>JBBPCY010000035.1:6849763-6865360 GCA_037974405.1 Brachyalestes nurse
TCAATCTTCTCTTTCTATCTGTCATACCACTGAACAATCACAGACATAAGTTACATTGAAAACCCATTTTGAGGTTGAGATTTGATCTTACCACTTAAGCAACGCATGTTATGCTGAAAGTGAAAAAACGAGGTGCAGGTATACAGTTTATGGACATTTTATTCAGACAATATTAACGCAAAATGTAAACAAACCGTGTCTGCCCAAAATGCAACATTCAGACAATAGCATTTAAAGTGCTCTGAAAAGAACAAAACTAAAAGTAACCACAACTTGTGGTTTTCCATCTAAATCTACACCGATTTCTTCAAAAAACAGACTAAACTGTTTAAACAAACCGCCTTCTGCAGAGAGGTCCAACCATGCTAGCCTGTAATCAGCGCACGTAAAACGTGAGCTGCGTTCAGTCTCGCGAGAGTGAACGTCACTCACGTCCTCATTCATAATTTGTGGACAGAGTAGTTCAGTTCAGCGTTCACGAAAAATAGGAACGTGTTCATTGAACGCTTATGTGTCGTCCCTTGCCCTGTCTTGCCTTTGCTGTTAAAAAGAAACTAAGCATCATTACCATACGTTTTCCTATATACATGTAAAACGCTAAGGTGAAGTTGTTCATGCTTGTTTTTCTTTAATATCCTGCTCAAAATACACAACTGAATTAAACTTCCAGAAAGGTGCAATATCCAAATCTGTTGGTAACGAAATTATTGCTCTTATTTCTATATTGGATAATACTGTATACAAGAAAGCGCTATTTAAACTCAGAGCTCCAGGCTCCTTAAAAAGTTTCTGCGTGGCCCTGAGGATTAATATACAAAACAGCAGCAAAATATACAAGAACAGGATCATAACTGCTGCAGGGCTCGGCAAACACATGAGAGCGAAAGAGCGGTGGTGCAAAAATAGTAGTGCTAAGAATTATTAATGAGAGCTAGGTAGGTTCAATGAGTGTGACAGCTAGACCTCAGTATCAAGACAGCTTGTGTCTTCAGCTTTTTAATAATGCGCGTTCATGACGATAAATGACAGCCGAGACCACGGGGCATGGTGTCTTCGCTCGACTGATAGTGCAATGCCATAACAAGTGAAGGTTTCACCAGCTCCGTACGCGCTGCACTGTATGCAGCCTCTGTCTCCCCACAGTGACTGTGGCTTCTCTGTTCTCTCTGATTTAACATCTGAGCCAAAGTGTTGCGCTTTAAAGTCAGGGAAGAGATTCTCTTCCTAAAGACATATAAAAACACAAAAAAGGGAGCGGTTCAGAAATGAGCGAGCGAGAGACATGGACATAGAGAAGGGGAGAGAGAGAGAGAGAGAGATAGTGAGAGAGAGAGAGAGAGAGAGAGAGAGATAGAGAGAGAGAGAGAGAGAGAGATAGTGAGAGAGAGAGAGAGAGAGCGCAAGTGAGCAGAGTCTACAGCATCAATTTTCAAAGCATCACATTCTGCCGCTGGCATATACTGTATCACACAGACAGAGAACGCTGCAGCCAGTGCCCAGAGGACTCAAGACAGGGAAAGATTTCTGGGTGGAGGCGGAACAAACTGATAAGGTGTGAAAGCCGGGGAAAAGTGGAAGAAAAGAGTGAATGACAGGGGGAGAGAGAGAGAAATGGAACACCTGCTGGGCTCTGGCTTTCAATTACTCCTTACAAGATCTGAAATTAATAAGGTTAATTAGCCCCTATAATTAGTTAAACTCCTTTAGCTGTTAAAGAAATGCTCAGTGCTTCTGCTTGTTGCAGGGAGTTCTTTTTACTCTCTCTGTATTCCCCAGCTAGGTGGGAAAACGTCTATGACAACCGCTATTCCCAAATGCCTCAAACGCTTTTTTTTGGCGAGAAAAACAGATTCTTATTAGAATATCCTGTTTTTGAACTCCTGGAGAATATCTACACTAAACGTAAAGGGAAAGAGGGATCCTTGGAGCAATGCTGTAGAAGAACCACTTTTGATTCCTTGAAGAACATTTCAATGGATGCACTACACTTACATTGCACTACTCTGCCTCCATTAAAATGTTACCTATGATTGCATATACTACATACATGATTATATATGATTGCATATACCAGTCTTTCCACTCATACAAATAAAGGTGCTATGAGTGGCTGTTGGGAGGGATACTACAGAGGAACCACTTCTGGTTCCTTAAGAACTTTTCAGCTGATCATAAAGAAGCATTTGGCAACTGGGTTTTTAAAGAGTAAAGGACTTCTTTTCAAAGAAAGTTCAAAGAAGAGACACATAGTGTAAACCTTTTTCTAGAATTGTATATCTGAGACGAGAACCATTTCTGAACATTCATTCATTCAGTCATTCATTCATTCAATTATTCATTCAATCAGTCATTCATTCATTCATTCAGTCAGTCATTCATACATTTGTTTGCCATTTTTCTTTACCAGTCTTGTCATGGCCGATTCCGACCCATTTTCACTACCGCAATCACACAGTGTTACCAAGCTGGGAGAGAGAAGGGTAATAAATGCTTCCTCTGAGACACATGAAGTGCAACCAGATCTTTTGTAACTGCTGCTAACGCTCCATCACTGGGCAGCTCAAGACTGACTGCCAATTCTAATACGTCATCCTACAGATGCCAGCACTGGGTAATGAAGCCAACTTTAAGTGCATGGACTGTAGCCTACACTTCGACTCAGATAGTTCTCTCATTGTGTTTCCGTGCTCTTCCAAACAAAAGGCACCACATTAACATATTAACATTGCCCTTGACATATTTAATTAGGGAATAATTATTACAATATTTTTTGTTGTGAAATGATTGTTTCATGAATCATAAGGCCAAAACTCCCCTTTGAGGGATCTGAGCTGACATACAGGTTAATTGCATCTTTAGTGTTCAAGGTAATATTTGCACCAAAAAATGAATGAACAGAGAGACCAAGATCCCCTGATGCCTAGTAAACACAATAAAGCGCTTTGACGTTTAAAGGAATATGAAATTTGCCCAGCCATCCCTTGGAAAAGACTGTTGTAATCCTAAAGCTCTATACCCATAGTTACCATTGCTCATGACCCTATCACAGCACATTGAGCTCGTTTTCATTTAGGGGGGATTAAAACACCACACGACGCTCTGTAGTGGACAGCACCAAAGCCCAGTGTGTTTGAGCTCCAGCAGCATGGCCACAGAGGCCAAAGTCTGAAAACAGAGCAAATCAATCTGGTTTTCCTCTTCTGTCAAATCTTATTGAGTCGAACAATTGGTCCCTTCACACTTTCTATAGAGCATGTTCCTTCTCTTTTTGCTTCCCTTCTCTGTTAGTTCGAACCATGTCACTTTTTCTCCCTCCGCCTCATTGTGCTGTAATCCTCTCTTTGTTACTGTAATCATGTTTGTATTTCTGATATAATGGGATGAAGTGCTGCTGTCTTTGGGGATTGACACTTCAATTGTTGCCCACAAGCCTTGTTTACACCGGTCTCAACTGCGTTAAATGAATTCTTGTCTAGAAAAGAATGGGGCAAAATAAAAGGGAGGATAAATTCTTGAGTTTGAAGAGCATTAGTTGACCAGGGCTTGGGTTCCATTCACTCAGTTTTGCCTCAATATGAGTGGAAGTGTTAGATGACAGTTTTGGGGATTGACTAGTTTCTAAATCTCAAAACATGCGTGACAGACATGCTAATATTCAGGCTTTAAGCTTGAGAAGTTCCCACAATTACATGTCTGTGTCTGTATTTAGAGCATGTCTATACACTATATGGACAAAAGTACTGGGACACACCTCTCAGTTATTGAATTCATGTTGTCCCTTACTTCCAGTGCAGTTCAGTCTTAATTCTTCGGCATACCAAGAACTCCATTCTTCCAACAGTTTGTGGAAAGCCCTTTTCTATTCCAGCATGACTGTGCTCCCCCCAGCACACGGAGAAAAGTCCATAAAGACGTGGCTGGATGAGTTCAGTGTGGAAGAACCTGACTGGCCGTACAGAGTCCAGACGTCAACCCCATCCAACACCTTTGGGATGGACTAGAACGGAGACTGTGAGTCAGACCTTGCTGTCCAACATCAGTGCCTGACCTCATAAATGCTCTACAGAACGAATGTGTGCATTCAAAGGATTGGCAAGGTTACTTCAACTCCATTGTAGAATGTTGATTATCTGATTAAAATTGTTGTTAGTGACATGATTCTGCATGGTTTAGTCTTACTTGAAGAAAAGGACGCAGGTCTCAAGGGTATATGAGGCAGAATGGTATACACGGTGATTGAGAGAGTTGGGAGATAATCCTGCAAGAGTTTCAGATTGAAAGTGAACAAAATAAAACGGCTAGAGCTTCAGGGTGCCAGCAGTGGAAGGAAAAAAAAAATAAAAAAAGAATCAGCATGAATTGTAAATGCCATCTCCCCTAGTGCTCCCCTGCATTGCTGGCAAATCCTCTTCTCCTTTGCAAATGCTGACCGGCTCGTTATTCCGAATCAGGATCTGGGGGATGAATGACTTTTGAAGTTTGGGGAAAGAGAGGCAGACTGTAGACGGCTCAGTGCAATTTTGCGCCAGCAAGAGCTGCTGGGTCCCAGATGAAATTCCTGCTGAGCCTATTATCGGAATCGGAATTCCTGTTGGAATGCAGCATTCACTGTGGAACTGGAGTGTGTTTATGGGGTTGTATTTGTGTGTATGTGCTCAGTGTATGTGTGTGTGTGTGTGTGTGTGTGTGTGTGTGCGTGTGCGTGTGTGTTTGTGTGAGTGTAGGGTGTTGTGAATGTCTTTTTTTGTGCATGCCTCTGTTCACGGGTACCCGGAGGATGAATGGACTGGATTTGTGTGCATGACATTTGGTGCCTCTCCCTTGTGTGCATATTAATGACACGTGGTATTTCTGAAGCCCTATAAAATATGCCCCTTGATCGCGGTGTGGGGATGGGTATTAGAGGCAATGGGATTTCAGTGGTAGTGCTGCTTTCAAAGGTGACCTGCCTCTTGTTTGGTCTGGGAGAACACGCACAGCACGGCTGCAAGGCGTGCGCTGAATATGTGCAGCCATCACTGTTGATAACCAGGGACTAAGAACATACATGGTGCTTGGTGCATAGATTCACCCAGAAGAGTTGCCCTTCATAGCTGACACTCCTGTATGATGGTCTTAGCACTTACATGGCCATGGAACTGAAAGCAGAAAGTATAGTCCAGTTCCCAGGTATCTTATAAGAATGAATCTTTCCAAATATTCCCAAATGGAATTACATTTGATTGATCTATCTGCCCCTATAGATTGGTCTACAGAGTTACAACAGTTCTTTGAAGAGTCCTCTATTTCTTTCACTGGTTATTCTACAACATTGCTGCAAACCATCCTCTTTTGAGCCTTTTTTTCCAGAAGTATAGGCTTAATGTATGCAGCCAATCAAAAATAAAAAAGAGAGAGAGAGAAAGAGAGAATGAGAGTCATAGAGAGACAGCAATAGAGAGAGAGAGAGAGACAGAGAGAGAACAGGGTATTCTCGCTTTGTGCTGGCACCTGTGAGCGAGCGAAAGCCCAGCAGCAGCTGTTCCTGATGGGTCTCTGCACACACACTGTGAGTACACACAGCGGGGAACACCTCTCCTTTTCTCCACATTATGTGTCCATTTATTCAAGCTTTTGACATTGATCCCACTCATCCCTTTTCAATTCCTCTGACATCATTAAGAGTACAGCTCTCTCAGCTATTTAAAAAAAAAAAAAAAGCACAGTTTACCCAGCACTCGCAGCGCGACATGACAGAGGGAGAGAGGCTCCATCACCAGAGGAGTGCGGCGAATGGTAGCTTAGCTTTATGAGGGCCTTCACCCTCTATTTCAATGGCTAATGGAGCTAATTTAGCCAGCGCAGAGTCTGAGCTGATTTGTGATTGATCAGCCTCATCTGGCACATAGCGATCATCACAGGGTAACAAACGAGAATGAAGTGTCTTCAAAAGAGTAAAGAGAGGGGTCTAAGGGTGTGCTGTGGCTACATCTGTACCAATTAGTATAAGTCTGCCTCTACACATTCTGTCTGCCGGCATCTTCCTTAGCCACTGCAAGATTAGTATCAGCCTCAGCAGCCACATGCACTATATGGACAAAAGTACTGGGACACTCCAGTGCAATTTATATATATTTTTAACATACTATTACTATTTGTTTTGTTATTTACTCCATCTTATTTTATTTCCTGTCTTTTAACTCTATGCCTCACACTAAGTCGACTGCACCGTACATTTCGTTGACAATGACAAAGATTTAACTTATCTTAATTACTGAATTCAGGCATTTCAATCATGCCCATTGCCACAGCTGTATAAAATCAAGCACCTAGCCAGGACATTTTGGACATATTTTCAACTTTGTGGACACACTTTGTTTGGGAAAGACCAGATTAAGCAGTTTCCTCCAGGATTGATAAAGTTTTCTGATTCTGATTCCATGACCCAGTGCACAAAACAAGCTCCATAAAGACGTGGTTCAGTGTGGAAGAACTTGACTGGCCCACAGAGCCCTGACCTCAACCCCATCCAGCACCTTTGAGATGAACTGGAACAGAGATTGAGAGCCAGACCTTCTCACCCAACATCAGTGCCTGACCTCATAAATGCTCTACAGAATGAATGGACCCAAATTCCCACAGAAACTCCAGAATCTTGTGGAAAGCCTTCTAAGAAGAGTGGAAGCGGTTATAGCTGCAAAGAGGGACCAACATCATATTAACGTCTATGTATTTGTATGCAACGTCATCAACCCCTGTTACTCTAATGGTCAGACATCCCAGTACCTTTGTCCTTATAGCGTGGACCCTTAGATTAGTATATGGTATGCTAAGATGGTCAAATGTAATTTCGTATTTTACATTCTGATTAAATATCTGCACTGCCATGTGTATGGTAGCACTACCACATCAATGCACAAGATTTGATCATTCCACCAGGAAAGAAAACATCAAGCTAAATAGCTCTGCATACCACAACAATGGAGATGCTTTCAGAATAAGCTTTAGGCAAAGCTGTTTGAGTTTTATTTAAAGCATTTAGTAGCATTTAAACGTGGCCATCTGTATTTGTCAATGGACATATCACTTTGTTTCATGCAGGTATGTTTTTGTTGGACCACCCTGAAAATCATCTGCCTACCCTACATATGTGAGAGAACAATGCTTTGATTGGCCATATGTATGTGTGTGTTAGCCACATTTATTGACAAAACTAACCAGACTGTGTGACAGAAGTCTGGCTTGTGAGACTATCGTGCCACTGTGCCATGTGCTTCACATTGCGTTGTGCTGGTACAGTTTTCACATGTCTTTCAGGACCTTCTTTCCTGCTCCAGAATTCTCCTCTCTACACCGAGCCCCCATAGAAATGGCATTAATTGCTCCGGTGTAGAAAATAATTATCTCAGGTAATTAAGACCCTGCGTAGAACAGGAGATAGAGGACCATTCTCTCTCCCCGGGGTGAGGGAGAGTGAAATTCCTGCCTTTAATGTGCTTTAATTGAAAGGGATGGGCCGCACTGTCAAAGCTCCTGGGCAATGCGACACGCAGGGAGTATGCAGATTGAAGTTATGGTGGCAGTAATTGTGGGTCTGAAGCTTATCGCATTACATCAGCAGTGCGGGGGATCACAACATTGTCTAATCACAGGAGAGTTTGTCAAAAGTAATTGAAAACTCATATGACGCGATTCATATTTCCATGAAAGTGGACATCTTACACTTTCATTACCGGCCTTACTTTCAACCGATAATCGTTCCAACAGCATAACATTTGAGGTCATGTGAATCAGGCCTTTGTAAAACAGATACTTACTTACAGGACTTATCCTGGTCAATCTTGTAGCCTAGAGTTGTGACTGTGTAAGTAGCCTAGATTATTTTGCAAAACTTCTGAATACATTATGACAATTATTTATATGTATTAGCATACATAGGTAATTAATTACACAGTAAGTTTACATTCTATTAATATTCCAATATCTATACGTTTAATTTAATTGACAAAAAGACAAAAACGTTTTTCACAAGACAAGAACGTATGCACAACAATGGCTTCTAATGCGGTCATAAAATAAAACGATGCAAACAAAAAGTCCTCCAAAAAAACAACAGTGTGCCTCCTCTTGTATCAGTGAAATCATATGAGATCATTTAAAATTACAACCTGAAGCAAAAAGTGAATTCTAAGGGGAAAAGGTAGCGCATTACCTTTTAAAAGGGTAACACTGGCAAGCAAAGAACATTTACACTGAGAAGAATATAGTGGCAGCATACTGGTGCCTGGCGATACCATCTGCCTGATGACAAATATTCCTGAGTTTTTCTCTGATGACGTCGTGTTTACAGCCCGTGTGTCAATCTGTCAAGGCCTGACATGGTGGCTGAAATGTGTTCGCTGCTCTTGCTAGTGTGAACTAGTCCAAATTCGATCTGTCTTCTAGAGGGCAGATCAAACGGCAATCTGCCAGCCATATTTTGTTTCCAAAGTGGCCATGTAGGATTAAAGTGCATGAATAAGCTGGGTCATTAAAAATGGATGGATACCTCGGCACAGGCACATGAAGTATTTACGGGGAAAAACACTGCACTAATACGCGGGGAAATCTGTCACATCACCTCAAACGTTTGGAAAACTGAGAGACGTCGCGGCGAATATTCAGATTGAGTCGCAGTCGGAATTTTTTACAGTGTTAAGAGTGATTTTGCAATGACACCAGTGAATTTAGATTTAAAACAATGTTTTCGAGAATGTATTAAAAGGAATGTCTTTGTCCACCAGCTGGGTGGAAAAAAATGGTGGATTGTGTTTATGGTTTTCAAGGAAGAGAGTTGGAGGGCAGAAAAGTTTTTGGTGTCTCGAAAATGATCATTCTCCTTTTTGACTGGAGGTGCCTAGAGGCAATAGGCAGTATTATCAAGGAAAGATGCCTTCACCCCGGGCCCTGTCCTTGCCAAAGCATTCGGTTCTCCAGGGTATCGTATGGAACGCTGTCTCATGAAGTGACATTGACTTACATCATGAGCATTTATCCACTTAATGTTGTCTCCGGACGAAACAAAAAGCCCTGTAAGCGTTCGATCGGCTGTAATTATTTTCCATACCCATGGGATATGATGTGGATAAGGCCTTTTCATTTAAACTTTAAGAGGGCATGAGGATGAGCACTGCATTGACTTCTATTTGTCTACTTTGGGCCTGGCTAGAGGACTGTACGTTTGAATGCTACTGAGAAGAAATGATTGGTAGCGCCAGTGTTTGGTATTGTGAATGCATCTGATACTAAATTATACATTATGCCTGTAAGTATGGCAGCAGGCAAGATCTCATAAAGAGTGAAAGAGTCCAACCATTATAGCCGCAATGCATGTAGCTCATCAATAAAATACCATTAGAAGTGCTCTCATGATGGAAGCGTGTAAAAGTTTATGAGCCTTTGTATAGGTCACGTGTGCTTTTCTAGGTGGATATTACTTAGAGGAGCTCCAGGGAGTAGAAAAAGCAGGGAAATTTACAGCCAGTGCAATATGTCAGTGGCATGCAGGACAGAGAGTTGTACCGCATGAAGGCAACAAACAATATCAGCTATATTAGCTCATACATGCAGTGTGCGGTTTTTAATATTAAGGGTCAGTACAATAGTCAGTTGTAACTGTAATAAGACTGTATGCAAAATAGTAACATCATTACATCCTTTTCTACTTACAAGTTAACATGTTACATGCTACACCGTGCTTTTGTTATCACTGATGATAATCTTGTTAAGGTTAAGCATGTTGGTACTATGCAGTTGACAGTTGACCTCACTAGGTCAGGCTGTCTCATACACTTTTCATGTATTGTTATTTCTGGGTGCAATGGAGAACATCATCCTATGAGTGTTAAAACGTCACCACACATTACACATCAACGCTATGTGACTGACGAACAGTCTTCACATCAAGTGGCGCTTGTCAACATGATAGATAACTGGATAGCTTTCACAAAAGCGTGAAATGTATTCTACACTTGGTGTCAGGGTGAATTAGTAAGATCTCCCACCGGAGGCGCGTCACGTCATTGACTAACGGGGCTTGGTTTACTCAGAGTGGCCCTGGGGCTTGGTCAGGAGCTATGAGGCCAGAAATGTGCAGCTGAAGAACAGGACCTGTGCATAAGGTTAGATGGAAACGAACAGGGTAGATGGAGATGGAGGCCCCCACTCTAAAACATAAAGAGATAATGAGACGGTGCCTCTCAAAGTGTGCTGCCACCGGTGACACAGGCCAGTCTGCTATCAGCTGCTGGGTAGTCACCCTCTTTATTTTTGACTGACACAACCCACAGCCAACCTTTCTATTCACTTCCCTGCATAGCATTCTCTCTTTCTGTCTCTCCGGTCTCTCCCTCTCTCTGTCTCACACACACACACACACAAACACACACACACACACACACACACACACACACACACACACACTCATCTCTTCCCATTCTATACAGCCTTGTATTTCCACCCATCTTTATTCTTTATTTAAATCATTACCACCAGATTTTCATATGCAATGGTGCTGATAGGAACCAGGGGTTGCAATTTCTACAGGACGGTTTTAATTACTATCCTAAATGTCCAGTGCATCAGCATGGTTCTTCTGATAACAATAAAATTATGGTAAATATGAAAATTAAGTATACTATGAGGACCATTATGCCTAACAAAATGCTGCATGTACCTCTGCACTATGAAGGAATTTTGAAAATATGCACATCTCAAAACTGATCATGAAACAAAGTCTCAGGCATCAGACAGGGTACATTTCATGCAATAGTGAGGGAGCTTGTAGGGACAATAAACACTTCAGCTGTCTGGTTCCCATCACTAGCACTGTGAACAGTTCTGACTCGGATAAGTTTCTCTAGAATGAAACGTTTCATAGCAAACCACTCCACCAATCTAAATGACTTTGTTTACTTCTTAACCGTCTAAACCTGCAAAATATTGTGTGTTTGTGTATGTGTGTGTGTGCATGTCATTATCTCATTGTTTATAGCATTCATAATACTGTGTAACCCATATCTGTTTGTATATCTACTGCTTGGAAAAGTACCTTGACAGCCCTGCCTTCTAACAACTTTCATTCACTTTTTTAACAGTTTAGTCGTATCGTTCCAGGTGTTTCATTCCATTAATGAACTCTGATCACAGCCTTGGCTACACGTCACACTTCCTTTCTTCCCCCAGCCTCAGATTAAAGGAGATAGAGAAGTAAACGGATGATAATAATAGCAGTCTTAATACTGTGGCAATTTCTACAGAGGATATTGTGCAGGTTTTGATGAACCTGCGGTGTTGCCATGGCAATACATACCCCCTGTGGTTAAACACACTCACTCACTTACGCATTCACTCACACATTCAGAGAGAAAGAGAGAGAGTGAGAGAGAATGCGAGAACGAGTGAGAGCGATGGAGCAGAGAGGGTGAGAGAAAGCCAGAGTTTTTTGGGCATCAGCAGGGGCAAAGGCGACTCTCAAAGTCAGCCAGAGACAGAAAGGAGGTGAAAATTGATGCTCTTATCCCTTGTTGAGCTCGAACCGGTCTTACAGCTAAAAACGGACAGTGAGAAGAAACTTACATCGGTGTCCTACCTGTACAAACACACGCACACACACGTTTACTGTCCCAGTGTGTTTATAGCAAAGTGGAGTTTATAGCAAAGTGGAGAACATTTTTCTCAAACTAGGCATTTCTTCAAATTCTAAAGGAAATTTACAGTGCAGGAGTAGAGCCTCAGCTATAATAAGAGTGGGGCAAACAAATAAACAGTCAATGATGCTTACATTCTGATAAAAGACCGCTCAATTTGTGAATGACTATAAAAAATGAACTTTTGGCACCATAGATATCAACATATGATAACTTCTCTTGATAGTTTCTTGATTTCTCTGAAGAACATAAGATTCTAGTTTAGCAATAAATAGTACAACTGATATTTAGTAACTTTCATATAGTGTGATACAATGAACTGTGGCCAGCTACTGCAACATTAGCAGTAAAAACATCCAGGTCAGTGATTTGTGGCGGTCCTATTACTGAACACACAAAACCACACAGATTTCATTTTTGGGGAAACGTCCCGTTCCTCAACTGACAGGGAAATTTTAATTGGTTCTGCCACTGAGTTCTTGTTTTTCTGTTCATGCCTATAAATTAGATTTCTGGTTTAGGGGAAGTAATGGGCCTGATAATCAGCTTGAACTCATATTTATACTTTTTTACATTGGACCATTGATTGATTACTTAATCACACAAAACATGGCAGGTATGGCGAACACTACACAGCACACCTGAAAGCAGACCAGGTCTATGGTGGGCGGTGGCCTAGTGCGTAGGATACTTTCCTCCGGTCAGGGGTTCGAATCCTACCTTCAGTATACCACCACTGGGTTCCTGAGCAAAGACCCTTAAACCCAAGTTGCTCCAGGGAGACTGCCCCCTGTAGTTAGGGAATGGAAGTGAAGAAATGCACATTGCTGTTTGTCATGGAGCACCATTTAAGTAGATCATACTTTATAAAGCAATACCAACAAATGATGGCCAAATGTGTAAACAACACAGATCAAATAAATCGTATCTATTTACATTAGGCTTTACATTTCACGATACATTTGTCATATAAAAAGTTTTAAATCTTTAATGGTTAGGGTTAGATGGTCTATACCACCATGCTTGCCTGAAACTGCTGTTGTGAAACTGCAGCTCTGTGCATCAGTCAGCTGGATCAACTACAGGTATAAAATACACTGCAAAGTCACAAACGCTTGAATTTTAGTGTGGAACGCTGGCATATGACCAAAAAAGTCCTTAAACAGATTGAATTTTGTGATTTTACTTAGGTGCAATACTGATATTAGGCCACAGATGGGAAATGTATGGTTTTAAAGTGCTTAAGAGTATACAGTGTTTATGTGCAGAGATTTTGCCTTACTAATACTTTGTTAGGGCAAGGTTCAGTTCAGTTCAGTTAACTTTATTGTCCCAAGGGGAAACTTGTCTCGCAATCAGTTATACATAAATAGCACAAAGACACAAAAAGGAAAAAGACACAAACTAATATACATTAAGAATAAATTAAGAACAAATGAAGAACTATCTTACCTATTCTAAATTTCTGACAGATGTTTATCGGAATCATTTATATACAATAAGCAGAACTGTGCAAATTGAGCAGGAGACTTGCACCAGGAATAAAAGAGTTTTTTGTCCTATTGGACTTATAAAAGGGAACTCGTCAGGGAAGAGCTTAAAATGAACAATGAAGGGGGTGATTTTTACAGTCCAATATAGACCTTGCCTTCTGGATGACCTGCTTCTCATAAATGGCAAGTAAGGATAACTTTGGACAGCCAATCAACTTCCCAGCCACCTTCACAATATTCTTTTTCTACTTCTTCAAGGGGTGATTTCTCTAATGTCATTTCTAAAGTACAGGAAATTCCTTAAAAGGCCCATATCATTAAAGACGGTTTCTAACTGTTTTGAGTTTAGAGTGAATACAGCATGTAAACCCTTGCTATTTCAAAACATACCACGCACTCCCTACAGGGAAATTAAGCCACAGGATCAGCCCAACATATTTACAAATATAAAACTATTCAAGCAGTGCCATCTTATGCAGCTTAAAATTCTGAACAAGAGCTCCCTTACCACCTGACAGTATACTGGTTGTCCAGAATGGCATCACACACCTGAATTTGGATTTTTTAAATATAACATTTGGAGACATTTTCAGGGCTTTATTAATGGAATTTCCACCAATGTTGATAAAGCCAAGAAACCTTAATATTGGCCAATTTCATCCGGCACTCCTCCAAATCATAGAAAATAAATATAGTCAGTAAATAAAATGATTTACTGAATAACATCATTTATGCTTCTAAGAAGAGCAATTTTGGCGTGTAGCAAATGTTTATCCACCAAACCAGCATGGAAGATATCTACTATGGGCTTCCAGTCCAGGTCATTAGCATTTTAAGGTGAATGTGCAGAGGATTAGGGTACTCCAGAGATGTCCTCTTAGCCTCTGGCTTTTTCACAGTTGCTATCTGTCCCTTAATTAGCTGCACAATGTTCCATGGCCTGCAGGCCCTTTTAACTGCAGGTACTCCACTTCTTCTATCCTCAGTGCTGTGGGGATATAAACCCTGGGCCACAGATACAGCCCCGTCAACATGTTGGATTGCATAGCCTAGGGCAACCGCACAGCGCTAAACATAGATCATTAACGCTAATGTTGATGATCACTCAGAAAACTCTGCATCCGCAATGTTTAAATTGGCTCGGCGGGCTGCTGTGTGGCTTATTGTAAGCTAGCACGCTCACAAGCCACAGGTTGTGGTAAAATACATTCAGTGGCTTCTCATAACTGTGCTTCCCTGGCTGTCGGCAGACGTCTGAGAGTCAGATTCCTTTTTATGGCTGAGGAATAACATATTAATACTCAAATCTTAAAGGTCAAAGCCGACGCTCCTGGGCCTTTGTTTCAGCGCTGTGTAAGAATGAATGAATTTCATTTTAAAGCTCTCAAGTTCCCCCGGTGTTATTAGAAGAGCATAAAAAAGGAGATCACATGGAGGTCGGGGCTTCAATATTTCTTCACTGTAATCTTGGGATGAACTCCCCAATGACACTATCTCCCTAAGTCCCCTCGCAAGGCACTCCATGGGCAATCCATAAAGACAGTTCAAGAGGATCCCTGGAAAAACATGTTATGTTGAGAGCTTGTTGAAAATAGTCATGTCTTTATTGATGCAATTCACTGAAAATAATTCGCATACAGAGTCCTCATAGAGCTGTACAGATTCTCAGTCCATACAACAGGAAGCACACGCATGAATGTAGTGCATGGGTGCCTTCTATGATTTATTATAGTCACAGTGGACATATTCTCTCAGAGAACTTCATGACTGAATGTGCAGAGTTGGGAGGTAAAGGAATACATGGAAAACTCATACATAAGCAGGATCCCAGGTCCTTACTGTACGGTTGTGTTACATATGTGTTATGTAGAAGTCTTATTCACCAGTGAAAATAATATTTAAAAATGGTTTGGATGAGCGGTGAGTGTTATTTTCACATGAATATTATGAAATAAAACTACAAAGAACAAATACAAACAACATTATACAGTAGATAGTGATTTTATGTTCAGTATATCAGTGTGTTCCTGTGAAAGCCCAGTATTACTTGTGGTTTTCATCAGAAATCTGGTTTAAATTAAACCAGGAGCTGCTGATGGAACCTGTGTTCTCCTCACCAGCTCACTAAATATCGACTGCTTTTTTACAAATAAAACTTTTTACTTTTTACTGTTTTCTTGTTTGTTTCCATTTATTTTAATATTAACTTTGCTGACTGAAAGGCACTTTATTACATGCTGGGAAAAAATGGCTCTAAACCATTTGCCCAATGAAACAACAGGGTGTCAGAGATGAAAGTAGGGAGAGGGAAGGGGAGGACGCACACAGTAGTTGAGTATGTACAGGTTTAATAAATCAATCAACACAGAACACAAAACACAAAACCCCGGCTCTTAAACCAAAAAACACACAACGGGACACTCCAGACCCGTGCTCCC
>JBBPCY010000035.1:6865460-6883790 GCA_037974405.1 Brachyalestes nurse
TGTTAATTAAACACCATTCCAGGTCGATTCCTCATGAATCTGA
Organism: Brachyalestes nurse; assembly: GCA_037974405.1. NCBI lineage: Eukaryota > Metazoa > Chordata > Actinopteri > Characiformes > Alestidae > Brachyalestes > Brachyalestes nurse. The sequence goes on from JBBPCY010000035.1 coordinate 6,865,504, forward strand.
TTGAAAAAATGGCAAGAGTGTGCAAAGCTGTCATGAGAGCAATAGGTGATGTTTTCAATATTAATCTACAATGTAGCCAATAATAAAAAGGAGAATAAGAAGGAAGCCAGTAAGAAGGAAATAGCTGAATGAGAAGGTGTGCCCAGACTTTTGACTGGTAGTGTACAGTTAAACGAACAGCATCCAGTCTGTTAATATTCAGAGAGAGGCTTTACTGAAGGATCAATAGCCAATATGCCACCCTTAAAGTAACGAACTTGCTCAAGAGCCGCTATAAAATGCCAGCACTCACTGTGTTAGCTTAATGCTAATGTAACAGACAGGTCACTATTACAGAGCCAGTGGTAATAAATATCATCTTAATGACACTAACACACTAACAACACTTTCAAAGTGAATTAAGAGGTTTCTGCATTAAACCCTAAAAAACAAGCCTGTGGTTTCTGCATTAAACCCTGAAAAACGACCTGTTCTTCACAGAGGACTAAATAAATGAGTGGGGTGATAAATAGCATCATGCTTTAGGTCAGAAAAATACCGTTTTGTGCTTGCATTTGCGATAAGAGCAGGTCTGAAGAGGCGGTAGCGCAAGCGCATTATTGAACCAAAATGGGCTTGAAAATACGGTAGCGCAGGCTGATATTGAATGTCACACCCCCTGTTGTACCACTTCATCCGCATTACTGCAGGCTCTTTCATTTCTAAATCATCAGGATGGCAAATGGGAATAAATGTGTTTGAATCCAATCAAACTGCGAATATGCAGGTGTGCACTGACATGAAATTAAGACCCATAACGTGCAGAACATTGACACCTACACAAGTCTTTTTTCTCATAAAATAATGCAGTTTTCCCATTTGCCTTTGTGCCGATCATCAATCTGCGCCGATCTGGTTTTAAAGTAACGCTCACAATCCTGTCAATCATGACTCCAGAGAAGTTCACACTTGGTGAGTCCACCGACTGGCTGCCATAATGAGTACGCTTCTTTGAAAGATCTTCTTCATGACAGCTAAAATGTGATGAAGTGCTGGCATTGTATCGCTTCAGTAGTTTTTGGCCACATGCAGATAAAGTGGGGAAAGGTCAGAGGAAGTCAAGAGGGCCGAGCGACTGAAAAGGGCAAAGCAACAATGACTCTAATATCGACTTGTAAAGCAAACTCTCCTCAAGTTCAAGCTTCTCCGACCCCCGCCTTGTTCCCTCTGAGCTGGCTTGGAATGAAAGTGCCTTCCTCAGCACATTCGTCCACTCCGGGAATCTAATGTGCCATTAAACATTTAGATCCTCAGCCCCGACTAATGGCGATTAGGCATGCAGGTGCAGGTGCAGGGCCAAAGAGAGCATCGTGATGGATGGAGCTGGTTCCACTCTGAACCGTACTTCCAGTTTACCTGAACGCCTCGTCCTCGCACGGTGCGCTGCACTCAGATTAATGAGACTTGACCTTGCTTTTGGGCCAGTTTCAGCTTTGTGCACTTGGTAAAAAATATCTTGGAACCATAAGAAAAGAAAAGAAAGAACCATAAAAATCACAGCTAGAGGCGATGGCTTCGTCGTTTCGAAGGGCCCGCGTTGTGAAAAAGGAGAATGATTTTCTGAGAATAAACAAATAAATAAATAAATAACATTTTCACTTTTTTTTGGGACATAAAAGACGTTTATCTAGTATATATGTATCACATGTGAAGGTGACAGATACGGTGAGGTGAGCAGGCACCAGTCCGTATGTTTCAAATATGCCAACTATGAAGCAAAAACTACAAATTTAAAATAAAAAACAATGAATGAAAACAAAAATAATTCAAAATAAGGCATCTGCCTATACCTTTATAGATATAGCCTGAGCTGCTTTACGAATGAGGCACAGAATGGGACAGTAAATCTGAACAGGGGTCGTTTATATGTAACTATCTTGAAAGGTAACAAAACACTTTAATTGTACGGAATTAAAAAAGACTGGAAAATGTAGAAATTCCAAATTCAAAGAGGATAACTGGGAGATAAAATACAAGAAGGAAAAATAGAGTATGGACCCCTTAAACGGGCTTTAAGTGGACAACTGGCTTCGATCACTATAGCATGTATAGATATCCCAGCTTGCTCCATCACTATGAATGAAAACTGTTTCTTTGCGCCTCAGAGCATGTCTGCTGGGATTTAAACACACACCAAACCCCTGTTAACCCTTTTCGTTCTATGATTACGTCAGCACCTTTCATCACATCCAGCCAATTATCCTCTTGTGGGCCCTCGTGGACTCAGCAGAACGCAGCTGAGGATTTACAGAGTAAACTCTGCCTGCCCTCTTTAAAGGAGCATTCACAGGGGAGCAGCCATGCATGCATGAGAACACACACACAAACTCACACACACTTACACACACACACACACACACACATACTAACGTACATATACAAGCATATGTGTTTTTAATACATTGTTAGAGCATGGAATCAAACTTACTATCACATTCAGATCTGTTTCTTGCTTTAAGCAAGGGCCCCCAGTGTGACCCCTGAGTACATCATTGATTTCATTTTGTCATTTGTGTGTAATTATTTATTTCAATTGTGATATCTGCAGAAACAGTATTTTGAGAAAGTATGCAAAAAAAGAAAAAAATCATGACTTGTTTACAGAAGAAAATAAATCCAGCAGAAATGGTGCTCACTTCACTTAATCACACAAAAATAATACGATTATTATTTCGCTGAGGACAATGTAGAATTTTTTTTAAAAAGGCCTTTAGTGAAAAACGTGATGTTTTCTGCAAAAGCATGAATGGTGACCTATTTGGTCTATAAACAGTGCATTGAACAGTTTATTAATTTTCTTCTTTTTTATTCTAAAACTTCCTGTTGTTTATTACTGCTTAAATGTAAAAAAAGATTTAGTCGGAGACTTTTGAACCTTGCAGTATATAAACTATACTATACCTAACCATAACCTCAGTAACTATAAAGAAATGTTTTAGCCTTTTTGTTACAAAAATGAAGCAAGAATATTTGTTTTCTTCATAAACATAAACATCGTTTTCCTAAAGGCCTTGGTAGGTTTGGTCCTGAAACTGTACAAAAAGAAACACATACAAGAATTACTGGTATATATTTATTTTCCCACCTATTCTTTTACAGGAAATAGAGATGCTCATTAGAACTTAAAGTCAAAGACAATATGAAAAGAAACTTTAATTAGCTTCTGTTTCTGACTGGTTTCATTCTGCAGTAACACTCTACTCTCACCCTGCTACATGACATTAAAAGGATCATGCATTAAACATGGCAGATTATGTAAAGGAGTAAATCAGAGTCGTGTTACCCTGTTACCAGTTACAGGTGTAATGTGTTATAATATCTGATGTCATGACACATAATCAGAGTACGGAGCAAAAATCACACGTCACCAAGCGCTATGATAGTTGTCATGTCAATTACTGGTAATGGTAAAATGACACTATTTTATTGGAAATAATTCGTCACGACAACTTATGACAGTATTTAACATCCTTCAGGACATAATTATCAATGTTTTTGTTACACTGTCATTGTAAAAGATATTACTGAACCTACACTGGACTTTCTTTCCCCCAAAATGTGGAAAACACACACACACACATACACATGTACACACACCTGCTGCCTTCTTCTTCTGTCTCCTCCTTCTCCCTCCATTATGTCTGGTCAATGTTGGAGCTAAAACCAATAAGCCTCTCATTTTAGGAAAAAAGCACAAGCAAAGAAATGTTTCACAGGGGTTGTAAATAGTAGCGAAATCAGTAAAAAAAAAAAAAATCACTCTCAGCTGGCCTGGCGTCAGATTAACTCGTTTTCCCCATTGTGAGCGGAGAAAAGGTTCCCTTCAGTGCATTAGGTGAGACTTCGCCAGTGGTCCAAGTGCACTCGAAATTGGGCATAAAATGTAGAGGTGTCCTGCTGGGACATTTTCTTTTTAGCAAAGTTAGCAAAGTGATCAGAGGCTGTAAAAACATCAATTCCACTCCTCACGCTGACGGATGAATGATGTGTCCTTTCACTGGGCCATGGGGAATTAATGGCCCTCCTGTGCCTTGAGAATTGATCGACCATGCAGCCTTCAGCAGAATGACAAAAAGAAAGAGCAAGGGAAAGAGAGAGGGAGAGAGAGAGAGAGAGAGAGAGAGAGAAAGAGAAAGAAAAAGAGGAAACAGTATAGGGGAGAGAGAGAATAAAGAGTAAAGTGGGGACAGTTGCAAAGAGAGAGCGGTTGCTGACTCATGACTGCGAAAATGAAAAAAAAAAAAAAGGGAAAAAAGAAAAAGAGACGGTTTTATTGTCACACCGCACTGGGGGCCGACAGACAGAGAAGGCTGGGCAGTTCTCTGTGACTCTATGGTGTGTTTAACCTTCAAGGATCGTCACCTCATCTTCAGAGGTTTATCGCATTTCACGCACATTTAGAAAAAGAGCTTTTTATTCAGCGCGCCTAGGCCACACTCCCACGACAATGGGACCCAAATGGCCTCTCTATTCTTGAGGAGGCTGCTTGCAGGGCTCAGGCTGGATTGCTTGAGGGATCAGCATAAGGCTCCGAAGTATGACATTCGCAGATATCGTGACATGAAGAAATATAGTGCTACTACTGAGTGTTTCTCTTAAGGGCTTTTCTAAGCCCACTGCTACGCCCAGCTTTCTGTGTCTGACTTTGGATTGTAACCTTTATGTGCGGAACGTAGGCATTCAGATTACCTTCAGATCATATATTCTAAAGAAGACTCTCAAGTAAGTGCTTCTAGCTGCATAACAGCTGCATCCCTAGGCAGTATTTTTACTTTAACATCACATATCGCTTGTTTGCTGCTAATCACAAGGTTGGTCACATGACTTATCATCCCTTTGTATAATAAGTAGCCTCCAACTTGTGAAGTCTGACTGAATAAATTCCTTTGACCCATTTGAATGTTTAGCTCTAATAACACATAAGGGTAGATAATAACTAAATGAAACATAAATGTAAAATGTTTTTAAAATGACTTTGTCCAGCAGATGGGGCTGCGGAGGCTTTTCAGACGTCCTGCCAAATGTAGGATTGAGAGGTAATTTTTTTGTCTAAAAATGATGCATGTGCTTGATAGTGAAATAGGTTTAATGCATTTTCTGAAGACTATTCCTTATCCAATAATAGCTTTTGCCTTTTCGTCTATAAGTGACTGCAGCTCATTTGATTGCTCCAAGCATATGTCGGATAAGTCTGGAAAGGTGTTTTCCATGAGTTTCTGAAGGCATTACCTCATGTTATGCGTCTGACATAAATTAAAGACACTGAATTTTCATGTTTTTAAAGTTATCGTTTGAGAAATTCACATCGTTTTGCATTCACAGTGGGTGCCTTTTTTAAAACCAAACATGATTATACACATTTTCTGAAGAGCTGAGGAGATGCTGAACCTGATGAGATGCAGAAAATCCCCCAGTTGTTTACGGCAGAGCTTTTTGTAGCAACCTGCACTGATAATAGCGAAGGTGCCAGAAAAGACTTCTTTATGTAATTTAGGTTCACTAAAGAAGCTTCCAGGGCAAATGAGATGTGTGAACCATTTGTGGCACCTTTTTTTTTAAAGAGGGTAGGCCTTTAATAGCTGATTTACTTCCCTAATTCTCCCTGTTACTGGAGCAGGTTTGACTAAAAATAGACTCATTACAGCACAGGACTTTCCTCTACTATTGCTCCAAAGGCAGTTTCAGCCTAATGCAATCCACCTGTCCTATCCTACCAGGGACATCATACAGCATGTGCCTATGTTTGCATTCCCTGAACAGAAACCACATTTCGTAACATCATGTGATTATGTTGAATTTCCAGCAGTGCATGCGTCTCCAGGAGAAGCCACTCACTGCTTATTATTCTGGAGTGGTGAATGCAGCCGCAAGAAACAGAGGTATGGAAAGTCTATGTGAGAGCAACCCGTGGAGAGAGCACATGACAGCTTATAAAGACCCCCTCTAATGGCTGAAGCTCAATGTGGGAACCATTTGCAGGCAATGCATATTCTCGCGGTTCCCCAAAGAGGATCCTAAGATCTTGTGGGAAGAGATGACTTATGCAGAGATCAAGATAAATGCACATCATGCTGGAAAAAAAGGCTGCCTATGATATAAATTACTACTGTGAAATTTATACACAAGTGGTATATGCTTATGTCCTTGAACACTATCTATGAGAGTTGCTTTGGATTCAGCACGTCCATTTCAAGCACCTCACATGTGCTGCACAAAATTGCGAAAATTACAGTCCAAATGATCCATCCAAAAGTGGGCTTTTTTTATTTCACACCCACAAATTTGCAAAACACTGACAGAAATCCTATTCAAGCGAATGAATTTCAGTTCAGAATTGGTAGCGTAATGTTTCCAGTTCGAAATCTTACACCAACAAGCTGGGCCGTGTTATTTTAGGCAACCGACAGTTGGCAGTTTGGAAACGGCGACGGATTTGGCCCACGCGAACATCAGCTCGATTACGTGACAAAACCCAATTTATCTTCATTACAGATTTATAGGTTGTAGGACATGATTTCATCTGACAAATAGTTTTTCCCAAGTAGAGACCAAGACCCTAGTAAGATCTGCGAGGTGGATAAGATACTTGGTTGCCAGTGGGTCGTTTTGAGGTTGAAACCCAAGCTAGCTCGCATTCGTTTATGAAGTTACGCAGGCCACATGTGCACGTTTTATAGTGTCCTTTTCAGACCAGAAACAGTGTAAACTGCTTATCTGCTCTTCATCTTGTCTTCAGAGAAGACGAACGTATGAAGCGTCGACGTGTAATGCTGAGCATGAGCTTTTAAAAATGGAAACCGCTAATTATTCAAAAGCAAAGTTGAATCACAAACTGATGAATTTGCACCACGTCACATTGCATAGTTCTTGGAGAAGCAGAATTTTAAATAAAAATATATACTTGTGGAGTTTTTTTTTTCACTAATAGAGACACAGCAACCCCCATTATATGCCTGAGAGCTGAAATTACAGGGCCGCATAGGTCCCGCCGCAGGAGGATGGAACAGGGCAGAGAGGGTGGGAGGGAGAGCAATTTTACCCATTGTGCTGCCACTGCTCTCAGGTAGACAGAGGCAGCAGACTAGAACTGCCATGGTTCTGCGGCACAGAAAGCTCATTTAGGGGACGATATGGTGGACAGGCTAGCATTTAAGCCACAGATAAAAATGGCAGAGACAGACGGCCATGGTAGCAGAATTGGATGAAACTCACCCCGACCGGCCGGGATGTTAAACCGAGTGTAACATCGACGGTAGATGTTCAGAAAATGAAGGGTTAGCGGCCAGCGCTCTGGTACCACTTCAGAGCCCCATCTGTGAACAGCCGCGACCCTATTTTTACCTGGCACAGAAGTACACACAGAAGAGTATTACAGATCTCATCAAACCCTCATACTGCACTGTGGTGGGCTTCGGTATGTACAACCGCGTGTCCAAGAAAATTAGAAGATCTTACCAGCGTTGGAAAATATTATTGTGTAAGAAACATGCTTGAATTAGATCTCTTTAAGACAATAATCCTATCCATGCTCCACTCATAAATACCTTCTTTTGCAGCAGCTGTTGCAAAACTGGACACGTTTTTGAGATCATTGTCAAAAACACGCAATCAACCTAATGGACATTTTTAGCCCACTGCTCAGTTCTGTGTGCTAAAAATGTCAGTTCTATTTTGTACGGATATAAAACATATTCTAATGTAGTTCTTTGTCTTATTATCAAAATAATATTTCCAGTCTTTCTCATTTATATGAATGACATTAATTTCAGCTATTTTGCCTAGTATATTAAGTAAAAAATAGCGAATCTAAACAATTGTATTAGATTCAAAAGGATCCCTAGGGGTCTTGTAGGCCTTCAGAAAAAGCCTAATGATTTCTGAGAACTAAAAAATGACATGTACTGTTATTTTCAACAAACTGTGCTCTTGAGAAATGTATTTACGCAGAATTGTGTACAGAATGGCCAAAAAAAGTTAATGTGCAAAGCCAAAAGCTTTAACTCCTACAACCCCTAGGACAGCTGGCAGGATTGCAATAAAAGTGGGTGTTTTTTATTGTTTTTTAATCGTGTTTTGATATGTGTGGCCTGAACAGAATGCCAACACAGTTGACCACTGGATTTTTGCCAGCGTTTTGTAAAGCTCGTCCTACCTAGCAATCACTGCTAAAAAATAAGGACACATCTGCAAGTCAGTATAGCGGAGATGACTAATGCCTTTGGTCACAACTATCATTGTAATATAAACCGCATTGTAATTCTGCAGATCCCAGCCATGATCTGAAATAGGCAACAGGTGTCAGGAGGATTCAATAGCCTTGCCATTTAGAGAGTGATAACTTTGGAGCTCTTTAGACATTCTAGCTATGTTCCATTTGTTGGCAGGTCACTTTGGTGCTTGGAAACAAGGCTGGCTCGTTAAATATGGAGGATGGCCTCTCTCGCCACAAATGGGCCCGCATTATCGCTCATGCGTGCCCTCCCAGCATCATCCTGGAGTCTAAACAATGGAATAAAGGGAGGAACAGATTGATTGCTTTCGTTTTGGATATTGCAGATTCGTTTTGGAGAGGACATTTCCATCAAATGGAGGGAATGAAGGGCTTTAAGCCTTATCATCTGACACAGCGGCATGAAACCACAGAGGCACAGTGTTCCGAGTGCTGCACAATATCCCGCAAATTCATATATTTGTGCAGCTTTCTGTGATTTTATGAGGTTTAGATCTCAAGCCGCACACTGTGGATTTGCAGTGGTGTTTATTCGGGGGTATGCCGCTTCTGTCGTAGTGGATTTGTTAGTCTAATAAAGTGTGGAGAGTGGTAAATCCATCCAAAAATATGTACTTTCTTGGAGCAGAGTCTGCAAAATACCCCCCCACCACCCAAAAAAAAAAAAAAGATACAAATGTTTGAATGTACTAAGTCTAATTCCACCAGCCAGTAGAAACAGCTGTTCCTGACTTCCTCCCAGTGTACTTGCGCCAACGAGTGGCCACTTATCCATCTGAGAGCTGCTCAGCTCGGCCCTGGACAGCGCCTTTCTCCCCATTAAACCCTTCACTCGTTCCGCCTAACGCCATTTAGGTTCTTTCATTTCCCCCACTTGTTCGTCATCAAGTTTTTTTTTCCCCCACAGCCACCAATCATTCCCTATTGAGCTCGGAAAAATAACCATCTCTGTGTCCAGCACCTTTTCTGCCAAATTGCACTGAAGAATTGCATTTTTGAGGTGTCTGGCATGGCTTAAAAATACAATTATTATGGCAGTGCTAACAGCAGGAGAGCGATTAAATAGATGCCCGTGTCTTCATGAATTAGCTTTATGATGTCATTTACAGCAAATGCGTTTGAAACAAACTGGAATGCTGATTACAATTTGAAACATTTGTATGTTTCAGCACTCTTCGCGGTGCATTTTTCTCTTCAGATTGGTCCATTTTGAAGAGCATGGTGCAGCTGCAGAAAGGCTCGCAGATGTAAAACTGATACTGTTAAATGTGAGGAGGAGGTAACATGCACTTTTGTAAACTTTCCGCTACAACTAACTCAGTAACTAAAACTAACTCAGTAACTAAAACTAACTCAGTAACTAAAACTAACTCAGTAACTAAAACTAACTCAGTAACTAACAGCATTTGTTACTCATAGTAACACTTAATTAACGTGAAGTAACTGATTAGTATTAAGTCATTGATCCCAATGTTGAAGGGCAAAAACTAAAAAGTTACATGCTTTAACACGAAACATCTCATAAGTGGTTAGAAATGTTGCAAGCTCAATTCTTAATAAGCTTAATAATCCCACTTATTGTTGGTAAAAAACATTGCAGATTTTTCATTCTTAATTTCTCACTAACAGCAATAAGCATAGTTAGTTCTACACTTTCCACTAATATCACACTGTTTATAAGCACATTTTGTAAAGCTTGTCTTACAGCAGTTGCTAAGAAAAAGATCTGGAAAAGAGCAAAAAGAAGAAAAAGGGCATTCTGTACATTTTTGTCATATTTACGTTGAAACAAAAACCTCAAACCCACAGAGGTAAAATGTAAACTGAAAGTAAAATTTTTTTGCGTCTAAAATTATTTTGCGTCTATATAATATGTATGTAGTAACAGAAATGCATTTCAACAGTATAGCAAAGCCATATGTAATTGATTCTAGACTTAACATATGACTCAGGTGGATGACAGTGATAATACCAATACCCTCCCACTGTATTAAACATCATCTACACCAGCAGGGACTGTCAGAATGTGATGTGATGTGATTCAGCGGACTGTTTTCAGCAGATGTCCTGTTTCTGTTTTTTGACACATCACCCAAATGTTCCATCTAAACAAAAACAGGCTATTAATTATAACCAGCCATGTTTTTGGCATGGTATGGTTAAGCTATACCAGTGGTTCCCAAACTGGGGGGCGCAGAGGTATTGCAGAGGGGTGCATGAATGGGATAACCTGTGTAGTTTGAATTGGGAGGGGGGCTCATTAATGTTCTTATCTAGAAAAGGGGGGCTCTGCAGAGAAAGTTTGGGAACCACTGAGCTATACAAAGTTAAGTGAGGAGATGTACACTTTATGGACAAAAATATTGAGACATTCGACCATTAGACCAACAGGGACTTTAATAACTTTAAAGACTCACCTTCACTGGAAATAAGGGACTTAGACCAAACCCTGAAAAACAGGTGTGTCCCAATACTTTTGTATATATAGTGTATGTTAATTGTATTACATCTAAATGTTTAACACAAAGGCAAAATGTGGATTTAAAATGTAAAAAGAAAAGTCCAGAGCTGTTAGCTTATAGGTCTGAAGTTTGTTCATGTTTTGACTGGATGCAGAGACTCGACCTTTCCACACCAAAAGGTCTTGCAATAATACATTGCAATACTTGCTCGTAAGACAAGATGTAAGATCTAAAGGGCACGGGTCGTTCAGTTATCATTTTTCCACTGCTGGGCCTTTCTAGATTGTTGAAGTCTGTTGTGTGATGCTCTCCATGGGGAGATGCCATCACAGCATGCGTTTACACATGGCAGAGGTGCTTCCTAGAGCACGCTCTTAGTCACTGTCACATCTGTGTACGTCTTTGAGGAGCTGTGGCTCCATGAGACTAAGAACCCTCTACTGCGGGAAGAAATTCTTAAAAATCTCTGCTAAAGGTATTCAGCACAGAAAATATGAATGAAAATTACAGAGAGGGTGAGTGAAAAAGCAAGAGAGACAGAGAGAGAAACACTTGCAGTCATTTTCATTTGTCTTAATAAGGAGAAAAGCTTCTGAAATGGTTCTTGACTTGGGTGTACCCTTTTAATTGCTTTACAGTTGTTATACTATGGACAGGTTTTAAAAACTTGTAAAATATTCTTCACATTTGCACACATATTATAAATGCTTCTTTAAAGAAGAATTTAAGAGCTCTTTAAGGAGCCAGAAGGGTTTCTTCTGTGGCATCGCTCCAAATAGCTTGTTTTCCACCTCCTTTTAAGAGTGTGTGTTAGGTTGGAAGAGAATTGTAATAGCAAGGCCATGGCAAAAGCCATTCACAGCACAGCACCATGATATACACTATATAATAAGTGCAGTGGCTACAGCTAGAACAAGCCCACTGGGCAGACCACCATGATTCAGTAAATAATGGTTTGAAATTACCATTAAAATGTGTTTAGTTTGTTAATGACTTCCAATTTACATTTGACTTGAAAAATATTTCCATGTCAGCATTAATAAGCAGTTAACGTAAAGCTGAATCAACATATATCAAGCTGTGTTTTGCCTGAAGGGAGTTGTGAGTTAATTGTGGCAACTTCTGATGGGAAAAAAACAATAAAACAACTTTCTAGGGATAGACTTCATGGCCAAAAGTATGTGGAAACCCTTGCTAGTTGAGTGCAGGTGTCTCAACCACACCTGTTACTAACAAGCATGCAAAAGAAAAATGCAAATGCAATCTCCAAGCACAACCACGATCAGTTTTTGGTTATTATTGTGAAATGGAAGCCTAGCTACAAAGCAGTAGAGCATCAAACTCAGAGAGATTTCAACCTGTCTCTGGAAGTGACATCAGCACAAGAAAGGTGTGTTGGGTGCACCATTAAATTTTTTCCATGGGTGAGCAGCTGCACAGAAGCCTACAAGCACTATACGCACGTCAGCATAAGCTGGAGTGGTGTAAAACGGTGTAAGGCGGTGGCCCATGGACTCTGGAGCAGGGAAAACATGTTCTCTGGAGTGAAGGGTCATGCTTCACTCTCCAGCAGGTTGATGGATAGGTTTGGTGAATGCCAGGTGAATGTTATCTACTGGAAGGCATAGGGTCAACTGTAAAGTTTGGTGGAGGAGGTATAATGAGACTGTTTTTCAGGGTTTAAGCTTACAGTGCAGAGTAATATTAATGCGGGCATGCTAGAAATATTTTGTGGCAACAGTTTGGGGAAGGCCTTGTCCTTTTCCAGCGTGACTATGCCCCTATAAATACATAGTTTGACTGGTTTGGTGTGGAGATATTCCAGTGATCCGCCCAAAGCCTTAACACAAATGAACATATTTGGGATGAATAAGAGGGCTGATTGCAAGCCAGGCCTTTTCATTCAACATGAGTGCAAAAATCTTCCAGAAGAGAGGAGGCTGTTATAACCATGGGTGTGTGTGAGTGTTTGTATGTGTGTTTGGGGGGGCAGCGCAAATCCATTTTAATGACTATGGTTTTGTATGGGAGGAACAAAAAGCTGATATGTGTTTAGATCAAGTGTCCACGCATTTTTGGTGCATGCTGAGTATTGTTGTATAAAGTCCCAGCAGTGGCACAATTTAGAATCTACTAAGCACAATCAGAACTGGACAAATCTTAAACTGAGAAATATAAACCTCAAAACATGAAAAAATCTAAAAACAATTTGCACAAAGAAGCAGTATTTCCAACATAATTCAAGAAATTCTCCCTTTGGATTTAATAAGCCTCATTCTGAGTTGAATAACTGTATTTATGTAATATTAGATGGGCCTTTGGTTAGTTCTGTACTTTGAATAAGCTGTGTTCATGTTTCAGTCCATATGCGGTTGTCATGTTTCCCTGTAATTTGTCTTTTTCTGAGGTCAAAATGCTTGGCAAATGCCTCAAAGCTGTGGGTACTGGTCAAACTAGAATTTTGATTGATTAATATCAATAATATATTTTTAAATCTGTTTTGCAAGCTCATTTTTATGCCTGATTTTGGTTTATTTGTTAATAGGAGTTTGGAATTTAGAGCACACTGGAGCAGCCAGTGGTGCGTCAGTGACAAAATTAGGTGAGCGTAGACCCCTGGGCTTAATACCACCCCCACTGTAAATTGCTTTTTTCTCTTTTCTATTTGCTTTGGAAATTTGAAGATTATACATGGTTTTCAGTTTTCTAAGACAAAGGAGTTTGATGCATGAGCACTGTTTCAAAATGTCATGTTACATTTCTAATGAGTGTTTTAGTTGGGACAATTTTTTTATAATAAGGCACTGTGGAGGGCAGCCAGTCAATACAGAAATCAAGTGTCTTACAGGCACAGGAGCAAAACAGCTGGGACCTGTAAGAGAAATTCAAGATAACCTGAACGGCTGCAACCTCTGGATAAATATTTTATTAACTTAATTTAGGGTTGTTGGAACAAGGAGAATTACAGGCCGTAATCACTAAAGTACTGAAGCAGTGCCTCACCATTTCAGGCTGATTGTTTTGAAAAAAAACAAAAAAAAAAGAAACTCCAGTCTCATTAAAGTTTATCCCAACTGCATATCGGGACATACAGTATATCAAAGCCATTAAAATAAGTACACTATATGAACAAAATTATTTGGGTTTGGGCTAGACCTCTTACTCCCAGTGAAGGTTAATCTTAATGCATTGTTTGGGGAAGATCCTTTTCTATTCCAGCATGACTATGCCCCAGTGCACAAAACGAGCTCCATAAAGACATGGCTGGAGGAGTTCAGTGTGGAAGAACTTGACTGGCCCACATAGACCAACACCTGACCCCATCCAACACCTTTGGGATGAACTGGCACTGAGAGCCAGGCCGTCTTGTCAAACATCAGTACATCTTAGACTTACGGATGCTTTAGCAGATGCTTTTTATCCAAAGTGACTTCCATTCCCTGACTACAGGGGACAGTCTCCCTCAAACAACTTGGGGTTAAGGGTCTTGCTCAGGAACCCAGGGGTGGTATGCTGAAGGCAGGATTCAACCTCAAGACCTCTTGATCGAGAGGCAAGTATCTTACCCACTAGGCCACAGCCACCCCATGACCTCGTAAATGCTCTACAGAATAAATGGGCACAAATTCCCACAGAAACTCCAAAATCTTGTGGAAAGCCTTCCAAGAAGAGTGGAGCTGTTATAGCAGCAAAGGGGGAGCAACTCCATACTAACATCTGTGAATACAATGTCATTAAAGTCCTGGTTGATGTAATGTTCCAATACTTTGACAAGGCAAAAAAGAAAGATGTGTTTTTTTATTGCCAAAAGCCTATTAATCCAGTGTTTCATAAGTATTCACAACCATGGCTTAATATTTTGTTGAAGCACTTTTGGCAACAATAAAAGCCTCAAGTCTTCTTGGGTATGCCTCTACAAGTTTGGCACATCTGTTCTGGTGGATTTCCTCCCATTCTTTCCTCTAGTCCAGTCAGATTGGATGGGCAGCACTGGTAGATGGCCATTGTTAGGTCTTTCCAGAGATGTTCTATGAAATTCAAGTCTAGACTCTGGCAGGGCCACTCAAGAACATTCACAACCTGCTCCTGAAGCCACTGCTTTATCTTGACTGTGTGCTTCAGGTCATTGTCGTGGAAGATAAATTGTCACTGTAGTCTGAGTTCCAGAGCACTCTGGACCAGGTTTTCTTTAAGAATCCCTCTATATTTGGCTGCTGTCATCTTACCTTCTATGTGGACTAGTCACCCAGATCCTGCTGCAGAAAAACATCCCTACAGCAAGTTGCTGCAAACCATCATGCTTCACAGCAGGAATGGTGTTAGCCAGGTGATGAGCATTCAGGCCAAAGTTCTTGGAGTTCAGGCCAAAAAGTTCTATTTTGGTTTCATCAGACCAGAGGATTTTGCTGCTTACAGTCTACAAATCCTTAATGTGCTTTTTGGCAAACTCAAATGTGCCATGTGCCTTTTAGTGAGGAGTGGCTTCCATCTGGCCACTCTACCATAAAGGCTTCTAGATGGTTCTCTCATCTCCACAAGGGATCACTGGAGCTACTCAGTCTGGTTGGTCAGCTGACTTTTTTTTTTGTGATCTGACACAGTTCAGTCGAGGTCTACAGACAGTTTCCTGGACTTCATTACTTGGTTTCTGCTCTGATATGCAATGTCAACTGTGAGACCTTAAATGGACAAGTGTGTGTCATTCCAAATCATATTCAATCAACTGGATTTAGCACAGATGGACTCCAATTAAGATGTAGAAGCATCTCAAGGATGATCAGTGGAAATCAGATGCACCTGAGTTCAATTCTGAGTGTCATAGCAAAGGGTGTGACTATTCCTGTACCTCTTGTTTTTAAATGTTTACATTTTTTATACATTTAAGAAAATGTCTAAAAACATGTTTTCTGTTTCCCATTATGGACCATTTTGTGTAGATTTTGTAAAAGAAACTATACACAAATCTAAGTCTGTAATATAACAAAAGGTGGAAGAACTGAAGGGGTGTGAATACTTTCTGGTGGCACTATAGCTTGACACAACCAGGGGTCCAGTTGTTAATTGGAACCAATCAATCTTGACCCACCACTTTTGGAGGTGTGACATCTCCCCTGCTTTGCCACTGTAATGGGTTTATTTCTTCACAGAATAAAGAGAAGGGAGCCAGAGCATCACCCAGCATGGGCTACTGGAAGCTCTTGATAAGTGAAAGACATAAGTTCAGAAAAGCAAGTGTAAAGGGAATGCCCTGGGTTCTCAAGCAGATTTGCATTGCACTTCCATCGTAACTCCTCCAAAGTGGAGTTTTGGGTAAAGGGACCTTTTGGAGTGACTGCATTCAGCAAGAATCATCTCATCTCAGTGATCATAGTAAATATGATTTGACTGGTGTCATGTCTGTTGGTGGGACTGGTGCAACACTGAGACACGGATGCAACAATTCAATGTACAGATCATTGTTTAATCTGTATGGTCTGATCACATGAAGGAATGAATAAATCAATGCAAAAGCGTAAACACAAAAAACACAGAGTGAAGCATTCAAGCACAGGCTCGCAAGAGAGTAAAGAGCTTGGAAGCTGAGAAAACACTTTTACTTGGCAAAATAGTCAAACTCTCTTTCAAACCAGAGTACAAACAAGGTTAGTTCTTCATGAGGGAAATCTCCAAACCAGAGCAGGGGGAGAGAGGTAGCAGGTGAGGGGTGTTACTAACTTAATTTACTAAAAGAAGCAAGGTAATACGCTAACCAATGAAAGTGACCATTCTGTCATACGTGAACACACCACAGCACACAGTGTGAAGAGTACGCCAAGAAGCCAGGTTAAATGGAACACATAACTTAAATGGAACCAAACACAGGTGAAAACGATAATGACTGAAACTGAGACTAACATTGTGAAAAAAGCAAAAAGCAAATTCAGACTCAGGAACCCGACAACAGGAACAGGGCAAGTGGTGAGGCTGTGGCGACCTGATATTATTTATCATAATAAATACATTTTGATTAGTTCTTTAACTTAGGCCCTCAGAGTTTGATCAAATTGTCATTGAAAAGGATCTGGGGAGAAATAATACACTTTTCTTAGTTTTAAAGGATTTTTGAGGATCTTTGTAGTCAGTCATTTGATTTAAACTTAATTGATTTTAACTTAAATAGTGTTAAAATGATGGACCATAAATTGACATTAAATTATTAATTTCTGTTGTGTTAATAGGTCAGTATGTAAATAAGCTAGTCTGCTCATCGCAAGATGTGTCGTTTTTCTTTGTTTGTCTTTTTGTTTCTTGATATTGTGTTTGGTTTACTTAGTATGAATTAGTCTTTGTTTACCTGCTTGCTTGCTTTTGAGCTCCTAATAAAGCTACTCTGCGCATGCGTCCCGCCTCCGCCTCCGCCTCCCGTTAGGCCCATGATTAATGTGCTGCTCATTTTCACTGTGGGTGGGTTCAGTGATTAGGGTTTATCAGGTAAAATAAGACACTTAAAGAAACTTGTTTATCCTAACTGAGGTTTACTGGAGTATTCTTTCAAAATGAGCAAAAGGAAATCACGCAAATAGGCTAATAAATCAGAAACGTACAGTTATAAAGGTGCTTTAAGTGGGCCTTTCAGAGCCTTGCATATGCAATTAAAAAACAACATTATTTAGAACTCATTCCAAGGAAGCCTTGCAGGCACTATTTTAAGCATGTAGAGTCAGACACCTTCTTTAGGTAAATTAGAGCCTGGAAAGGTGTAGCATCAGGATCGTATACATTTCACTGCAGTTTCCGGACTTTATCAGTATTCACTCAGAGAGTGAAGGAGAGAGAGAGGAAGAGAGGAAGAGACAAAGAGACGAAAAGTGAGCCAGACAGGTAGAAAGTGAGAGCACTCAATTGGAAAGACACACTTGAAGGTCCCTTTTGGTTTAATTACACATATAATCATAGAGAGTGCATACACATACATGAAATCCTTCCAGCACTTATTTTTGTTTGTTTGTTTGTGTTTTTGGTAGGGAATCACACTTCAGAGGGGTCCAGCATGTGGGTCTAATGTGGTAAAAGTGTGACTCCAGATGAAAAGTGAGTCAGACAGGTAGAAAGTGAGAGCCCTCAAATGGAAAGACACACTCAAAGGTCTCATTTTGTTAAATTACACATATAATCATAGAGCACGTATACACCTACGTAAAATCCTTCCAGTACACATTTTGTGCTTTTTTTGTAGGTATGGTTTGGAGAGAATGGCACTGACGAAAGACTGGAGCTGGCAGAGCTGAAAATGTTGACGATGGACAGGATCAGAGGATCAGGAAAGAGTTTATTAGAGTGACAGCTCGAGTTGGACCTTTTGGAGGAAAAGTCAGAGAGGCGAGGCTGTGCTAATTTGTTTGTGTTGGTTTGAGGAGAAGGATGTTGAGGAGAGACTCTGAGTGTGTTGGGAGGAGGATGTTGAGGAGAGATTCTGAGTGTGTTGGGAGGAGCATGTTCAGGAGAGACTGAGTGTGTTGGGAGGAGGATGTTGAAGAGAGACTGAGTGTGTTGGGAGGAGGATGTTGAGGAGAGAC
>JBBPCY010000035.1:6889001-6915253 GCA_037974405.1 Brachyalestes nurse
ACTGCTTTTAAAGGTCCCATGACATGCTGATTTTTTAGGCTTCGAGCCAGTCCCTGGGAGGTGCCATTTCTGCGTCTGTAGCTTTAAATAATGAGGAGGAGAGAGGCAAGAGGCAAGGGGCAAGGTGGAGGGAGGAGGCGGGGCCAGCTTGCGGTACCATGAGCGAATGTTTACAGTGTATAGCCATGGCTGGTAGACTAACAGTAGCGCGATTGAGCAAATAACAACACACTCGAGTTAATGTGTGTATTCACACACCATTTACACACATACCTGATGTTATCTACCTTTACATTTGCGACAGTAGCCTGCTAACTGGGCTGTTAGCTGCAGAGCTACTGTTACAGCCACATTTTAAGAGTAAATTAGGTAAACTAGGCTAGGGGAACTTTTTATTAATCTCACAAAGTGAAATTTTCATGTAATGGGACCTTTAAATGTCTTTTTTACAGTGACACTGTGTAAAATCAATCTAAGCACAAATTTAAGTCCCTGCTGTGCTCGTGTTGTTTCTTCTTCGCCTGGTGTTTTCCACCCGCTTTACTGTCATTCTCATGAGGAGCGCCCCCTCCCGGACTTCTGCGGTAGGGGTTAAATAACCGATTTAGGGGGAAAAGCGTATCAGTTCGTTTGTGAGTTGAAATATCGCGATATATCGCAAAATCTGTATTTCGTCCCACCCTTACTGTAGACCTTGCTTTTTGTGACCCCTCAGTGAATATACCTTTTTAAAAAATCCTTCAACCTTCTGCGTTCTTTGCCTTCAGACATGAAGCTGAAGTTCAACTTTTCTCTTCCACCTTAAATTGGCCAGTAGTTACGGGGCTGTGAGGGCACCAGAATGTCACAGCTGCATAAATTTAAGTTGGAGCTGAAAAATTCCGATGTGAAGCGAACTTCAGCCTCATCTTAAATGAGTAAAAATGGACATTACAGACAGAATATTAATTGGGAGGGTAAAAGCAAGACCATAGCCCTGAATGTCGAAACCAGCTGCAAAACCTTTTCACAGTTTGCCAAAGACACTTTTCTAAAATAGTCCACTGGTGTCCAGTGATTCTGTGTGTAATAACCTTAACAATCCTCTTTTTTTAAGCAGTCCCATAGTTTGATCTTGTTTGTTTTTTAGATTGTTTACAAACACCCCAGAGTTTGTAAATAATGAAAACACGTCTAATTTGGTTAATCAAGCCTTCGATATATGAGTCAGGTGGATATGATTAGAGCTGCAATAAAACCCTGCAGGATAATCACCAGGAGCAGAACAAATTAAGAATTATGCACCACTGCTGCAGACACCTACCCGAACCCTTTTGTTCTGTGTTCATAAAATATCAGGCAACACCTTATTTGGCTTTCTTTAGACACTTTGGAGATGCTTGCCTGTTAAATTCATCTTAATCGTCACTGACCATAACCCTGGTCCTAAGTCTAACCCAAAACCTAATCCTAAGCCTGACTTTAGTCCTAACCCTGGTCTGTCCCTGACCGCATTACGGTTCTGAGTCAACAGAGTCAAATCGAATTTCACCACATAGTTTGTTTAGCAGGTAGATAATGTATTGAAAGTGATGCAAATAAAGTGAAACACTGAAGGGTTCTTCAGGGCAGTGAATCTCAAGCCAGTCCTCAGGAACCTCGAAGGTGCCTGGAATCCAACAAAACTGTGGAGAAAAAAAAATTGGGGATCCCTGAGGACCGGTTTGAGAATCACTGCTTTCGGGAGCCAAGAGTGGTTCTTATATGGCTTTGCTTCAAAGAAGCTTCCTTGGCGCCTTTATTTTGGAGAGGGCAGACGGACCCGTCTCATTGTTTACACAGCCTCATAGCCCCGCGCAAGCCATTTCCACCAGAACAATATTATGCAAATGGCTAACCAAATTCGAGCAGCCAGACTCTACTTCTCGTGACAGGAAATGACACTTTGTTCTCGGTAAGTGGAGCAAAGACAAATGCAACCACAGATGCAAGTGTACAGGCCGAAGAGCATCTGCTTCCTTTGAGCTTCGTAAGTGCGTGTGTGAGGCCGTGTTTGTATGTATGTGTGTGTGCGGAAGGAGGTAATAGCTTTTTCTTCATCGGTGGCCTTCTGTCTTCATCAGTCTCGAAGCGTGCAATGCGTATGTGTGTGGGTGTGTGTGAGTGTGCGAGAGAGTGTGTGTGAGTGTGCGTGTGCAGGTGAGCGTTGGGACAGGTGAATGTGATCAGACAGGTGAGAAATGGAGAGGCGCCGTGTGTGCCGTGACTGCTGACTCCAGCAAGCTTTTGTTTGGTGTTTATTTCGCAGGGAGGCGAGGCCTCCTTCCTGTGGGCTTCAGCTCAGAGTGATACCAGCGTAACACTCACTGTTCAGGTAAAGGACCTCGTCTTCCTCTGGCTGCGAACACGCTTCGCAACTCCTATAACCCCCAAAAACAGCAGGCTTGTTATTCCATTAATCCTAAAACGAACACTGGAGAAACATAAGTAATCTGCCTGGAATAAAAGGTGGGGTTAATTGAACCTCTGATAGTCAGTTAACAGAACAGTCAGTGTTTTACATTCCGTGTTTTAACTTCCATAATATCCATGAAATCAGCATTTTAAGGCAGCCAGGTTACTCACTTTTATGTTAAAACACCAAAGCACAAACAGAAAGCTCAAGACTCTCTCTCTCTCTCTCTCTCTCTCTCTCTCTCTCTCTCTCTCACACACACAAACACACATAAATCCCTCACTTTTTTCCATCCCTCTTTGTCTCTCTCCCTATCTCTCTCTCTCTCTTTCTCTCTCTCTCTCTCACACACACACACACACACACAAACACATGTACACTCCTCCCTTTCTCTCCCTCTTTCTGTCTCTCTCCCCATCTCTTGCTCTCTCATTTCTCTCTCTCTTCCTTTCTCTCCATCTCTTGTTTTCTCTCCCGTCTCTCTCTCTCTTTGTCTTTCTCTACCTTTCTACATCTCTTGTTCTCTCTCTCTTCTCTCTATCTCTTGTCGCTCACTCGCCCTCTCTCTCTCTCTCTCTCTCTCTCACACACACACACACAAACACACACACACTCCTCCCTTTTCTCCCTCTCTTTCTTTCTCTCTCTCCCTCTTTCTCTTGCTCTCTCCTCTCTCTCTCTCTCTCTCTCTCTCTCTCTCTACCCCTCTCTTTCTCTTGCTGTCTCTCTCTCTCTCTCTCTCTCACACACACTTATTCAACCTCTCTTTCTCTCTTCCTGCCCTTGTCACTCTTCTTCTTCTCCTCCTCTTTCCTTCTCTCTCTCTCTCTAATCTGTCTCTTCCACTCTCTCTTTTCTCTCTTCTACTCTTCCCTTTTCTCTGTCCCTCTCTTTTCTTTTCTCTCTCCTTCTCTCCCCTTTTCTCTTCCTCTGTCTCTCTCCGTCTCGCTCTTCAGAGCCTCTCTCCCTCACCCTCGGGTGCGAACGGAGTGGGGCACTGCTGTGATCGGAGAGGATTTCCCGTGATCAAAGGCCCTCTTTTGTTCTTCCAGGTGTTAGGGAAAGTTAAAACAGAAAGTAGGTGGAGGTATCAGCACTGAGACCTCTTCAAGGGAAATGGGGGTGGAGGGTATTATTCGACTTCGGCTTCACTGTTCACTGTCATCAGTACAATATGCACCAGTGGTCTGCATGACATATTTTTTGCTACGGACACCTTACCTTTTTTTGCGGCCGTTTTTTTACCTATTAATGAGTACTTTCTTTATTAGGCTAAAATGCTTGTAATATTCTGCCATAAGCAATGACCAGATTTTATTAAAAAAATATCAGATACCAGTGCCATACATGCAGGAGATCAAAGAAAAGGGATCCGTTTTACCTGCCAGAGCTCAAAGCGGTACACAGTGCAAAATGAGACATTGAGCTTCTAGAAACATGTTTCACAGCTGTGATCACATGGAATCAGACTTTATGAGGCTGGAAGTCGTTGAAATGATAGGTTCGCTTTTTGTTTTCAGCTTGCAAATCGCTGTCCAGTTATTTATTGTGCAGACTAAGCTTAATCATTTTTCCCACAGTGATAATCTACAGCAAAGCCGCTGTGAAAAGACATTGGTGGAAAGTCTCTGCGGGTTTAGCGAGACATCAAAAGATTAGCTCAGGTATGAAAGGGGGATCTATACAAGTCTTACAAACATGGCTGGGTTTTCATATCACTGTTTGAAGGACAAGGTCTTTCGTCTAGAGCCCCGAGCGGAGTCTATTCCTTTTCATGCCCCATAGCCATTTGCGCAGGAGGCAGGCTTTGAGGCTTTTCACCAGCAATAGCTGTGCAAAAGAGGCAAAAACAAAAGCAACTGCGCCAAAGTGTGTATGATATTGGGTTCCATCCGCCGGAGGATATGGCCTTCATCAAAAAAAATGCAAGCGATAGAAGGACCTGGGTGCAGTGGAGCTGAAAGAGAGCAGTCGTGGTCTGGCTCGTCCCTAGCCACCATTGTCTTCATTTATGCTGTTTTAATTTGGATTTCATGGGAAATTAGTCATCTTCTCTTGCAAATAATCTGCTTTTCTTTCTTTCTTTCTTTCGTTCTTTCTTTTTTTTCGATTTCCCCAAATGTAACGTGATCTTTCAGAAAAGGCAATACCTGCTGCAGGGGCTCACAACACGATTGGGCAATCAATCAAGTTTATTGACGAAGCGGGATGAAAGCAAGTGTGCGATGGAAACAAATGTGTGCGGCGGCGGCCAGCCAGTGCCGGAGGCGGATGGCGGGTAGGGTCAGTAAATCAAGCGGCCTGAAATAACAGCTGCAGGCTTCCTCCACGCCACAGATTACCTATAGAAATCTGTTAGCCTCTGCTATTGACTGTCACTGCCTCTGTAGCAACTGGCCTTTCTTCCACCAACGGATGCTGATGTGCCGTTCAGAGGCTGTACATATGAATGCAAGAGACAATTACACATTTTCCTCCAAAATGCCCAGTATTGCTGATGGCTAACGCACGGCCCGACACCGTTTGGAGCCAGATTGAAGAGATTATTAAGTGTAAACATAGATAGAGCTACTTGGGTACCTGGAGTTTTCATCTCAGCATGTTTTTATAGCTTCTGAATCCACCTAGTCTGAATTCAGATGATCTATACAGACATTTTGAGCTTTTTCCCCCCATTGTATCATTGCTCCAATGCAAAACACCATTAACATACAAGCTACAGACATCAAAGGAATACTACGGTGGTGCTTAATCTAATCTAAGACTGCACTGTATTACCACAAACAATAATTTCACTTTCCTATATGTAGAAAAGAGCAGAGCATATGTTGGCCTGAGGTAGAAACCTGCAACTGAAGTCAGTGGTTCAGGAACATTAAAATGCAGGAACATTAAAATGATTCTTTGTACTTGTTGTCTATCAACTGTGGCAGATAGTCATAAGGTTATAGCATTCCAACCTAGCAAAGTAACCCCTAAGGCACAAAAAACAAAACAATGCAATACCATTAAGACACAACAGAAAAACAGCAAGTATAAAATGGGAATTCCACTTTTTTTTTCACCAACCAAACTTCACCACCATTTTTTGGCACCTCTTTTTTACGGAATTAATTTTCTGCATCACACTTTTAGCTGAAGATATCACCTCCTGGGGCTGCTGAAATCATTGCTGTAGTGTGAGCTATAGTGCTCTCTTCTGCATTCTCTCTCTCAACGCATGGCGGGTGCAGCCAGGGTTTTGTAAGGCCATCTGCCCCTGCGAGATGGAATTTAACACCTGCGAGTACAGTAAACAATCAATTAATCAGGAGGTCTGGATGCCACGCACCTGCCAAAGTGTTCATCCACACGCACTATAACATACTCCCACTAATTTTCATGCTTATTCAGCTATAATTCAATTTTACATGAATAGTTTAGAGTTTCTGTTTTTCATTATGTTTACACTGGATTTTTTTGTGATACTGTGCCTTTAAGACTGATATATGTAAGTGACCTCTTTTCTGATTGGCTGCCCTATATTGTGAATCATTCAAAACCATACAAACACTGAATTAAGAACAGATTGCTTTTGCAGCTTTAATTCCATGACTAGTATTATTATTATTATTATTATTATTATTATTATTATCCATATTTATATCTCTATTGTTGCTGTCAAAAGAAAACCATCATTTCATTTTTTTGTTTTCTTCCCTACATTATTCCGACCCATCAACAATTACCATTTCAGAAAAAAACTTTTTTGGGACGTTGAATATATGCAACTGCTGTGGGAAGGTGAAGGGGAGGAAGAGAGAGAGAGGGAAAGAGAGTGAGACGAATAAGTAAAATGAACAGAAGGTAGTATAAAATAAATCTCGAATAATCCGGAGGATCAGAATGAAATAGACATTATATAAAATTATATATTCATAATGATTTAATTTTATGCGGCGTGGGGGAGGCTGCAGGCCATTAAGGTGAATGAACATGAGACATGAAAAAGAGTAGTTGTCTTTTTTCCGGCAAGTTTTATCACATGCTGTGACGCAGAAGACGCTGATACCGAACTGCTTATTTTCCTATCAGAAAATCCCTCGCTACCTGTTTGGAGGAGGTCAGGAGTGTTTCACTGCGCATTCACAGCCAGAACTGTTTTGTGTGGGAGGGGATTTAGCATGCTGCACCTTATCCCACACTGCCCAGCCAATGCACATGGAGCCAGGGAATAGAGCGTACACTGGTGCATTATACTGCCTGTATAATGACAACTGAGAAATGTTACAGCTCAAAACTCCCACTTCCCACTTCAGAGCATTCACGCATGCCAAGTGTTTAAAATGATGCTAAACAAAGAGAAGGAGCAGCTTGGTTAGTGATTTATTTATTACAAAATACAATCAATGTCCAACAATAAACTTCTCCGAAATGGTAACTTTACTAATGTAAGTAGTCTAAAGTAAACTTCAACATCTGCTGATTAAATCACACTGTGGGTGTTGAAACATTATGGAGCTACAACTTGGAGAAGCCCATGAGAAGCTGAGAATTGATCTCATTTCCAAAACAAAGTGCATCGTTTTCTGCAGACATGCATCAAAACAGCATCACCTGTTGAAACAAATTTTTAAAACACGTAAAAATAAGCTTTGGCACTGCTGGACCGCTCTGTCCATGAATGTGTATTAGTGTTACAATTCCCAAATTTCTGTTGTAATGTGGTAAAGGTTAAGTGCACTCTAAAACTCTGAGAGAGAGAAGCACCTGCTGTCCTTCTCTAGTGCATATGAGTTCTGTTTTAAGAGATATGCAATAGCAAGATAGGGCAAAAGCCATCACCCTCAGCAATGATCTAACAGCAGATGGTAAAACATGCATCATTACAGTGGCTACGACTAGAACGGACCCACTGGGCCAGCCATATTTGTGTGCTTATAATCGTTTAAAATTAGCATAAAAATGTGTTCGCTTTCTTAATGGCTTGTATTAATTCACAGTCAGTTTTAAACATAATTCTGCAGAGTGGTGCGAAAAACATTTATAATGGTTAACAAGGTTAGGAAATGTGCTAGATGTGAGGCCCCAGATTTCCACGCCGGCCCTGTGTACCCAACTCGCGTAGCTGCACATTAACATATCCCTAGCAAACAATTAGCATTACTGTTGTTTATAAGCTCTTATCTCCGCTGCATTGATGCTTGAGGAACGCTTGTGCGATGAACAGAGCATAAGTTAGCATACTAGAATAGTGCTAGGTTTGTTGACCAGTACCAGTACCAGTTAAGCCTAGAACTACTACAGTTTTGCTATTTATATTTTCACATACATTTCCACATTCATTCACTCATTCATTCATTTATTTTCTGTAACCGCATAATCGGGGGTAACCCAGACCTATCTCTGGGCCTACAGGCGTGAGGCAGGGACCTCAGGGCACACATATACACACCATATACACACCATACACACACATATACACACCATTCACTCACACACTTACACCATTTAGTCACACACTCAGACCTACGATCAATTTAAAATCCCCAGTTCTCCTGACGCGCATGTCTTTGGACTGTGGGAGAAACCTGGAGACCCCAGAAGAAACCGTACCCAAACAAATAACATGTAAAGATTTAGCAGTTAATACTCTCCTCTGGTTCTCACACTGTCCTGAAACACTGTCCTCATATTGTTAGTCATTTTGGATAAAAGCGCCTGCCAAATGATTGTAATGTAATTTAATGTAATGTACTTAAACAGGTTTGGAAATGTGTTTTGTCCACAAGACAGCTTACAAAGTCGAGTTGTTAAGACCATATAAAGTTAGCGGTTACTGGTCATCTTAAACACTAATTAGGAACACTTTAGGATGGAAACCAAGCACAGAAACTAACAAAAAAGAACCCATGTTTGAACATGTGGAGGTGATCCTATGTTAGATGAAGTGTCTTAGTTGCATCTGCCCTGATGCTACAAGCTACCATTCAAAAGGAATGATAGCTCATGGTCAGTAAGTAAGTGAGAGATTGTAGCGATGTAGTCATATTTAGCCAATGGAGACAATAGCTTTCACAAATGAGAATTATAATGTTAAAAAAATGTTTGGCGAAGATTTTTCAACACTGGCCAGCAAAGGCTATCTAATAGCTTTGTCTGATTTTTTGGGGGGGAAATCACATTTCCAGAATCTGTGTGATTCAGCTGGAGGAGGTTCATGAGGTAAAAGACATCTAAATGAATTGAAGTGCAACGCTCAAGTAGGAGAAATGCGTAAAGGTGTAGATAGCTTCTGTCTGCAGTGTTGTTTTGACAGAAGCCCCCACATACCATCTGTTTCACTGCTCTGCATTTCTGATCCATCAAACACTACACACAAGGGCCCAACTGCAGGTTTCACATATTGATTGGGTGCCAAAAAAGCTCCCCTGTGACTCTAAGTAACTCTAAGAGTTTTTCAGCAAAACATTGCCAAGAAAGAGCAGTTTAGTTTAGCATGCGGAAGCTCAGCTTGTCTTTCTGTGGGTAAAATCCAATCATTTTTCCTGTTTTTTTTTTTTGGTCTCTCTCATAAGCACTTCACTGGTGTGGCATTGTTGCATTTACACTGCCTCAAAGGTGACAATTTTTTTTTTCTCATGGCAAACACATTTGTAGATTTAATCACATTCCCACTGTTGCTTTTTTTCACCCGGTGGATGAGACACCACCGTGTTATTTCTTTAAAAGCCCTCCAATTACAGATAATTCTGCTCCGTCGCTTGATTTGTGTATTATTCCTCTCTGTTCCGTCTAGCTGTTTCTAAGCTATGTGAGCTGCCGCTGTTGAATGAACTGGGAAAGATCTGAATGGACGGAACTGGTGCTTATGCGTGTAGCCACATGAAGTGGCTTTCATAAGTGATTAAGATTGGTCATGATTGGACTCCAAACCCCCGACTAATCCAGTCGTCTTCCCAGCTCCGCCGCGCTCCGTGCCCCATGGGTGATCTAATTCAGTCACTCAGAATTGAGTTAGCGGCCTTCAGCCAAGCTCTCCTTTTTACTTACATTTCAGATGTCCCAAGACTGTAAGTTGCTGTCAGAACTTATCGCCCAGTGAAAACGTTTACATATTGGAAAACACTTGAATAACATGAATAACCAATGTCTTGGTTTTCATAGTGAATACTTGGCTGGATTTTGCTTAGATAGAGTCATTTGGAGTTTAGACAGTAGTGTTGCGAGCATGATGTCCATAGTTCACAGATACTCTATGGAGAAGTATAAATCAGCCTTCATCTGAGGAAAGAAACAGAACAACGAGATAATATCCTTAATTGAATGTAAAGTAAAAACCAACCAGGTTTGGTCAATTGGCCAGTATTTACTTCTCAAACACATTTGGAAGCTTTGTTTTGATTGCTCGAAATCACAAAAACACATAGCATATAATCTAAAGAATGTGAGCCAGCTGAGAAGACGCCTGCTGCATTTGAACGATGTTGGTATGCCTTGTCAAAATAACAGTGGGAAATATGTCTGTGAAAAGACTGTGTTTTATATCACTGCATTCATTTAGCCCACAGAGTTTCAGGTAATGAATAATTTCAACAGAGTTATTGTCTTTGTTGCCTTTGTCTTTGGAAAAAAACGAATTAGCCATACAATTCTCTGGTTATTATATAATGTATTTTTTTATATAATAAGTTGGCTGTGCTAGAGATCTCTGTTTCAGCTCCTGCACATTTTCACATTTTCATTGGGCTTATAGGTCATGACAGGGCAACTGTCATCCTAAATTTAGGTCAAGATTTACAAGTGATTAGATACAGTTTGGGTTTTAGCATTAGGGCTGAGTAGCAGATCCCACAGCATCTGTGAGGTCAGTATGAATATGTCCTGTTAGGTGTTAAATATTCTGTAAACCCCTATGCTGGGGTTGCAGAACTGCTTAATGCTTTCGTGGACTGCTTCTAAAAATAAAGCCATGTGTCCAGACGCTTGCATATTTAGTCTACGCTGACCTTACTCACACACATACGTGCACACACATATATGCATGCGCACACACACACACACACACACACACACACACACACACACACACACACTAAACCTAGCTAATCCAGGGGGCTGCAATGACCTTTCACCATCTGTTGTTCTTGGGGACCCTAAATCAGTAATTGTGTGCATGTCGGTGAGCCTGAGTCACATGTAGGTGAACCTGTTTGTGCATGATGAGCTGAAAAGCAGTTATTTTGGTCAGTAGTATGAATGAGAGTTGTAGACACAATCTTAGTCCAGGCCTGAACATAGCCTGAAAACATTTAGTCTGAAACATGATTTTGCAGAACACATTTGTAGCACAACAGAATTCTATCAGAAGAATTAGGAAAGTCTGTTGTTCAGTTGTAGCTGGACTGTAGTCTGACAAAATGTCATCCAAAACCAAATGTTGCTTCTAGAGATGGGCCCGATCCAATATGATATCGGTATCGGGTCTGATATAGCGGTAAGTCCGTCATCGGATATCGGTCGGACAGCCCCGATCTCTATATTCCAGTGCACAGCTTGCGCTGGACCCTAAACTCGACACAATGTAATACGAGATGCGTCACCGCTCCTTATTCCATACCATGAGCCTGCGGTAACTTCAGTCTGTGCGAGCGAATAGCGGTAGCCGCTGTTTTTAACAAAATGACGCTCCTTTGGAGATACTTTTACACGATGAGGCTAAAGTTGGCCATCTCGTAACTCGGCCGGTCCACCTTAAATATAGAAGTGGTTAGATTACACTCTGCCCGTGTCGTGTCTCAGAATTCACGTTATTTAAAATTTATTTTGTACACAGTTGTTGCTGCTAAAATGGACATACTACTTGAACTATTTAGATGATTCAGCCAAGATTGTTGTATTTTTGATTTTACAGCTGTTGCTGCTACCTTTTTGTGAAGTGTGACAATTCCTTTGGAATGCCTTTAAATTCAGTGTAGTTGTGCATATTTTTGGCTCTTCTAATAAGTGCTTAGTAGTTAATTTATTCTGTGATGTACCCTTAATAACCAACAGCACACTTTCAACAAAAATAATGCTAATATTAAAGTAAAAAGATGTATAATATCGGAATGTGTGTCAGTATCAACAGTCATGTATCGGAATTGCATCGTGGAACTGGAAAAATGTGGATCAGCCCATCACTAGTTGCTTCTGTTCATACCCAACCAGTTCTAGCCTGCTGAATAAGACATAGTACCCTAAGGAACTGTTAAGTTGCATAGTTGCAACAGCTGTCATCATCAAATCATAGATATGCAACATAACTATCCATTGATCTATTCAACAGCCAGTGCTTTTTATAGACATATGGGCTTGTTTAAACAAATATTTCAAGCTCTAGTGAGAGCACACATGCATTAAGAGCAATTAGGCGTTTCTAAAGCAATGAACTGCTGTAATTGAATGGGATGATTTGGTTAAGCGTACTGAAGGTGTTTTCGCTGCAGGTCTTGGTGAAGTTTAGCCTCTGTGGGTTGTTGAAGCATCGCTGTAATTGCCTGTTTATGAAGAGCTTAGCATTCCTTCACACATGCAGGCTCGCTCTGTGCTCTGGTTAATGAGCACAGATAAGGGAAGCTGATGGGTCCGGTGAGGCCAGGGCCGCCAGATCCGCTTCAGCCACGTGCTTCAGAATTCCGGCAGCTCCTCTGCGCCGTTCCGGCCTCCGCCTGGTCCGACTTTCAGCTCAAATGCCAGACGAGGCAGCAATCAAGAGTTTGCCTCTCTGCCCTTTCTTCAGGCTTTGAGCTGGAAAAGGCTGCCGGCATGAAAAGAGGGGGTGCTACTGTAGGCCTGACACGGCTAATCCAGCATAGATATAAAAGAGAGAGAGAAAGAGAGAGAGAGAGAGAGAGAGAGAGAGAGAGAGAGAGAGAGAGAGAGATTGGGAGAGATAGAGGGAGAAAGCACTTGCTGGCTGAGATAATGAACGAGCTAAGCAGTGTATTTTTTTCTTTAGTTACGCGAAAAAACATCAGCAACATCTTTGAAGTTCTGGGTTTAATGGATGTCAACTGATCTTCAGCTGCATGCTTGTGACCCATCTATGTTTGGATACCAATGTTTGAAAAGTTTACGTAAAGGCAATTAGGGAGTTTGGGTGAAGGATATATAACTTAAAGGGTTCTGAAAGAGTGTATGTGTGAATGTGTGTATGCATGTACATGTGAGAGACAGAGAAAGGCAGAAAGAGTGTGTAAGGAAAGGAGTTTTGTTTAAAACATTTTTGGAGTGAGCCGCACAGAGAGAGAGCGTGTCATTAGAGGGCCGCTAAATGATGATTTTTAGGCCGAGCTGATGATTGGATGTGAAAAGTCGGAGAGACTGAGCGGGTAATGAAGGCCTTCTCTGCCAGAGCTTTGGCCATATGTCACAGAGCTAATGAGAAAGCATGTGTACCTCTTCCTATTCGCCCGTACTTCGATTGATCAGGGCGCTGAAAGAGATGGGGCCGAGCTGAATGCTGTGTGTTTCAGCACGCATGGATGAGGCTATTGTTATTGTTGCTGCTGCTGCTGCTGGTTTCACAAGCCAGTACATTTGCATGATTCTTCCTCCTCCATTTACAGATGCATACTTCGCCTTTAACGACGGAGGATTAGTCTTCAAATGAGCAGGAGACCAGAGGCTTCATCTCAGCATTGTCCATGCGTGGGCGCAGGCATGTGTACATGTTTGCACAAATGTGTGTGTGTGTGTGTGTGTGTGTGTAGAGGTTTGTAATAGGGGTAGCAATGCATTGAAACAACTGTAAACATACGACAATGCATTGTGGAGGAAAGGCATTCTATTTATTATGATATTAGACGTAACAAGTGTCAATCAACAATCCAGTCCAAGACATTCATATCATACATAACCCTCCCACTGTCTTTCCGCTCTATTTTAATTAGTAAATTGTCACAACTGACTAAAGTTATTCGGAAATTCGTTGTGAATAATGTGAGAATATTGAATTGTAAACTGAGTTTTGTGAATTGGGGTAAGTGTACCATTACAAATCAAGTTTGTTGGCTTCAGATTCAATATTTTTTTTATAATTAAAATGTTGAGATCAGAGACAGGGGGTTTTAAATGCTCCACTTCATGTCGTATCTGATAACACCCTTGCCCGTGACAAAATCATTGTAATGTGCGGTCTCTCATGGCTTATTGCTTTAGGTCAAGTCATATTTATTTGTATAGTGCTTTTCACAACAGACATCCCCAAGTGAGCAAACCTGAGGCAACATGTAAAAACTCCCACATAACAAGTGAAAGAAAACTTGAGAGGAACCAAGACTCTAAGACGGGACTTGTTCTCTCGAGCAATAACACAACAAGCTGCTAAATATGACTAATTTAAGGAACTGCTGAAGGACATTGTGTAATGAATGATGAAATAAAGATGATAGGAACCATCTATTAATATTAGAGCTTCTTACTTAAACTGAAAAATCTAAAAAAACAATGAGAACCACAGCACAGTCCAAAAGGGGGTTTGGTGAGGGTTAGGGACATGACGGCTACGGGACTTGGACTGAGCAAGTAAGGGGCCCAGTGTACTTTGCCTTTTACGTCAGTTTCAGATGGAAATCTGATGTTTCTGGTCATGTTATGGATGAAACAAGTCTATGATAATGTGCAGTTTATGGGCGGCATGCTTGGTGAAATGCAAAATGTGATTAGCTCCCACATGCATGTGCACATATGAGATGACACAGCAAAGAACATACTGCAAGTTGCATGAACTGTCTGTGTTGTTTCACAAACTCTGCATTCTTAGCTGGAGTAGAGTTATACCCCTGGAGAATGCTTTGATGGGAAAGAGCTTAATTTATTAACACCCCTCTCTCATTTTCTGTTTTATCTCAAGCTTTCTGATGACTTACTAAACGGTGCCTTTTGAACTCTGGGGGCGGCTCGTTGCCTGGTGGTTAGGGAGTTGCCCCTGTGCTCAGAAAGTCATGGGTTCGAATCCCAGGACTGCTAGTGGCACCACTAAGGTAACCTTGAGCAAGGTACCGTTCCCACACACTGTTCCTGGCAGCCCACTGCTTCACTTGGTGGATGCGTTAAATACAGAGAAAGAATTTCACACTGTTCACAGTGTCCTGTGGTGTGCTCACGTTTGACAAATTTACACATACACATGTGTTTCAGGACTGTTACATGTAATTTGCATAATAAGCTGCAGTAAATCAGACTTTAATTCAGATGCATTGAGAGCGCATACTGTAGTTGAATCAAGGCTCTCAGTGTGGTGTACAATGTACAATTTTCTACTTACAGCCCACGCTTGCATGGAGTCCAGCAGGACTTAAGCTATTGACAAACTATACAATAATGTCTCGCTACCCTCTAGCTGAGGTTTACTGTCTCCTCAGGAGGGGAGGCTGAGTGAGCATACAGGTGAGGTTTTCTGTTTACAAGCGCAGCAGGAGGGCACATGGGGTGACTTCATGGTGGGTAGAACTGGTACAGAGGGCAAGCAGCATGAACGCACAGTTGAACATGTGGCAGCATTGTACCAGATGACAGGGGCAAAATTAAATAAATTAGAATTGAACTGAACAAACTCACAACAAGGTTTCATCCCTAAAAGCCCTTGTTATCATCATATTACAGACACAGTTACTA
The DNA here is from genome assembly GCA_037974405.1 of Brachyalestes nurse. NCBI lineage: Eukaryota > Metazoa > Chordata > Actinopteri > Characiformes > Alestidae > Brachyalestes > Brachyalestes nurse. Next base: position 6,904,075 of record JBBPCY010000035.1, read on the forward strand.
CAGTGCAGTAATTGTTCTACAACTACTAGGCGTCAGACAGGCGCTAAAAATTGCTTTGTGAGTTGGCACTAAGCCTGCAACATTGTGTGGAACTGGAAAAAACCTTCCCATATACCTTAAAAACGATGCATTTCTGTGTGAAATCATGTCAATCTAATGAATATATTTTTATAAATTCCTTTGGCAGACATGAAAACATAAGGTAGAAAAATCTTCTATTTCTATAAAAGTCTTTAGGAGAAATGTTAGATTTATTGATTTGATTAAAATGTTTCATTTTAATTTGTGGTGCACCTACACACACGCACAGGTCTTCAGCACGTACAGACATGCTTTTCCTTTTTACAGCTGCACGCCGTTGCTATTGCTTCGAAATCCCAGCAGTGTTACAGCCAGCTGAGAGCATCTCCACTACTTTTTCCACATGAGAGATTAAAGCTCTTTAGAAAACATCAACAACCCAAATACGAGCGTGGAAACTGGAGTGTATGTACTGGTCTCGCAAAAGAAGTTTTCTGGTACAGCAGAATTTGCATCACCACGTGTTAATCTGAAACAGTTCTGTTGTTATTTTACTTTCTGACACACATGCACATTTATTATAGCTCAGTAATTGAACACATCCATGTATTAAGTCAAGACCATCTCAGGCTCTTTGGATTTTGAAACCCATGCTCTGATCTGGACCGGCTCCTCCTGCCTGTCAAAAATCAACACAGATTCATCAAGTGTAGTTGACTGCTGCCATTTCTCTGGGGTCTGGAACGTTCATGCTAATGCATTTCTTCAGCCCCTTTTGTTATTTCAGATACTGCAAAGTTCAGAAAACAACAAAATCAGAAGAGAAAATCAACCTAATCTCTGTCTGTTGCGTTTGTAGCATTAATTCTATCAAAATAGAGGGTGAGTTAGAGGTTTTTCTGCACCAAATATAAGGAATGAAAAAAAAGTTTGATTGAACACACCAACTTTGACTCTGTTAATGAGCTGATTAGTTGGATCAGGTGTGTTATCAGGTGTGTGAACACTAAACTGTGCAAAGCAGGGGGCTTCCAGGACAAGAGTTGATTCACACTGTACCTTTAAGTCACTTATTTTAAAACGTCTGGACTGTTTCATATTTAAGCCATTTTTCAGAAAAATGTCTTTACTTGTCAAGAATGACTGTTAGGTACCTTTACAGTGGTCAGCACTGGTCAAGGGCACTACAGCTGTAACCAGTGCAGGATGGTGATCATGCAAACCATTTGGCTGCTGGCTTCCTTCCTCTTCCTGCCTTCCCTGGGACTGCAGGGCCTTATGGTCACCAGCCCGAATCGTCTCGTTCCTGCCCCGCTCTGAGGCAGTCGGCCAAGCGCTTTGGTACTCCGAGGCCTAAATCATGTCCCTTAACGTGCAGGATGGCTTTTTGAGGAACAGACGTCCAGCTAATGCCTGAAGTGTGTTGGGGTCTAAAAATAGGCCCCAGTGATTGGTCATTTGCTTTTAATGGTGAGACATAAAGGCGCCTTTCCCTTTGATATTTAATTGTGCATAATGAAAACATTAGCACAGTAAATCAATACGGATTCGCACAGGGAGCGGAGAGGAAGAGATAACAGCGAAACAGGCACGGCGTATGAGAGCGGGCGAATGAGCGAGCGGCGAGAGACCGGATGAATAAAAAATGGATCAAGTGGAAAAGCTGTTAGTCACAGGCCGGCGCAATCAATCGGGCAGGCCTAGGATGAAGAATTCCCTCGCCACGGCAATAAACAGGACCCTCAATTAATTTTGGCCCGGCCGCGTGACTCAGCAGCTTGGGCCTAGTAATCGAGCCCGTATGCTGGAGAGAAAAACAGCAGCAAATAAAGTGCAGATTATTCCTCTATCACCGAACCTCATAGCCAGACTTACTAAGCTTTAGCGAGAGAGGGCGAGAGAGACAGAGACAAAGAGGCGGCAAGGGAGGCTGACAGACAGGCAATGATGGAACGAAAGGGAGGATGGATGGAAGCAACAACAAGGAAGGGGGAAGAGTAATGGATGGACAGCGAAATTGAGTCGAGATAGAGAGCGGAAATTGTTTGTTGCTGGGAGAATGTTCAGCTGGGTAGATGATAAAGGTTAAATTATAGCTATCTATTGCCACTGGTGCTGGCTGGCTGACTGGTTTGGCATCCTTTCTATTAATAGTCAGAACTCCCCAAAGAGAAATCAATGGAGCACAACTTTTCGCCGCACCAAATCACATATCATTACCAGTCAGGATGCACCAGCTCGCGCGCTGGCCCACCACAGCGGCGGAGTAACGGACACAGCCGGACCTCCAGTCTAATGAGGGTCAGTTTTTTTTTCCTTTTTTTTGCATGTGGGAGATGTGAATAAAATGGAGCGAGCAGGAGGCCAGCAGGGAGGCCAGTGCAGAGAGCACATTTATCAGCCTCTCATCTCTGCACTGTACCGCAAGCAACAAGCCTGCCAGTGAGGGGCCACAGCATGTCATCAGAGCCGTTACTTATAGTGGCCGGAGGAAAAGTGAGCTGAGGGAAAAAAAACAGGATCTTGAGGAAGTGAGCAAAGGGTGAAGAAGGGAGCTATGAAAAGGAAATATTTTGCTATAAATGTCTGGTATTTTCAAAAATATAAATAGAAAGACTGTATATATATTTTTTTATGTGCAAATATATTATGTTAAGGGATTAAGGGCGTAAGCAAGTGAGTGACTAGAATTGAGTGATCAAGCAACTGAGTGAGTTAGAATGAGTGAGGAACAGACTGAGGGAGAAAACAATTGTTGTAGGTTATGTTTCTCACAATTGAATGTATATTTTGGTATTTGAGTGAGGGACTGAGTGGAGTGAATGAAAAAAAGAGAAGGCCTGAGCAAATAAATGAGAGGGGGAGTGAGCGAGTGATTGAGTGACTGAATGAAGTGAATAGGAGATTGAGCAAGTGCTAAATGGGGCCTGGATTGTCCGTGGCTTAGGGCTATTCTCTTCTGAACACAGGGCTATGCTCCTCTGAGGGAGGGCAGGAGGGGAAGAGCGAGTGAGGGAAAGTGCGAGTGAGGGAGCACGTGAGGGAAGGATTGAGGGATTCAGTGAATGAGTGAGCAACAGAGTGTGGAACAGAGGAAGTTAGAGAGCAAGAGAGAGAAAGACTTGTGACAGATGTTTAGCTGATGGAACGATGTATGCTATCAGTGAGAGCCCAGTGGACGTAAAGGACTCTAAGCGGATCTTTCGGCAGACGCTGTTGAGGCTTGTCATGTCCGAGGCTGCTGCAGCCATTGTTTGGTTCACAGCTGACTGGTTCTCAATGAATCAATCCATCAAACAGTCAGAGGATCAATCACTGAATGATTCATAACTCATTATCCAGCCTCTGTATTGCAGTAAATATTTATTCTCGCTGCAGTCCTGTGTACATCCTAATGACTTTGTAGCCTGTTATGGGCCCGCTGTGCACAGCGTCCAGGCTGCGTCCCACTACCTCCCTGAGGAGCTGCAGCCAGAGTAGTTTGGCTTGGTAAATAAACATGTGGCACTTCTTTTAAGAGCAGTCTTGAGAAAAGCTTGGCATCTCCCACATGGCTCCATTACCTGTCCGGGGCGTTTCAGGCACACTCATTAAGCTAAATATCTCACATTTACTGTACCTGTGCAATCAATTTGAATGAAACATCCAATAGATTGAGCAGTTTAAATTGCCCTTCCTCAAATTAACAGCATCTCTTTTGGCCCTAAATAATTGAAAATGTGAAATGAGTGCGATAGAGGGGAATCTTGCCGAGACTGGAGGCGCATACATCTCGACTATTGAATTCCCATTTAAATTCTCCCTCTCGCTCTCTTTCTTCTCGTCTCAGCGTTAACTTTTGCAGGCAGTTAATTTCATTTGGAGCAGAAAGCTGCGATTCCTTCCTCCAGGGCATTAGTGGAGGAGAACAGACGGGTTCATGTTCCTTATGAGCTCTCTGCCCCTGCAGAGAGGGAAAAAGAGAAGGAGCGAGAGAAAAGCACGCTAGCTTTATACCGCATTTTGCTTGTTTGCCGTGTGCAGATTGCAGGGTTTGGAGTGTGTGCTCTTACTCTCTGTGCTTTTGCTGTAGGGAGGGCTTGGCATTACATAATGACAGTCATCTGCGGTGGGCTGGTACATGTCTAAGTCCGTGTTAAAGCGGTGGTTCGCCCAAAAATCAAACATACACGCTTTTCACAGCATCCAAAATACAGTCGATCAGACTCAGCATGTTTTGTGCCTGGAATTTGCTTCTAAATGTTTGCGTTGCACTTTCAGAAAAAAGGAACTAGCAGTGGTGACCCTCAAGGGTACCCTCAGTGGTGGTACTCTCAAGGGTACAGCTTTAATACCATTAGTAGGGGAACATAAGCGTCTAATATTTCACTGCAGTTTTATTTTTGAGATGAATTCAGTACATGCTGTCATGCCTCTTGGCTTTTTATTTTATTACGTTTTTTAGAATCATAATGAAAATATGTACATTTCCCCTGGGAAAATTTCCCCTGGAGTGTAGCTTTAAAATTCATTTAAGGTGCATAGTTTACTGTTTGTTGTACCTTTGAGGGTACATTTACATTGTACCTGGGGGAACAGAAATGTACCTGTGGAGAGTACCCTTTTTTCTGACAGTGTGGAACTACGAGGTTAATGTAGTTACCAGAGCATATAGATTGTAGATTGTATTTTGTGTTTGATGCGCCAATGCATTAAAATCTCAACCCAACACCAGCACCATCACCTTACAACAATACTTATTTACTTAAGCTTACTTGACTATATGAAATTGATTGAAGAAACCGGTCCCAGAGAAGTCATTTCATCATAGGATGTTGTATACAACAAACTAAATATTTCAGGAACTTTCAAAATCAGGCTTAATCCATCAAACATGCCATATCCAGTTATGGGAAGCAAACCAACACTCTCAAAGTCTTTATCACTGCCAAAAACCATGCGACTGAAGCAAGCTATAGGCGGAAAATCATTCTCTGATGGCGTATATACTGAGGATGTTTCTCCATACCTCAGAGGTTCTGTTTGAAGGCTAACCAAACAAAGAGACAATCAAATCAAGAAGAAAAGATGTTCCCATGTCAGCTGGAAGTTCTGAACGACACATCAAAGAAATGGCAGGAATTGTCAGCTCAGCAGAGGAGAGCAGGGCCAGGGATTACACTGCCTGTTAGGCATATGTTGTATTTGTAGTACAATAGAGTTTGCATAGATGTAGCCGTTTGTCCATTCCTCTTTTTTCCAGTACAGAACACCTGGGCGGGGGACGAGACAAGAACAAGGTCCAGGTGAACAAAATTACAAGGGAGCAGGGCTAAGGCAGGCGTAACCCAAAATAGCAACAAACTGACAAGGAAGACAGACGCATGGCAAATGTAAACTAAGACGGCGGCGGGGCATTTGGTACAATGACAAAAGTGCTGTAGTGGGGATTTCATACATATTTGCATATTTGTGTGTATCTCTGTGTCTCTTTTTCTTTCTTTCTCTCTCTCTCTCTCTCGCTCTATATATATATATATATATATATTGCAATATCATTTAGATGCCATTAGGCCATATCAGCCATTAACCCAGGGGGTTAATGTAGCCTGTGTTGCTATGAGAATAGCATACACAGCTTGCAGAGTATGGCCTGGTTGAGTAATATTCAAATCAGCAGAAAATAATACGCATCAAATCATGAAGGGGTAGAGGTCCGATGAAGTTTATGTTTATTGGGTTGATTGTGATCAAACTTAGGATAGGTGTGGGTTTTAGACGGTGATGGGGTAGTTCTTTGTCCTATGTTTAAAATAAAACCCCCCACACCATTTTTTCTGTGATCTTTCCCAATGACAGGTTTTAAACAGAGCAGCCTAAAATTTTAAACACTTTTTGGAACACACATTGGCCCCTTTTTGTCTGTGTCTAATTCCAGATATTCAGGAGTGGAGAGATGTAAAAGGAAACAAAAAGTTGAGTCTGTCACTACAGTTTACTTTACACTGAATATGCAGAAACGACAGTACACTCTTGCTTTGTAGGAGCTCCTTGCAAATTCCCTCCAAAACGTGCTGGTTGCCGGGCCAACGGCAAGAGAGTGTGTTGGACTGCATTGTGATGCGTGCATGCGTAAGGAAGTGGGGGCTCTCAGTGTTCCTCTATAAACTCTTGATTTAGCCCCCCTGTCTCTTGTTTGCTGCTGTCCACTGTTCTGTCCAGCAGCACAGCACTTACTGGGGCCCCTCCACGCCTGCTTTGTTGACTCTAACCCCAGTGTTCCACACGAAAGTGACCATTTTTATGGCATTTTGCTTTTCGCTGAGAGTTCGGAGGTCTCTGGCAGCCTTGGAGTCAGTGTAGGAGTCTTTCCGCCCCCAGGGTGCAAGGGATTACCAGTGGGAAGTGGGTGGAAAAGGCCTGGCAAAAAGGCCTGCATGCCCACACTCACTATAATCACATGTCACCATAGCCCCCATCCCCCAACACCCCCCACCCTGCCCCACCGTCCATTTCATAGTAAATGAATAGAAATGAATTTAGGAGGGGCAGGGACAGCGTTAGAGAAGTGTAAGGTGGAAAAGAACCCAGCCAGAATCCCTGAGCACAATTTCTTCACTCCGTGAAACTTATTTACTCAAGATACATACTGATTCAATTTCATACTTGGTAAGAAAAAAACACGTCTTTAAAAAAAAAAAACAGCAAAAAAAGCTCATTTTCCTTGCATGAAAGACTAATAGCGAGTCAGTGAGCAGAAAGCAGGGTGCGTGTTCCCCTTTGCTGCTGCTCATTCATGCGTGTGTTTACGAGCACTTGTGCTTATCAAGCAGCGAGATACTAAGCATAACTTAAACAAGCATAATTGGACCGTTATCAGTCAAATGAATCAATTACGGCTGACACCGGCTCTGTGATTAAAGCAACCTCTGACTTCTATAAGAATAGCTCGTTGGTGTACGCGCAGAAACTTAATGACGCGCCGTCTTTTTCTTCATTTTAAGAATGATGTTGGTGCACGTTGTGTTTTGAAGCTTACAGTGCCTACATCTAGCCACCCACAATATCTCAAACAGAATTGAATTAATAGGAGGAAAAAAAAAAAACATTCACATTATAGCCTCGAGTTGTAAGCATGCTTGCTCTCTGAGTAGCAGTCTCAGGGCGTGGGCGGTTTCTCTCTCTCGCTCGCCGCGTCTCTTTGATCGGAGTGGTGCGGTGTGAAGAGCAGAAGTGCTTTAATGAGCAAACCAAATCTCATTTATGCGGCTCAGTAGATCTTTCTGCATGCTGATCAACGCTCCCCCCGCCTCAGTGCAAGGCACAGGAGCACACACGCATACCAAGGTCACTTTGAGGAACTGAGTTTGCCTCTGAAGGTTGATCCAGGACATGCTCCTTGCTCAATATGCAACCATCAGACGGTGTGTATCAGCACTTTGGTAGGTACTCGCCACTGCAAACTAGGAAAACCCCTCAAGCCCTGCCGTGTTGGAGATGCTCTGACCAAGTCGTCTAGCCACAATTTTGCCCTTGTCAAAGTCACTCAGATCGTTACGCCTCCTAGTTTTTCCTGCTTACAACACAAGAACTTAAAGAACTCTTCAGTCGTTGCCTTATATATCCCATCCCTTGACAGTAGCCATTGCAATGAGATAATAAATGCTATTCACCTGGTAGTGGTTTTTCATTTTATGGCTGTATTAAGATTGTCAAAATGAACTTGTTAATGATGTGTTAATTAATTATTAACAGCACTACTTAGTTTGACCCTTCTGACCATGATGCAGGCTAAAGCAAAGTTGCACATGCGCTATACGTTACCATGACAGTATCTGTAACTGAAGATCTCTCATTCAGGCACAGCTTTCCAATTACTTTTAAAGTGATATCTTCAAGACTTTGTCCTTACAGGAGACCTGCGGATGATTCAACAGGCAGCAAACTAACAAAAGCAATACCAAAGTGTAAGGCTTCCATCTAAAGTCTCCACTGTAATAAGAATTTGCAAGTTGCATGAGCGAGAGTGTGATATAATATTATTATATTATTAGTATATCATAATTTTGCGCAATATATCATTCCATAGTCATTATCTTTACACAGAGTTGGTAATACTGATCTTGCTGAAGTGTGTTATGTGCAGATGAGCCTCTAGCCAGTCATTGAATGTTTCATTGTGTGCTAATCGAAGCTCTCTGTTTCTCTGCCTTTCTCTTTCTCTCCCTCTCTTACACACACACACACACACACACACACACACACACAAATAAATGCTCTTCCTTCCAGGAAAATGAAATAGTACCAAAATTATCATTCATGATTACCGCATCTAACACAGATATTTCTCTAATCGAAGCCTGACGGAAACAGAAGAGATTCTTCAGTACGTGCTGTTTTTGTACTTTATTACTGTGGGTGTTATGAACAAATCAAACATACTGTATACAGGAGAGCACTTCTACCGTTGTCACTGTTGTTTTCCTTTGTATCTGCTGATAAAAAAAACCATCCTATATGCACAGTTATCATCAGGTACAACCACATATGTATCCCTCAATGCAAGCTGTTAAAAAAAGAGTTTGAAAAGCCAAGCACATTTACACTTACAACTCAGCCTCAGCAAGGCCTCGCTCCCTTGGTGTGATCCTGATAAGATTTAAATGTGTCTTTTTGATTGTTTACACCTGCTCAGCTAAGTCCCGTGGTGTCCAAAATCGGAGCAGGTTGTAAATAGCATGTGAGCTTCGTGTGGTAGATCCTGGGCGAATTCAGCCGTGTGCGCAGCGGGTGCCAGCCACGAGCTGACGGAGCTTAGCGGTAATGTGGTAAAAATAAAAAAGTGTTTTTGCTATCGGGCTGTCTGATAAGTTTTTTTTTTTATGTCCCCTTAGGCTTTGTAGCACAGCTGAAAGGAGAGATGAAACAGCACTCTTGGTTTTCTAACTGGTGTAATTTGATTACGTATCATTTTTACATACCTGGCAGCAGTTGTCTCTAAAGATACCCCATGACTCATCGTCTTATGTGCTACGTACACACAGACACAAACATGCATATTTATGTGTACAAATGTCTGTCTCTTTTTTCTGGAATACTCTTCCTGGCTGGAGCCCTATTAACCTAATGAGTCTCGAATGAGAAGCAGTGTCATCACCTCTCCAGGGCAGTCAGGTTAGCGTTAATCCGGCCCAAATGAGTGCAGGGCCCGACCGCTGTGTTCTTCATTGCTGTTTCTGTGGCTGCAGCATGCACTGGGTTGGATTTAATCAAGGCCTCACTTCTGGCACACTCATGTGAGTCACGTCCGGCTAAATTGAGCCGAGCGTGACGCTGAGGTAGCCGCTGCCGTCGCCGCTCTTTTGCTCATTGAGGCCCACCGAGACCGCCCTCGCAGCTCATAGATTCGTGACTGCACTGCAACCCAAAGGTTACCCTCTTATTGCTGCTAGGTGGTGCCACATCCCCTGTACTCTTTGATCCCAATCTAGCTGTAGCTAAATGCCCCCACTTTCCTGCAGCAGAAGCCCCTTGCCTTGATCCTCTTAGCTCACTTCAGCTGGACCTCCTTACTTTAGTGCAGCCCTTACCTCTCTGCTGTTGGATCCAACTGTTCCATTTCAGCTGGGCTCGCTATCTTACTGACGCTGGACCCCCTTACATTACTGCAGCATGGCCCTCCTGTTCACTGCAGCTGGATGCCCCCTTCCTTCACTGCATCCAGATACCCTCTGTATTACAGTAGCTGGAGCCTTATTTACTGGGGTTGGACTGAATTGCACTGAAGCTGGACCCTCCTACTGCACTGCAAGTAGGTACAACCCCCTTTAGTCCTTAGCCGCTTTCATGTAAACATTGGGTTCTCCAGGTAGCTGGGGGAGGGGCCGCCCGCTGCAATGCCTGTTGAAAATTGTTGTAGTCTGCCGGTGGTTTCCGTGAACCGTCAGATGCAAAACTGGCATTTACGTATCGATACCAGTGCTAATTGATATCGAAATTGATACTACATTTTAGTATCGATTAGTATCTGAGAATTGATTTTTTTGACAACATTACTACATATAGAGACCCCGCTTCCATGATAGCTACCTCTCCCCTGCCTAAATTTCTCTGCAGCTAGACCTGTTCCCGTGCATCTAGTTGTACCCGAAGTCACTCCAGCTGGATGCCCTGAGCTTCAGTGCCAGACAGTTCTCCTCCAGCAACTCCCTTGCATCTCTTTACTCCCTCGCTACTGCTGGCCCCTAATTATAGTCATGCCCCTTCCTCTCTGCAGATGGCTCTTTTCGCCCACTCTGTATTTACACCCCTGCCTCACTGCACCTGGTCCCCACCCCAAAGATCAGTCAGTTCCCACCTCATTAACTATCTCTGGTCAAAGATCAAAAACATTACATGAATTCTTATGGATTACATGCTGACATTCTTGTTAGTTTTGCTTTGCACGCTGCACTGCGTCAGAAAGAACCAGGGGCAAAGGACAAAAATGCTCAACAGTTTTGCCGTTTTAAACACAAGCACAGGGGACAGAAAATGTCCCCCAAATAGTGTGTTACAGTCAGTATGAATGGATAAATGTAATAAATCACTGAACGAATGAATTATCAAACTTCTAGCTTTATTCTAGGAACTAGTTAGAGGCCTGTGTATTTCACAAAGTGCTTCCATTTGTGCATGCCCCTGAGTTAGTGAAGGGAAATGTTGGGCCATTTGTGTTGGTCCATTGTTGGTCCTTCTTTCAACTGGAATCAGTTATGAGTTATAAGGTTTAATGAAATGTATTGTATGCCAGCATTAAACACCTCCTTTTGCCACATTGTAGTCCAATGCATCAACCATCACAGTTCTTATCACCCATGATTACTCACTAGTGTATGAACTATTAGCTGAAATCACACCAAATAGCAGCTGCAAATAGGTTTCACAAAAAGACGTTTTGTTTCTATTGTCAGGTCTTTCTCACTTTGCTCTGTCTGTCACCTTCCTTCCTACACACAAACGCACACAACACTGCTAGTACACAAGAATATATGTAGTCTGGATGAGTGGTCAGTGTGCCAATTCTGAGAATCCCTACAATTGGCATATCTTCCTGAGACCCAAAGAAAAAAAATGTCTTACAATTTCTTTTCTTTTGTGATTTTCTATCTATTTGGGCCTAAAAAAACACCTTACAATT
>JBBPCY010000035.1:6915673-6926832 GCA_037974405.1 Brachyalestes nurse
CCACTGCAGTCCTTGTTCCCAGCATGCAAACCCATCACATGACACATCACTGGAAAGCCCAGGATGTCCTCTGCAGATCGGGCTTGATGGGGTAACTCCAAATACTGAAGGAAGATACAGGTGATCAAAATGTCCACTGTAAAGGACATAAATGAATAGGCTGGGTCTCAGGAGGTTAAAAGCATCGGAACTGAACCATGGAGTAATGTAAGAAGGTTTGAAATGGAAGGCGTACATTACTAAAAAAAGTCCTTCCAAAAAAATTGCCCGCAATCAAAGACAGAGGAAGATATACTGATAAGAGTTCTCTGTCTGGTATGGCGTCATTCCATTCAGCTGCTTTCATAGAAGGGCCATAACATATAGCAGAGAGATAGTCACTGATTTCAGGAGCTGCAAAATCTTTTCTGTGGTAAAATTTTCAGTTAAGCCATAATTTTCAATACAGCCAGTAAAATTGTATTTTCAATCAATAGTTCATTCTAATAATAGAAGCATATGGTTTCTGTATGTAACAGCATAGTCCCACGTGGAGCCTTAAAATACACAGCAGCAGAAATGCACATGCCAGGGTCTCTTGTAGCCCTGAGGGATGAGTAGCTTCCCTGGCACTGGCTAAGTGCATTCACTGTGTGAGCTTGTACTAGTGGAGCTATGTGGCTCAGCTGGAAGCTCTAGTATGGTTAGAACCCAAATACTCAATATTCCCTGATGCACTACACCTGTTCAGTGTTCCCCGTATTCTCATTCACAGCACCATTTCATTATCCCACCCTCTTCTCTTTCTCCAGCCACAAGTGCTAAATCACAGAAATTACAGCACAAACACTCAGACAGAACAGTTAATCTCCAAGAAACGTGGCTGTAATGTTTAGACTTCTGGACTCTCAAGCTTTATTTCGCTGTTTTGTTTTCTGCCTACCGCTCCTAGGCAAGTTTTAATTGCTTGTATGTTTATATTTCCAAATTAAACTCATTTCTCCAGATGCACTACAAGCAAAGCAGTCTCTCTTTTGCCATCTTTACTCCGACTGGGGGACCAATGTGCTAAGCCTTTTGCGTTTCAGACGCAGTCGGATGCCCACGCATCGTGTATGAAGGAGGCGCACACATAAACCGAAATGCCCAGTTTATGAATTGCGTGGTGCTTCGTACTTTCTCACATGGAGTTTTTTCTGCCTTTTAAAACCAGGTGTAAAACTGTGAGGTCTCGAAAGATGTGATGTTCAGAGACTTGCTTTGACAATAATAGAGTGGCTAGATGGAAGCATAAGCCTCAAACACGGCTGAAAGGATAAACACTTAGAAACTGATGTAAGGATGTGAGAAGACTCAACGCAGTCCGTTTTGGGTTTCCCCTGTAGAATGGGTTGGTCTCTGAAAGTTCCCTTTTGGTCTCTGAATATTCGTTTTTTTACTTGTATGAGCCTTATAAAGCATGCAGCTCATGAGCTCGCAGATAGCGGGGTGGGGGGCTACACGCGGTTTGCGTAATAAGCTGTAGCCTTAATAAATCAAACGTTAAATTCAGATGCATTGTGAACACATATTGCATCAAGGCACATTTTTCCCTGGGCCTGCGCTCGGATGCACAATTGGCCTAGAGAGATGAAACCTATCAGATGCTATTATAGACCTATAACGGCCTGGAAATTTTACCAATCACTGCAATTTTCTTGCACAAAAACAGCCCAGGTTTGGCGGTTTTAGTCAATTAGTGCACCGTCACGGCCCAAAACGGTGCAATCAGACGATGCACAAACAGAATTCTTCCCGCTGCCTGGCTGCGTTCGTGCGAGAAGCAGTTGATTGTGGTTGTGATTTCACACATTTAACAACCAAAATCAGTCTCTTATCACCCAAAATCACAGCAAAGCACTACTGATATGAAGCCTATCAAGGCTATTCCGCTGCACCAAAATGCCTTGTGATAAAAAACTGCCTGAGTGGAGCAAAAAAAGCCAAGTGCATCTGACTGCTCATATTGCTCAGAAATGAGTGGAACCAGAGCGTATCATTTTCATACTCTTAAGATAGAAACGGTCCTAAAATGCATGCACGGCCCATTAGCTGCCAAAGATTTAACATGCAGTAATGAATGAGATGCACTGAAAAGTAACCATAAGTGCCTAATTGTTCATAACATGTGGTTTTCTTTAAATCAGACTGATCGAAAAATAATTAAAAGTGTCAAAGCACAGCCAGGCAGCAAACTCCTGTTAACATCACATCATGAAATCCCACACTGATCTCGCGCTAAGCCATGATCTTTGCAACTGACCAAAAGGGGCTTGATCAAAATCCCCTCTTTTGTTTACTAACCTGAACGCAGTCCATGTACAAATTAGTTTAGTGTCAGCTGAAGACACCAGGCAAGTAGAAGACATTAGTGTCACAAACAGCCTTCCTTGAGCTACATCCAGTGACACCAAGAGGGTTCCTAACAAAAACAACAACAATTAAAGTTAACAGCAGTGGCAAACAACTTTCTCTGTCAACTCAGGATCCAAAACTCGAGCTGTGGTTAGTCCCTGTGCCTGATAAACAGTCAATCACATGGGATAAAATAACTTGTAATGGATAAAGCAACACCATTTCTGCTGCCTCTCCTGTCTAATATGATTGTTATGTTTAATAAGTTTGTGTCTCAAAAAGCAATATTTTTCATGTTGTTTGCTGAAGAGATGGATTTTGCATGTTCTCCTCGTGGCGGCGCGAGTTTACTCCGGGGGTCTCCGGTTTCTCCCACGGTGCAAAAAACATGTGCGTCAGGTAATTGAGGATTCTAAATTTACAGTAGGTGTGTGTGTATGAGTGAATGGTGTGTGTGTGTGTGTGTGTGTGTGTGTGTGTGTTCCCTGCGGTGGTCTGGTGCTCCGCCCTTGCGAACGTAGACCCCGGGATAGGCTCCAGACACCCTGGACAGTCACCAGCACATCGCAGAACCTATGCAAAAGTTTTTTTATGAAATCTAATAAACAAAAATTGAGCCCTATAATGGAAAACTCAAGTTTTCTTATAACTTTAACTTATTTTCAGCAAAACAGGTCATTTGACTGAGGGTGTTTAAACCTATGGACCTGACTCGATGAAGTTGTTGTGCCAGTCTTTGGGTCTGTATTATACGTGTACAAAATAAATTAACAAATGAAACTTACAGCAATTCTTCAAAATGTAAAAGTTGGCCCCTAATAATCCAAGATTTGTTTATAGCCTCTGTCTGTGAGGAGATGTAGCCTGGTGAAACGGGAGCCAGTGTTGTGAGACTAAAAACAGGGCTAGATCGAACGAGGTTTGAATTTAGCCAGCTAGGCAATAAATCCTGCCTTGGATAGTCAGTCTGGTCTTGAGGTTTATTTTATCTACCATCCATTAAAACATTTAAACTGTGTGTAGGCCTTCGGCTTTCCCAGCTCTAGCCTAAATCTAATTTGTGAATGTTGCTAAGCTCTGCCTGAAAACCATAGTTGCTTATTGCCTCGAACCACATTGAACTTGAGGAATGGTACTTGTCAGTTGATCTTTGTGACCTTTGTGTATGTGGTTATCTATTTTCTGTTTCTGCCTCTCTGTCGCCATCGCCTTTTTACATCCGCTCACATGCTCTCTGTCCCCCAGCTGTCTGGAGAAATTTTGGGGTGAGCATATGAGTGTGTGCGTGTTTGGGGGGTGAGGAGGGTGAGAGTGGAATGTGTTGGGGGATTATCAGGTTTATCAGTCGGTAATTTGAAGGGATTGAGCTAATACCATCTCTCCATGACCTTTCGCTACTTTCCCCTCAGATCAGAGTGGGACAGCGTCTCGCCCCATCCACAATTAATTCCCCCCTCTTCAGAATCAATCGTCTGACTCTATCTACTCTGACTGAGGCAAAGATAAAGACTGAGTCCCATTTGTAATCTTTCCCTTTGACAGCTCTTCCTGCACACCGGCCTTTTTTTTTTTTTTTACTTGCCCTCAGGAGCGGTTTGAACACTCTGAAAATGGAACTCAGTGGAATTAAGCGCCGATTATTTCTTAGCCAGGGGTGTTTTATTATTTATTTATTTATTTTTGGAACCGGCAAAAAAAAAATCCTCTCTTGAAGTTTTTCCTCTCCCTTGTTTACGACTTTAGAGAAACTTGTTTTGCTCAAACGATCTTTGATCGTCACAGAAGCTGCTGTGGCTTGGAATGCCTGGTAAGCAAATTAAGGGCAGAGTAATTTCATTAGGACTATATAGAGTGTTGTAATGCGCTGTGCACAATATGCTGAGTTTGATAAATGGCCCTGTGGGATTCAGGCCCTAAAAGCACCCTCCCACCCATGGAAAAGCCATTTTAAACGGAGTTTAATTGCTGCTTTTCTCTAGTGTCTCCTAATAAAGCTGAAGGGTGTCTGTTCTCCTCATGCTAACTCTTTTAATAGACCCTAATAGACCTTAAAAGGCAATCCAGTGAGAGGGGAACAAGTTCTGAATGGTGAAAAATGCTCCTACCTATACAGCTACTGTATGTTCATCAGTAATGACAGGTGACAGGAAATTGTATAGGCTGGGATCTCACTGGGTTCCACACTGAAAAAGATGTTCTATAAACAGGAGGTCCTCGAGTTACGACACAGATCCGTTCTTGCGACAGTGATGTAACCCAAATTTTGGTGTACACCCTAGCCTAAATCACTTACTGATCCTAACACAGCTGTAGAATCATAAAAACACAACTAAGCCACAGAAAAAGGAAAAGTAAAACTCTCTCCCTCATACACCGCCTTACTGCCTATTCTTCCACCACACACCACCAAACTAGTTCATCCACGTAGTCTGTAAGTATGAGGCTAACAGTGTAAGCCGAGTGGGAGTGTGCGTTGTAAACTCAAAACGTTGTACATCAAGACTGTTGTAACTCCAGGACCCCCTGTATATACATTATACTGAATTTCTGCCATGAAACAAAGTGAGTGATGCATTGAACAGTGGGGTCCACCATTAATGAGCTTTTCTTGATGACTGTAGTTCAGTCTCAAATGGTGCTCTGAAGACTCTAAAACCTTAAGTTCTTGCATTTTTCATTTTGGCGTCTATGGAACATGACTGCGGCCTTTGGCGAAGAACGCCTAAGCGGACCTTTTAGCCAGAATTCAATGAGATACAAGCAAAGACCCATCAGAGTGGATCTGGTCACCATGGCAAGTATAAAAAAGTGAATTGGTTTATTATTTGTTTATTAACTTGTAATTTAGCCACAAAATCAGAGCAGCTGTAGACTAATAATATGTTCATTTAATTATTTATTTTTATCAATGGTGCATGAAATAGGGACCAGTAAGAGAATTTTTAAAGACTTTTCACTATAACTAACTAAAAATGCTGTTTCTTTGAAAAGACTTTAATCAATCAATTATCTATTTAATATGAAAATAACTGATTCAAGTTATTCAGTAACTGGTCAATATTACACGGTTTGCTGGCCATAATACATTATAGCATCTGCCATCTGAAACGTCTTATGCTAAGGTTTGGACGCCCTTGATGAAATTACACATGTGAGTGATATTCCAAACTTTAGAACAGAATTAATATGGAGTAATTTAGAACTGATTAATGGTAGGATCGGCTCTAGTGTGGCGGAGCTCCGAGTAACTGGAACACCAGACTCCATCAGCAGGACGCTGGTGTTTTATATATCCCCAGTCACTTCTTGTCCAGTTATTTAAGTGCCCTGTGTAATAATTTGCATTTGAATAATAAATTACATAATTTAGCAAATATCCCACTATATAAGAAATACCAAGGTTTATCCTACCTTATCTTAAACTATAGCCACTGCTATCTACTTTATAGTGAAAAGAAAATAGCATTCATCGTTGTTGTTCTTCTTCCCAAAGGTTCGCTGCTGTTGGGAACTATGACTGACAGTATGACTGTAACAGTGACATCATGTCTAGAATCGTCGCAGACAAAAAAAAAAAACATGACCCCACATGTCATGCAAGAAGAACAAGTTTCAGGCTGTCATGCTGCTCACTTGACCTTCCGAGTTACATTTTGTGATATTTGCCGGAGAAACTTTTTTTCCACTCTCTTTTCTTCGGGAGCACTTTTGACTTGGGGCAAGGGCTTTTTTCTGCTCTAGTTGTTGAGCTGCGATGCAGCACTGGAGCAAAGGCCTCTGGGAGGTTCACTAACTAAGTATCTGACATTCTTCAATAGTTGCTCCTTTGTCTCTCTCCCCCTCTCTCTCTCTCTCTCTCTCTGCTTCACTGCAGGTTTCTGATAGCCTCATGTCTGTTTGTGGCTCTCCTCAGGCTCAGGAGTCAGCTCTGTGTTGTCATTTGGAGAAAACAGTGTAGAGACTACAGCAGCACCTTTCATTTGGCTGGCTGGACCAGCTCTGATTCCACTAAACAAACCAGACACTGAACATCAGACACATCCTAATTCAGCAGTATATCCTAATATATGACCTCACGTTTTACCATGTCCTGTGTGTTATATGGAACCATATGAATGGGTGGGAAGCTAACAAAATGCTCCATGAATTCTGTGTAAGTCAGAGACGTCCGCAGGTATGGGAGTAGCTTTGAACACTAGAATGAAACCCCCTGGGCTCCATCACTGCAGTGAAGCGTTTTGTCGCTGTGGTAACAAAACTTCATGTTTTACAGAAGATGGAAGAAAAACATGTTTTAGTCAAATAAGTTGCACCAAAAGAGATTTTTTATATACAAACAAGATCCCTTGCTGTCACATTATGCTACCAAGCTTTATATGATGTTGCGTGTAGCTCTTTTAATGTGTTACTGATCTGAGCATCTTCAAAGCGCACAGTAAAGATCTCAGTGCATTTCATACTCATGTAATAGCAGCCTAATGGGTCCCTGAAACATATTTATTATCTCATACTTGGGGTTATTTGCATGAGATACGTTTTGTGATTTTATTGAATGCCATGGGAAAACATGCACAGCTTGTCTTTCAGAAATACAAAAGTTAAAAGGTGTTGAGAACCAGACAGTGCTGCATCTCCCTTTCTGCACTTGAGTAGGAATCCCTGGAGATGCTCTAGGGGCCCAGAGCAGGTCAGAGATAAGCTTATCTGCATCCTAATCAATAGCCCTCACAGCTGGCCTCGCTCTGACCCGCAGGACCCATTACAAGCATTGAGTGGGATTTATTGCCAAAGCACAATGAATGTAGAGGCATTCCATCTGCTGGAATTTATGGCTGACCCTGGCATGGGTTAAGGTTAGATTTAGGACTTTGCCTGGGTGTTATGGAGGGCTAGGTGTTGCATTAGCACTCACAAATCTGATGAAAGGCCTTAGAGGCCAAGGTGGGGGGGGGGGGGGGGGGGGTACTGGTGTGGAGAAATGTCAGTGGCGTGGAGCAGCAGATGGCAAAAGTGAAAGAGGCGTAAAAAAAGAAAAAAAAAACATCTGGTAACTGCCTTTGTTCAGACGCACAATTGCTGCCATGGGAGGGTCATTACAGCTCGATACATAGGCTCTGTGTGTGTGTCTATGTGAGAGTGTGTTCCTTTTTCCTTTGTTCCCTTGTGTCTCAATGGTTTGGACCTTTAGATAAAAGGTCAGTGGATACACTCTGTCCTTGTCCTCTATTATCGGAGGACCTTTGGGAAAGCGACTGTAACATGTCGCGCATTTATATCCTTCATTTCTGATTCTCCTGTTGAAATGCCTCTTCTTTTGGTCTAAAAGCAAAAGATGACATTTCGCTTTTCCATTTGTCCCACAATAGGCAGAGGTATCCTGGATGTGTAAGTGGCAAGATGTGGCTTCTAGACAAAGGCAAGTTTTGAGGGCTGTGTGGAGAATAACACAGTCGTTCTTGATTCATGTCAAACTCTTACACAAATATGATTCCTTTGCATGATGCGCCATGCTGTTCTGAAATGCCCGGAGTCTTTGTTCAAGTTCATATTCTGTTAGTCTGCCAGCTGTCTGCAGCAAAATCATACAAGTCAGCGCTGTGGCCTGAGATTTGTAGAGATTATTTGTACAGAAACATCAGATGGACACCTCTCAGTCTTCTCAAGGTTTCTCCCTCATGCCATACCTGTTGCCCTCACTTACTCAAGGGCTGTGACACACCAATCCGTTGTCGAAGAATGATAACACTTGAAATTCTGATGACTGACCTTGGTAGTGGCCGGGGTAACTAAAGAACGCCTGGTCTCCTGTGTAAAGCTGCTCTCAAACACACTGCAAAGACAACAGCTAATAGAAAATATGTCTCTACATTCTGTGTCTTTTTGAAAAGTAGTAGTAGACCTACCAGAAGAAAAACAACAACCCAGTGTCCAAAAACACAAATTAGCTTAGCGGCTTTGAAGCTTTTCTTGTGCTCTGATACAAATGGTCGTCTCAAAATTCTCTCTCTGGTTACTTCTGACATCAGTTCAGCAAGACCATTTGGAAAAAAGAGTCTGATAACGGTTGACTAAAGCCACTGTTTGGGGAACTAACAGAAACGCTGGCCAGCACAGTGGTCAACAGTTGGCTTGGTCACATCAGGGCTGAAAGAACAACAACTGCTTTGTGACAACATTAATGATAAACAGACGCCTGTCTATTAAGCAAGGACGTCTGTAATGTAAATGATAAATTAATATTTGGGGCGACTGGTGGCCAGGACTCGTAGCACAGTTGCCTCACACCTCCAAGGTTGGGGGTTTGAATCTGGTCTCCGGTTTCTCCCACAGTCCAAAGACATGCGAAATGGGGAAATGGGGATTTAAAATGGACTGCGGTGGGCTCGCGCCTATAGACCCCGGGATAGGCCCCGGGTACCTGCACCTCTAGTAAGGATTAAGTTAATGAATGTTGATTGATACTATTGTGTAACTAGCAAGCTAACATAACAATCACACTTTTTATGGATTTAATTTCAACGCCATACTGAAAGGCCACATGTCTTACTGGAGTACCTGTAGCTTCTTAATTTCCATGTTACGATTTGTCTGTCTCAACATTAAATTGCATAAGGCCCTTTACACCCTTGCAGTGGTGTAAATTGGATAAACACAGAACAATCTGCATTGAAAATGTCTGTAATTGAATGCTCAGAATGTGAGTGTAAAGAAATAGTATTCAGTATCTTACATGGGATCTCAGATGGACTGTGTGAATATAGCTTTGGCTGGAGGTAAATAGAGGAATAAAATGTAATTAAATGAAATTGAATTGAACTGAATTGACCAGGCATGTGCATACTGTCTACTCTATTGTATTATATAACCAATATATCTTATAAATATATACTCCTCTATATACACTCCTCTATATATATACACTCCTCTATATATATACACTCCTCTATATATTTCTCCTATTTCCTTACTTTGTCTGTCTTTCTTCACACCTGTCACTGTGTGCCTGACTGACTAAACCTTATTTAGAGAACAAAAAGAGAGAAAAAAAAAGGTTTTTCATACTTACGCATACACCCTCACACTATGTATGCACAGGCAGTATTTTACACATTGACAGATTGGTGCACTGGTGTAAAAATAGGATTCGCAGCAGATTGGTTTTAATTCAAGTGATATTAATGTCTGAGAGGGAAATGACCTGGTTGCAGACAGCAGTAAAATGATGAGAAACTTATGTCCCATATAGCTCGGACTCGGACAGATCGCGTGTAATAAATCTAGACTTGGCAGTAACTCAATATGTGACTATTTGTAATTCGTCATTTTCAATCATATTATGTGGTAACTGATGAAATAACATTTTGACACATTTTGCCTCATCCCATGCATTTGTTTAAGGGTCCAAATAGTGGAAATTCCCTGTTTTTTATTTATTATTTTAATAAAACATTTTGAACTGAAAGTTTGAAATACACCTTTAGTTCCCAAATACCAAAACTAAGCTACAAAACCAGCTCATTTTGAATTCATTTTTATTGAGATGTCAAAGACCAAGGCATTTTTATATATCTATCTGTTTATCCTACAGCTTTTTACTACATTATCCTACATTAACACTGAGGTTATTAGGAGTATTTCTCCTCCAGCAGTGTTTTGAATGAGATTTAATACAGGCCAGCTGTTACACCGGCGCCATCTCGATCGCGCAGTTCGCCGCCAGAATACTAGGTGTAACTTAACTCTTGTTCAGGGTAGTGTGTATGGGTGAGTGAATGGTGAGTAAGAATCTGGCAACCCAGGGAAAGGCTGGGTTGACGGGTTCTTAATCACAAGTCCACCTGTGCTGTGTTAAATCAATGATTGTAACTAAGTGTCTACGTTGTGTGATTGGTTGGCTGTGTGAGAGTCTGTGTATTTAGATCCTAGTTGGTCCTGATACTCTTTGTGTGGACACCGTTGTCTTTACTTGTGTTGTCGTGGACGCAAAGCGAGAACAGTGCCAGTGAGACCTCAAGAAGAAGGCTGGAAGTTAAAGTCAAGAAAACCATATCGCGAGCTGGGTCAAGTGGCTGAGAACTGTGTGAGTCTTGTGTGTTGACAAAAGGACTAACAATGATTGTATCTCCACAGACTGAAGCTGACCACTCCTTAATGTAAGGAGATTGAGAGAAACTGTATCAATTCTAGAAACCTTCTCGACTACGGGAGGTCTCACGGCACCAAGGCAGCCTGGGGAAAGGCAGGCTTGGCGTCTCGCTTTTGAAGTTCAGCTGTAACAAGGAAACTCATCATTTGTGTTGTTGTAGAGTCTTTATTTTGTTTGAAGTATTAAAAATACACGTGAATTCTCCCAAAGTCTGTCTGTGCGTCCTTATCTAAGGCTTCCCGGCGTAACACAAGCCAATCAGAATCGTGGAAATTATGTTCACATACAGCCATGGAAAAAAAAAAGAGACAGCTTCATATTTTTTTCTGGTTATTACTTTTGTAATTCATGGGAGTGTGTCTGTGTAAAATGTGCATGTCACTATTGTTTTGTACACTATTGACCAGACCTGATTCAAAAAAATATTTGGAGAAAATGTAAAAATAGTACATATAAATAATTTATTATACCTTTGAAATGTAAAACTACACCCTTACATTATTTTACAATTGTAACAGTTAAAACAGTGATGTTAAGAGCAGAGTGTGTGCACATGTGACTCAGTTTCATCCATCAGAAACTGAATCAGGAGTGAAGCTGCTGGAATACAGCACATAGAAAAGCTGCTCTACACACACTA
>JBBPCY010000035.1:6930930-6952315 GCA_037974405.1 Brachyalestes nurse
GTGGAAGAACTTGACTGGTCCACACAGAGTCCTGACCTCAACCCCATCCAGCACCTTTGGGATGAACTGGAACAGAGGTTGTGATTCAGACCTTCTCACCAACATCAGTGCTTGACCTCATCAATGCTCTACAGAATGAATGGGCACAAATTCCCATAGAATCTCATGGAAATCCTTCCAAGAAAAGTAGAAGCTGTTACAGCTGCAAAGGAGGGACCAGCTCTATATTAAAGTCTATGTATTTGGTGTAACAGTGAGGCGTCCCAATACTTTTGTCCATATAATGTAGATCGTAATCAAGCTAACAGTAGCAGTGTATTTTGAGTGACACTGACACAGTGGATTTCATCCTTAAGACAGAACCTGACTAGGTCAGCTGATGTATGTCAAGAAATGTGGGATTTGTGTTTGTTTTCAATTGGCTGTGCTTTAAATCTCTGCATGAGTGATTTTGACTTGGAAGGCGAGACTGTGGGTCCTGTCACTCTCTTCCTCTCTCGTGTCTCCTCCAGGATCTCAGCAGGTGGCCTTAGTCTCTCTACACATCAGTAAAGCACCATCTGATTACAGCCATATAAATGGATTAAGAAAGCTGCTTGTTTGGCTCCTCACTCTGCAGCTGTCTGTGATTGAAATGTCATGTTTGGGAAGCAGGCAGTGTTGGATTATGGAGTAAAGTGAGAAATATGAGTGTCCATATATGCACTGCATGGAATACGGTCAGGGAAAATGAATGTAACTATATAATGTGCAAACAGTGAACGATGATCAATGCACAGGTTTGGGACCCCATGTTTTGTTGATTTGAATGATCTGTGCATTTTAATACAGAATGAAAATGTAATTTGTTAAACTGAATTGAACATATTGGGAAAATGTAAAAAATGTGTTTGGCATTTTTTATTGCTTATTTAGTTTTGCACTAATAGCCCTCTAATTAACATCATGAAAACTGCATGACTGAATCATTACACATTTGCCTCAAGCCATGTTGAGTTGTGAACGAATCTAAAAACAGACTTTTATTGGGGTCGTCACATGTTTGCCCAGCAAGGCTTTGATGATACAACCTTGAAACACTAAATATCTTGGAGCACATGGAAAAAAATGGGTTATTTGATTTTCCCGGCACACTGTATCTACTTTCCTGCTCTTTAATCTGCTCTTCCTCATCATAATGCTTTAGTGCTGTTCTTGTTTTTATGTGTTATACAGAGAAGCTGACCTAACATCTGATACTTTTCATTTTGTCATAAATGTACTTTTTGAGCAAGGAAACACAACAATTGTGACACATACATCATCTTTTGTCATTGCTCTGACTGAAAAATGAAAAAGTCTCTCACTCATCACAGTACATCCAAAAATAACAGGCAGCTTTGGGCTTCTTTTATATAGTGATGGAACACAGTAGTACATAGAAAAGTACATAGAAAGCTCTGATTCCACATACTGATCAATTCCTCTCTGCCCTTAAATGAGTTAAATAGCACAGGATCAAGTCTCTGAATGTATTACTGAGGGTCACACTGACATAAGGACTGTGATCTGATGCTAGGATCAGACATTAATACTAATACACTCTAAAAAGTACAAAATAATAAATGTACCAACATGAGTATTTCAGATGAATGTTAATTTCTTTAAAGCTACATAGATAGTAAAATGAATGACATTTTAGCACAAGAGCCCAGTTCCACCTAAATGTTCTGCTCTTCTGCAGGACAATAAATTAATTAGATAAAGTTTGAAATATAGATTAAATCTATATATCTGTCTAGTGCTGACCATTTATTTAGCAATTATCTGCATATATCATATTATTGCTCACCCCTTTTATCACGTGTGTGGGTTGGGTGTTTAGTATGTGGAAGAGAACATCACACCCGTACACAGACTGGGATGTAGTCAGTCAGTGGAACTACATGCTGGCTGGACTTTTCAAGGACACAGCCTTGCACTTTCTGTTGCTGTTGTTATTTGGTCATGTGACAAATCACCTGGCTGCCACAATCTTTCCAACCCGAGGACAAATGTATAGAGCAGACATTTATGAATTTAAAAAAGATAAATTCTCACAGCTGTCATTTCCCATAGACCCCCCCCCCCCCCGGCCCTAGCTCTCTATTGCTCTGCCTTGCTGTTGGTAGGGTGTCCTCAGGTGGCCACTGGGTAGATGAGAGTGCCTCCCCGGAATACACGCAGCACCTGCTTCCTCCTCTGGTCGGTGGCTGGTCCGCGAGGAGACGACCGTGGCGAATGTTTCAGCACTTAAAATGTGCCGTCGAAATTTTTCTGGCATTGTTAGAGAGCAGCTACTTCAAAAAGTCCCTTTACTATTTCCCCTCAGCACCACCAAATCGCATTGTGACATTTCAGGAGGTTGGTCTAAAGGAGAAGGACAAGTGGTTTCTTTTTCTTTTGCTGCTGAGTAAAGCAGGTCTGATTTTTTTCAACTAGAGACAACACCGGAAGGCTTTCAGACAGAGGTATAAATTAGTAATCAGCGGAGGATGTCGGCGGGGCAGCTTTCATCTTGCAGGACTGAGAGCGAAGCAGGCCTCTATGGCTGAGTTCAGCACAGGACACACTACGGAGAGACTAGCACTGCCTTGTCACTCCACCACTTCAGCACACAGTCCTGGTTTTACTCCCTCTCAGTCACGCTAGGTGCTGTTCGCTGTTTTGGCATGCTAAATGGACCAGCTTCCAAAAGGATTTATAGAACTAGAGCCCATGCATCCACACATATAAAGCACTCTCCAAATACACACTTGATCAGGCACCACGTTTGTCGTGTGCAGTTTGCTTGACTTAGCTTTCTTAACTTTATCAGTGGAGCTTTGAGGCTAATATTATGCTATTTTAAATCATGCAACAAGCAGACCTAAATTATCACACATCAATCTCAGTCCATGTCAAATAAATCAGTAATAGCACACTGACTTTTTATTTGTTGTTTCTGACACTGTATGACACACTGTTTTCTAATTAGCAACCTGCCAATTTCCAACCTTTTGACCATAATCAGGCCCAGTGTCAGGAGGTCATTTAGTGAGGCAATGCACCACCATCCAATCATCAAGCACCAATTAACCTACTATTTCTTAAAGCTTCTATAGAGGCAGGCAACTAAGAAACAAGATCAAACTTAATGTTGGGTGCAGCTGTAGTGCATCTGCTTTAAGGGCTATACAGTTTAACAGAAGTTGTGTTCGCGTCACTCTGTATAGACTGTATTTTACACACTGTATGTCGTGGAAGGCTACATCATCAGACCTCCCAAATGGGTGGACCTTCAGTTATTTATCAGAATCAGACTGTGTCATAACTTTATCAGAAAACTGTATTAATCCCAGAGGAAATTACTCACATTAAGACTGTACAGACACCCAGAAACACAGAGACATGAACAGTATAAAATATAAAGTCTAAATACCTCCAATAAGAACTCTACAGAAAACACTTATTATGAAATCCACTATGTTATATACAGAAATGCTGGCTATAAATACTACAGAGAAGTAACTTACAGTTTAGAGAATTACTATCAACACAGTATTTGTTGTAAATGTGAAGCTGCCGTTGATCCTCTCTAGAATGTGTGACTTTGGAGAGCTCTACTTTAGATTTTCTTGTCATATTTTCCTTGCTCTGTAAGAAAACAAGATACCTACCTATATTAATGTGTAGTTGTCAGTGGGGTGGTATCCTCAAAGGTACATCTTTGGTGCCTTTAGCTAGGGAATGCATTAGTAGCACATACCCTTACAATTCTTTTTCTTTTCATGAACCATGGCCTTTCTGTTTATTCGGATTCCCCGCGTGTGATTTGCTGCTTTCATCCTTTTTTATAGATAAAAAGAAAAATAGCCAGCCTGACTGCAGTACAGAAATAAAGAAGCAAACTTCAGACATCAAACATGTCTCGACTGATCAACTATGTCCACAGAGGCCTTTATTTCCCTACTGAAATGTGTGGGAACAGGTTCATGTTCCCAGGGCATTTTGTTCTGTCGGCTTGGGTTCATCTATTTATCATGTCAAGGTTATTCATGATTTAGCCTTTGGTTCTAGGTCTACAGTCCTCTACAGCCATTTGTATGCAGTGATTGGTCAGTTATGCAAGTGTGTTACATTTAAAACAGACAACAGTTAGTCTATGGACATAAAATCCGGTAAACTCAAATGACCCTCACGTTGGCGTCAGATTTGAAAGGCTTTTAAGACATCTTTAACCTCTTAAGGTGATCCTTGGAGATGCCTCCGCTTTCTCTCTGTGACAAGAACAGGCTGATGCAGAACGACTTCACTGTAATTGCCAGGGATTTGAAATTGTCTCTTGGATTTACCTCAGTTGTTAAAGTGAATGTACTCTTTTTTTGCCAGTGTGACACCCACAAATGCACCATCTAATTTAATCATCATCATGTGTCTTTCAAAA
This sequence comes from Brachyalestes nurse, assembly GCA_037974405.1. Lineage (NCBI taxonomy): Eukaryota > Metazoa > Chordata > Actinopteri > Characiformes > Alestidae > Brachyalestes > Brachyalestes nurse. Next base: position 6,935,375 of record JBBPCY010000035.1, read on the forward strand.
ACAATGGGCGTGAATGCTAATCCGAGCTTACTGCATGAGATCACCAAGATCAACTCATTCACGGGTGAAATGACACAAAGCTTGACGGGGCCAATGTCTAAGTGCCAGCTGTTTCATTGGTTGTAGTACGTTCACATATACTCCAGTGTTTCCATATACGTTTAGATATGATGCAGAACAAAAGCTATATGTCAGTGATCAATGTTCTTTTCCCATTCATGTTTAACTGCTAAATTTAGCATGATAAGGAAAACGGCCATCGACCTGGCTCTGAGTGGTGTAAGCTGATCCAGCTGGGTATGATTAGGCTATACAGTGGAAGAACATCAGACAACCCACTGGAACTTTTGTATTACCTTTTCACACTTTACACAATCAAATGTGAGAGTACGGCTTAATCAGTTTGAAAGAATTCCTAAGATCTGTGCTCGGACAAGCTCAGAAAACCAATTTAGAATAATTTAGGAAATTTAGATTAGGGTAATATGGCCTAAAATGTTATCGCAATAACTCATATCAGTCCATACTGATGATTATCACAATAAACATTGAGTCATTAATTTACTTCTTTTAATTGTTATTAATATATTGAATTGTTATTTTGGCCCATCCGTCAACCATCTTTCCATACTGGAGAGTGATATAAATGAAAAGATCACTAATATTCACTCCAGTTCCCTTGGTTTGTAACCATGCAAAATGAAAAATTATATTTAAATAATATGTTTATTCTCTGTCACAACTGACATTCACTCCACTTTTCAGGAACTCTAGCAGGATGGACTGACTCTCCATCTCATCAAAACAATAAAGATAATAATGAATCTAGTATGTGTAGCATGCTGTGGATAATAGTTAAGAAGAGTGAGCTTGAAAGTATTTAAAATTATTTTCAATATTTCATGTAATTTAAAACTGTGAAATGTACAAACTTGGCTAAGAAGTTCGAACAGGACTAAAACTGCTGATAAAAGCTAGTGCCATAGTTCAGTTGTTTGGATGTACTGATACTGCAATGGGCTGCACTGTTTAATCTACAGTTTTCCCAGCTTTGCAGGATAAGGCAAGTTCACGTTCATCATTGTTTTCATTTTCCTAGCTGGTTCCATACATTTTTGTCCCTGTTTCCTAACTGCCAATAGAGAGACATCTTTGCGATGGGAAATGACCCTCATGCAAGCAGTATTGCTGTGGTTGCGTTTATTTCTGCTAGCTGGTATATCTGTCCATATTCAGCGAAATGTCAAAAGCTTATGATCATTATTGGCATCATAGAGATCCTGTTTCAAGATCATTTGAGCACCCAGTTATAATGTTTCAGTATACATACATAGTCCTGTCCTGTAACAAGAGCACCATACAGCCGTTATGCCTGTGTATTTGTTTGTGTGTGTGTGGGTTTATGAGCCTAAGCAACATTGTCCTGTTTATCTCTGCAGCTTCTGAACAGCCTCTGCAAGTGGGGCATATAATTATTTTAAACATGGTGCATGAATCACCAGTGCAGCCATGTGAGACGTCTTTGCTCAAGCTGCTTTCTGGCTGAGGCCCAGTCTGAAGATCCTAGCTAGTAGCTAATATCTTTCCTTCCCTCTCTTATCCCCTTATTCCCATGTAGTTGTTTTTAGGTCATTTACATGTTGCCTCTTACATGTCTTACATTAGATTCAAGTCCCCTGTGGTGGATCCAGCTTAAAACATCACTATAATTACTGATCGTAATGGACTGCAGGCTAATCGAAACTGACTCATATTAGCATGCTTATGGAATGTACTTCTGACAGCCAATCAGGAGTCTGCGTTTTGGAACTAGAATGCTTATGGGCTCACCGGTCCTGATAACATCAACTAGTTTAGGGCTTGGTCTTAAATGGCATGCCCTAGGAATATGCTAGTAATATGCTAGTACTATTCACACCCTGGACCTCGTGGCGCATCCCGCCTCTTTGCAGGCTTGGTTTCTGTCCCTAGAGCCATTGGCCGAAAATTGTGTAGTATATAAGCAGCCCCAGAGTGCCTCTACCAAGAGAGCCTCATCAGCCGCACATATCAAGGTCGGAACTAGCGACAGACATATTTGAAGAACCCTCAAAAATGAAAGGAGCTCTCCCCTCTAGAGAGACATCTCTATATTTTTTCATTTGTCCGCATTTATTCTAGACGCTCAAGGTTGAAGCTTTCATTTTGCGCAGGTGCTGGAAAAGCAAAACCAGCTGATTGTAAAACACAAAGCATTACAGCAACAGTGGGCCAAAAGTTATTTTATTTTTTTGGTTCAAGCATGACATTTTGGTACACAATTTGCCTACTAAACTGAAGGCCTAAATGTAGAGGAAAGTTTAAGATTAAGTTATAGGAGTAGCTCCGGTTTCTCTAGTGGTTTCCAAACTGTGACTTCAAGGGCAAGTTAAAAAAATATGGCCATTTATACTTCATTTAATCTTCATTTAACTCCATTTATACTATTACAGATACTTCCCGATACAAACAGCTCCCCCTCCCCTGGGAGTTTGTGGGATACGGGGGGTGTATGAGGGGTTTTTCTCAGGCTGTTTGTGAAAGGGTGAAGGAGATTGGCAAAAAAAGGCACCACAGGCACCCAAGTGGCCTAGAGGGGCAGGTCCTTGAGCACTTAAAGCCACAGGCCCCTCACATGCCTGCTGCTTTGTGTTGCAACACTGCTTGATGTGGCTTTGATGTGTATGGGCAGCGGAGTCTTGAAGACAGCCTGTCCTGCCGTCTTTATAACTACAAATAAGGAAAGTTCATTTCTCTTCCTCATCCCTGGAGAATGAACCACATCTATAATAGAGGCCTTAAAAGCAGTGCTAACTTTATTCATGTATTCAGTATTATTCAGTACATCTGGTATGTTGTGGCACTGCATGAGAAACATATTTGATCTATTAAGAGGGACTGATTTTATGAGGCTAAATTACTCATGCATTACTATACAAAAAAAACAAGTGTCTTCAAAACTTTACTTTTGTGGTACATGGTATAATGCTAAGTTCTGGTATTAAGCTTCTATTATGTGTTTACATTAGCCTCATAGCAACAGTGCATAAGTAAAAAAAAAACCTTTTATGACTGATTGAATCATTTGGGTTAAGAGGAAATATGTGTTATTTTATTATTCAATTCAAATATACGACTAGATTTTTTTTCTTTTTGTTTGGGGCCAATTAAATGACTCTGCCTCTAAATAAATCATTGACATCATTATTGTGCTTCATTTTAAATGATTTCTCATAATTTAATGGGGACAACTGAGTAAACACAAAATTAACATTATGTGTTTTCAATGTCCTGTACACACTTCTTAGGGGTCACTTTGACCCCAAGCTGTTTTAGGTGTATTGAACACAAATAATCTTCAAAAAAGCTTTAGGGCCATAACCAAACTTAATCATACCTGTAGGAGTGTGAGAGACACGGGTAAGTCACATGACATGGGGGAGGGAAACATTTTCTGTGAGAACTTTCCCACATTACATTAAGTTTTATTTAAAGTAATAATAATAATAATAATAATAATAATAATAATAATAATAATAATAATGCATTTTATTTATAGGTGCCTTTCAAGGCACTCAAGGATACCTACAAAGTGTAAAATGTCCACTTGTCGTACGTGAACAGTGAGGAGAGTACAGAATTCTTCTGTGTGTTTAACACATTCACAAAGTGAAACAGTGGAGAGCCAGTGATGCAGCACTTGGGGAGCAGTGTGTGGGGACGGTATCTTACTCAGTGGTGCCACTAGCAGTCCTGGAATTCAAACCCACAGCCTTCTGATTGCAGGGGCAACTCCCTAATCACTAGGCCAGCAGCTGCCCCATAAGAAAAAAAACACTATTTAGGTAGTCTGCTTAGAAACATAAAGTATCTGACCCAATTTTAATTTCAGTCATTTTCTGGAGGTTTAAATTGCTGGGGTCAATTGGAACATAACATCAGTTGGAACATAACATGAGCATTAATTTAATAAAAATGGGCTCAATTTCAATTACATTCTGTGCTGGAATCCAGAATATTTTACTGAAGGCAAGATCAAAATCAAGATCAAAAGATCAGCTGCTTCAGTATAAACAGTAGAACGGTTTAAAAAATGCATTATCAGGGTATTTTCAGGTTTCAAGCAATTGGGTGGGATGTTTTTAAAGTTATTTTAATGCCATTTTGAAATATCTGTAGTGAGCTGGTTGTTTCATGGACTCGACGTGGCTTCACATATAATAATAAAGCAGTGTTTACTGCAGAAAACCTGACTTTATAAGTCATCTAGGTACACCATCAATATGATCACCCCAGTCTGCCTCTGTGGGAGTTTCAGTGATCTGTTAGGTGCAAGTGTGCTACACGGGGTTTAATTCTTCTTAGTCTTAAGCACATCATTTTTTATAAGTTAAGCACATACATTTTTTAGTTAACCCATTGATAAAACCTTCATAATGACATTTTGTAATGACCTTCATTTGTAATGCTATGGCTGCTGTGTTTGTGGTAAGTGTTTATTTATTGCATTAATATCTGTGTGGAGTTCGCTAACCTGTCATCACAAACGCACGCAGAACAGAGTCATTTTTATTTTCCTAATTATAGCTCATAATCCTGAACGCTGTCATAGAGAGCTGCCATAATTGTTTTGTTCCATCCATTAAGAAGTGTTAATGGCGGAGCAGTGGGGTGGAGAATTTGTAGCTGTTTACTTTTCAAACTGCTGAACTCGGAAGTGCCACTCTTTACATAACAGGGTGCCCCATAGACACACACACACACACGCACACACACACACACACACACACACACACACACACACACACACAGACTAACGCAGACACGTAGACCTGTGGTAATTGCGGGGCACCAGTGTGTTGAAGTGCTGGCTGTTTTCTCAGTGCTGATCTCCGCGCCGTTTTTTTTACGTAACTTGTTTTCCAGTGGAACAGAAATGGGTTTGTGCTGTTCTGGCACACTGGAGTGTTTTGGCCCCCACGTTCCATTGTGAAGAGCCGCTCTCCTGGCGGAGCGGCTGCAGCGGCCCGCTTTCAGCCCCACTCTGAGAGTCCGTGGGCAGCGAGACGGGCCCTGCCCTGGGAACCCAAACTCATTAACCTGCAGAAGAAGGACTGAAAGAGGAAGGAACATAGAGAAAAAGAGAAACTCTGTGTTCAAGTTTAGCACATGCACATGCACATGCACATGCATGCACGCGCACACACACACACACACACACACACACACACACACACAATATCCATAAGTAGCTACTGCTCTGCACTCTTGGTTCATCTGATTCTCTCTCTCAGTCTCTCTCTCTCTCCTACTATCTCTCTCTCTCTCTAACTCCTAGATGACTGGTTGTGTGTGACGGTTGCATAAATCATCACAAACATAACTTAACCATAACTTAAACCATAACTCATAACGGTTTTAAATGAGTTATCGCAAACAACAGTTTGAAGGAAAACATAACAATGCTATAAACGTTATTTTGTTATTTTGTTATATTTGAAAAAAATGGCAGGTTAGATATTAGTGCCTCTGAGGCTACCTGAATGGATGATAGGTAAAAAAACTGGCAAAGAAACCTTTCATAATGGCACCTTTAACCTTAAAGTGCAGTTGACTATCCTTCTCTGTTTATAATAATGTTGGGATTTTTAGATATGTCTTATTATTAGTTATGTCTGTGAAAAAAGTTATTTTTCTATGTGAGTGAGGAAGAACCTCATCTTGTCTGTGTCATGTTATGTGCTGTTGTTTTTGTTTTGGTCTTGCCTGAGTCCTGCCTCCTCCTGTGTGTTACCTGGAACCCCTCCAGCCCCTCTATCTGTTGCTCTATCACAGCTCTTTGTGTTACTTACCTTGTGTTGTGTTAGATTTGCTTCTTAGTTTTGCCCATTTTGCTGGTGTCTGGTTCAATGTTTGTTTCATTGTTTTTTATTTAGTGTTTCCTTTTTTATTTAATAGACCCTTAAACCCATGCATACATCCTCCTCTATGCCTCCATTACGTGAATGTAGAAATATACAGCTTTTATCATGAGTCTTTTGAAAACCTGTAGCCAAGGGTACATAGACAAATATATGTTGAAATGGTAGGTTAGATAATATTCAAAGTAATTCATTTGACAGACGCTTCAGCCAATGTGACTTGCAAATGAGTCAAGTACAGCATATATACCCAACCATGTTTCCATTTCAAGGCCATTCAGGAAGTGAAGAGAGGAACTTCTGATGCAATGGAAAAGACTGCAGGACAGACTACATGCAGATAAACATGGTACAAAGCACAATTCCAAAGTGGAGAACTTGAATTGTACAGGGCCAAGGGCAAATCAAATAGACCTTCTGTACAAAAAATTTAAATGAGCAGAAAATACTGTTTTTTACTTACTATTGGTCTCAAACAAGGTCAACATATATTATCATACTAGCAGTAGTTTGTTATATGAGTTTATAAGTAGATAAATATAATGGTCTAGGCACTATAGCCCCACCGTGCCACAGGCTCCAATCTCACTGTCTGATCTGTAAGGCCAATAGGTTTAGGTCTGGATTAGAGATCTTAGTATTTACTGGAGTTTTTTTAGCCTCGTCCCGAAATTGTTTTGGATCTCACTGCCCATTAGCAGCCAGACTGCAGGGTTGAGTCTCTATACCCACTTCCTTCTCTGGCCTTGCATTTGTGCTTCTACGGCTAAAGAAGCAGAACACACACATTTCCACACTCCTTTAAGAGGCAGCGGAGTGTGAAGTGGCAGTAAATTACGTATCATTTGCTCGTCCGTTTGCTTGCCCTAAATGGCTCTGTAATGAACCTTGATGCCTTCTCTTGATCTCTTTGTGTCTTCCATGGGTGTGAATAGTCAATAATCACATTTTTCTTTTGAGATGTGTGTGTGTGTGTGTGTATGAGTGTGTGTGTGTGTGTTTGTGTGTGATAGTGGGTGGCTGTCCTTGATCTGCTGTGCTGCTTCACATGTGTTTGCTTTGGTTGCTTGTGTGTGCAGGCATCAAGGCTATTAACCTTAATCAAAGCTTTTAACCCTATTCAAAGACCTACAGTGGACTTCATATGTGTGTGTGTGTGTGTGTGTGGGGGGGGGGGGGGTTTATATGTGTTGGTCTTGTTTTCTTGTGTATATTTTTCTCTTTTCAAAGATTTCGATCTATACGATAAAGGCCTTGACTAATGGGACCCTTGTTTAATTTGCTGTGGTTGTGTGTACCTTGTGCAATTGGTGTTTAGTTATTTCCTAGAACCCCCCCCCACACACACACACACAAATACATATATGCACATCTGCACTACCCGAACACCTTCTGTTCTATTGATATTTTTAAAGTGCTGTTTGATTTCTTCTGTTATTTTTCAGAAAAAGTTGAATTTATTACACTTAAGGCAAATTCTGAAACACAAAACCACATGTTTATCAAAGTCTTTTCCCTGGTGTGAAGAATAAATCTGGCCCATATCAAGGGCCTCAAACCACTCGAGGGCCACATCCAACCTGTTACACAATTTATCCTTAATCTGACCATTTATTTACGTTATTATTTGCTTTACTCAGTAGACCTTGTCCCTGGTTACATGATATAAGCTATATAAAATCAGCTTAGCATGACGCTTACATTTTTTAAAAGCAAAAATAGAGAGCTGCCCAGAAAGAGCACACTAACATCGCGGTAGGTATTAGAATTAAAAAATGAAAGGAATTATCAAATGAGTCAGGGGTGTTTCTAGGGACAGGTATCCCGGGAGGTTACCTCGGCCGCCACCAGCCAATGGAACTCACTCCCTCGATCGCCAGCCCCCCAATATAATTAACATTCTATTGTTATACGTTTAAAATGCTACCGTACCTGCTCAGCGATCACTGCTGATGTTGCATTCTAGAGGGAGCATGTTTGTAATTTAGTAGAATTATGTAGGAGTTTTAAATTGATAGCATTGTTAGTTAGTTAGTTATGGCTGCTCAGTGGGCACCTATTCAAGAAAACCTGATGCAGCATGAACGCCATAAAATAATAATAATAATAATAATAATAATAATAATGAAAGCACACTAATTTATTTAAAAATGCAGAAAAGTGTCCCAAAACTTAATCAGACATGCACACACTCCACTACTCGATTCTCTCATTGGGTGCTCCACTTCAGCTTTCTGTTACAGTTTGGTGACGCAGGGTTTTAGCTGGGCAGTGGGCACCTGCGCTGAACCCATATTCATGTCTGTGATGGATCCTCTGGGACAGAGGCATTCCGGTGCTGCTCTAGGTAGGCTATCATAAGCATTAAGGTACATGTAGTTTGAGTAAGTGACTGTCTATGCGATACGAATACACTGACAGACAGATCTCTGGAGGAAAGCACTGTAACGCTACACTGCCCACTTACACATGACCCTGTGCTGTCATGACATGTCAGACATTGCGCAGGAGCTCCGGCCTGCCGCCTTCAGTTATTACGGGTGGGATTTATGATTGGCCCCCTTTCGTTATTGCCAAAGTGCTTTGTTATTGGATACCGTTGTTGTTTTGTGTTTTTATACCCCTCTGGGACCCTCGCTGCCTGCTGTGCATGTCACACCATCGTGTGTCCTGATGTAGAGACACGTGTCTCTGGGGAGCAGCTGTAATTACTCACTTTCCACAAGGAAAACCAAGGGTTACTTTCTTCCGCTGTGGTGCTGTTTGTTGACACTTTGATTAAACAAGCTTATTACAACATAGAATCACACCATATGGTTCAGACAAAGTATGTTCTAATATGGGAATTGAAGACCAGTGCTGATATCTGATATATTTCATGTATATATATATATATATATATATATATACACTGTATATATCTGTCAGTTATATGTAGAAATTGGTTCTAGATATATGTGGCTTAGCATTAGAGAGAAATAAAACATTAATTTCTAGAGGTAATTTCTAAATGCCCTGCTCTAGAGTACAATAAATATGTCAACAAAAGTTGGTCAATTTCAGACAGCTGCCATTTTTAAAGCACATATTTACAGATGATATCATTCTGATATCATTGTGCATTCTTAGTTCAGACTACATTCACCTCCAGGTAAGGTTCTTTAGGGTGATGCCATATAATAACCATTTTGGATGGTTTGTTCTTGAAAACACAGCTTGGAAGCAGTGATGAATGTTTTAAATATTGAATAGTAAAAAGCCTCAGTAACTCATTGTCTTTGATAGCATTTTTCAAACGCCCCAGTACTGGTCCAGAATGGCCGCCGTGCACCTGCGAAGTGCTGTGAGAATACATTTTTCCCATTTTTTCCACCTCTAGTTTAAATCATATGCAATGTTACACATGTGATATTCTCAGTCTGCATGTCTCCTTTTTTCTGTTCTTGGAGCTTCTGAGGTTTTGTCAGGGCACTGTGTTAAATAGATTTGTGGAGAATAGAGTAGATGAGAGGATCACTCTCTCCACCCCTTTGGCTCTCTCTGTCTCTTATTCTCACCCAGTCCTCTCCCCATTACTTGCTTCTTTGCTCTCATTCGTCCTCTCTCTGTCTTTTTCTCTCTCAAACTCTCTCTTGCTTTCACACTTTTCTGTCTTGCTGTTTTGAGATCTCACTGTCTGGTTCTTTCTAAGTCCCACCGGTCTCTCTCACAGTTTTGCACTCACTATCTTTCTCTCTCTCTCTGTCTGTCTCTACCTCCTCATTATCACTCTCTCTCTCTCTTCTCTCTTTGTCTGTCTGTCTCTCCCTTCTCATTTTCTCTGTCTGTCTGTCTTTCTCTCTGTGTCTCTCCCTTCTCTCTCTCCTCTCTCTTTCCCTTCTCTCTCTCTCTGTCTCTCTCTTCTCTCTCCCTTCTCCCTTCTCTCTCTCCTCTCTTTCCCTTCTCTCTCTCTCTGTCTCTCTCTTCTCTCTCCCTTCTCTCTCTCTCCTCTCTCTTTCCCTTCTCTCCCTCTCTGTCTGTCTCTCCCTTCTCTGTCCCTTCTCTCTCTGTCTCCCTTCTCTCTCTGTCTCTCTCTGTCTCTCTGTCTGTCTCTCTCTCTCTCTGTCTCTCTGTCTCTCCCTTCTCTCTCTCTCTCTCTCTTTGCCTCTCTCTCCCCTCTCTCTCTGTCTCTCTGTCCCTTCTCTCTCTCTGTCTCCCCTCTCTCTCTCTCTGTCTCTCTGTATCTCTCTCTCCATTTCTCCCCCTCTCCCTTCTTTGTCTCTCTCTCTCCACTCTCTCTTTCTGTCTCGCTCTCTCTCCCCTCCCTCTCTCTGTCTCTCTCTCCTTTCTCTTTCTCTCTCTCTGTCTCTCTTCCCATCCTCATGACTATCAGTTTTGCTCTCTCTCTCTCTCCTGCTCAATGTTTCTTGGTGATTTGCTCACTCTTTTGCACCCCACCCCCTCTGCTCTCTCTGTCTCACTCGATCTCTCTTGCATTTTTCTTCCTCTCTCTCTCTCTCTCTCACGCTCCTTTGCTCTCTCTCTCTTGCTCTCCCTCGGTCTCTCTCCCTCCATCTCTCCTTGTTTTGTCTGTGTGACAGGAGATGACCTCTCGTCTGGCCAGCCGGGGCAGTCTGTTCGTAACGCATTAGACAGGACTGAGGAAATGTAGAGTAGACAGAAGTTGGAGTGTATGAGTCGTGTTTATCCACAAACACAATCCGCCTATGCTCCAGCGAGGATACAAATTCATATATTTACTCTCAGTCCTGCTGGGCTTTTGCTTTGTAGTAGCATGTGCATTCTATACTGAGAGTAAACACTGTCTTCATCTCCTAACCACAGGATTGTATTTGTTTACCCTGGTGGTCCTCTTCTTTTCTTTCTTTTTTTCCCATCCACCATTTTTGTCTCCTCCTCTGTCCCAAAGACATTTGTGTGTTGCGTGGCAGTAAATGAAGCGTTAGTTTTTCCTCCAGTCTCTCTGAGGGTTCTGTGGCTCCAGAGTGTGACACTCTTGGCTAAATGGTGCTGAAAGATTCATGTTAAAAGAATCACGTCTGCCACTGATGGGAGCAGATGTGGCATGTTTGTCATCTGACCTACTTTTGCCTGATTATGAATTAAAATTGTATGACCGAGTCTGGGGTGGCTGATGAAAGATGCGCAGAGGGGGGGACTCGGCTGGAGCACGGGCCAGACAAAGGCTAGAATGTGGCCTTCGCTATGAAGCCCACGGCGCACTAATGGACCTCTTTAATTCATCTTGGCTAGGGCCTCCCAATCTGAGCTCTTTCATGTTGTTTACAACACAAGGCAAAGTCCTTCGGCAAGGTCTGGCAATATGGCTGGAAACTGAATCGCAGTAATTTGATCAAATGGAAAAGCGTGTCATGATAACCTTCTTCACATTATAGTGGTGTGTGCTGATGAAAGCTTCGCCAAATGTTAGAGCTGATGTTGAAGGAGCAGAGTGCTGATACAAGATGCATGTAACAAGTAATAGAAGTCAGTATTATACCAAGAAGCATACAAGTTGTGAATAAGCACTCAAAATCTCGTCACACAAACAAAGCTGAAACTGGACTGGACCTGTTTGTGCTTTTGTTGGCACTCGATAAATGAAGCGACCAACAAACTGTAGATGAATATGTGTTTGAGAAATGTGGATGTCCTTCTGTCCAATTTTGCCAGGGAGGCTGCAAAGTGGATGATCTGAAGCTCCTCGTTTATTAAAGTATTGGTAGAATTGCTAGTATGCAACTGTAAAACGATTTTTATGAAATGTGTGTATGTGCAGCTGCATAACCAGCATTGCTAAATCCTGGTCATTCCGTACCGCTTTGCCTGTGCATGCCCAGTCACATTTACATCAATGTTAATAGACACCCAAATGGCTATATGTGGTTTAGTAGTTTCTCTTTAGCTTCCTGTCAAATCCCTTCCCTCGCTGTTGCAGACTTGGAGCATGAGAAAAGCTGAACTAAAAATATTTCTAATTTGAAAATTTATTTTTTCATTTACTGGATGTAACAGTTAAATTCATACCAGTGAAATTTGTTCCTGCCAATACATTGAACTGTGAAGAGCCAACTGGAAACAACCTTGAACAGCTTCAAAACATTATTACATTACTAAAACATACATTACTAATAAAATTAAAGCATGTTAGAATTCACATTTTTACAAATCAGGTTTATTTTTAATAGAATATTTTTACTTGTTCATCATTCCTGACATCAATATTATGGATTAAAAGCTAAAACCCCTTGCCACAAAATCTTCCAGTACAACTTAAGCACTGATGGTTCAAGCAACTTTACTTAAAGAAATTAAATAAGTCTACACAATGCAAAAATTTCATTTTGACTTTCAGCAAACTCAAACTTTTAAAAGCAACCAGGTTTCTTACTTTTTTTAACATAAAACAGCAGATTTTACAGTGACTTCGACCTTCACCCTTAGACTTGGAAAATCTGTCAGAATTGTCAAAGAACTGGCAGTATCAGGCTAAAAATATAGCGTACACTGTATTTCTCTCATGGTGATTCCAGCATTACCCTTAATCTGGAGTTTGGAATACAGACACCAGACAATTTGGATGAGTTACAATATTTGGGGGTTTTTTTGCACATAATTTTCACTCCAAGTACAATTTTAATCAGTTTGCAACTGTTGTGATATGCTAATTATTATATTTTTATCTGAATAATGTGATTTTGTTCTTTTGCTTTGAGCTTGAAATGAAGTTTAATTTATTGTTAACACTCCTCATGTGGCATCAAGAAGCTGTGCTGATGGGGTAATTACTGATTCACGCTGTTCAAAGCTGAGTTTTCTGAACTGTGTGTAGGACATAACTCCAGGTTATGGAGCTAAACAAAGCTTCTGTAGCTGAGTTTCCAGCACCAGTTTTGGCTGCGGGTGGTCCTTACTGTGTGTGAGAAAGCTCGAGATGCTCAGAGACTCCAGGCCTTACTGAGCTGGAATAACAATGTTACTGTCCCAAGGCAAGCAGTGAATCAGGAGGAATCATATCCTGTTGACCTTGCTGTAAGAGTTCTGATATATTTTATCATTGATTTTTCTGCTGTCTTCTGCTTCTCACTCTCATTTGTTCTCTCTTTCGCTCTCTACATACACACACACACACACACACACAAATAAAACGCTGCTTCTGGCGTAATACGGCACATTTAAAACCACGAGAAGGGAGCAGGCTACTGCCCGCAGCTCTATTAAATCTTTATTTCACATATTATGTCCAGAAAAGGAAAATAAAAATACACTTTGGGCTGTAAACACACCAAAACTCAAAGTCATGTTACTTTTGAAGTATGTGGTAGTCAAATTATGAAGCGGGACAGTCACACTGGATCATAATCAATATTATAAATATTGATTACAATTGATTGTTAAACGATATCATGTCATTAAACACATTCAAAACAGTGTCATTTAGAAACTCTGATCAGATCTAAGGGCATCCTTGCTTCCGAAGCTTTCAAACATTTTACTGTTCTAGTGGCTTGCAGTATGGGAAACATCACAATTTGAAGATACCGTCACAAAACATTATTTGAATCTTAATCTCAGTTTGAATCAAAATCTCAGTTTTTGCAGTATTTGATGAGCTGAAACTGGATTCCACAATAATGGAATGATTGGGTACTACTAGTGTTAGCAGAGATAAATGAGAAAGTGCAAAGGAAGACAGACAAAGATCAAGCTCAAATAAACAAACATTACTCAGCGATGCCCTTTAAATGTTACAGCATGACATTTCATTGTATTTATAAAACCTGTGATGTGTCTCAAAGCATTTTTTTCTTTCTTCACTTTACATCTATTTGCCTAAACACAACAGATGAAAATGCGTAAAATCTAACAACAGTGGAAAACAACCACTGGCAGCCTGAATGTTCACAAATATATCGAACATCTACTAGCAGGTGTAATAACTGGAATGGATAAATAGCAACAGCACTGTCAAAGTAAAATGCTTAAAACTATTAAGTATTAAGTAGCTTTTTAAATTTGTTTTATATGCCTCACATTATTACATCCACTTAGGTAGGACTAACAGCCTCTTAACAATCAAGCGAAATTTTAGATGTGTATGTTACGTGGGAGCCTCTTAATCTGATCAGTGAAGCCTTGATATTATGGGTTATCGTGATGTAATTTATGATGATAACAATATTATATCATCGTATCGCTCATCCCTAGCTTTTAAGTGTTGCTTTCCACTTAAGCAATCAGGGTTGATACACTTTTTCCTCTCTGTCCTTTCCCACAGTTGGGTGCTGTGTAATATGCCTGAGTGCTCAGGGTTTTATCTGGCAGAACCGGAAGGGAAGAGAGCATATAGCTTGTTGTTACTGTCAGAATGGAGGCCTTAGGTCATGACCCTGTGACTTTGTGCAGCTGGGGCTCCTTATGGACTGCGCTTGCATGTACTTTTGTGTGTGTGAATGTGTGTGTGTGTGTGTGTGTGTGTGTGTGTGTGTGTGTGTGTGTGTCTGTGTGTACAGTAGCAGTTTGAGGATGCTCCCCAGAGGCCTGGTGAGAGCAGTGCAGCGATACACTCCAACCGTCTGTCACTCATTCAGATGGGGCTCTAGTCTCCCTGACAGAGAGTGGACCACATTGCTGGGGTCATCAGAAAGTTAGAGAAAAAGAGAGGGGCTGGGTGCTTTAGAACTGTAGAGCTCAAATATTCCAATCCTGTTTAACCCCACAGGCTCTCAGTTTAAACCGACCCATCCAATGCAATAATTACTGTTTACGGAATGCCAGCAAAAACCCCATTAAACCTAATGAGAAGCTGTAGCAAATGTTGTTTTTGCTAAGAAAAATAAATAACCTGAATGAAAAATTATATATCCATATCACTTTGCTAATTTTTGTACTATTGAGCTGAACTATGCTGTGAATTAACTAGGAAACTGCTATAAGGAATTTGTCAACATGCTCGATTATAGGACACAAAAGAAGGAGGAGTCATGCCATTCACAATTAGTGCAGCTAATGTTGTCTGTTCTGAGTATTATTGTGTTGGAGTGAAAAACTTCATAAATTGGATTTTTCCAACTTTCTGTAAACCTACAGAAAGTTGCTGTGAAAGAAGGAATGTACAGGTCAGCTCCTCTCATAATTACATAACTAAGGTATTAATGTATTGAGCCTTTTCTATTTACTTCGGAAAAGCCTTAAATGAATAAATGATTAACAGGCGAACCGTAGAAATGATTAACCGACTGCTCTTTTCTCCTAAAGATTAATAACAGTAACGAGGCGAGGACGAGCACTTTATGTCATGAATGAATGTTGTGCTCTGCTGTTGTCTTCATGACATTAGGGTCATTCTGAGCAGACTGAAAGAGGGTGAAAAAAACAGAACTTGTTGCGTAACGTGTTTTCTCTTTTTCCGACACTCGTTTAGCTACTAACACGATGCTTTGCTTATGCAATCATATGAATTCATTCATCGTTGACAGACTAATTACAAGTCCCATCTTTTAGATTACACATTGCGATTTTTTCTTAAATCCCTGCGATGACTTTTCTAATACAAGGCTTTATATTATGAGAAGCCTCTTTTTGCCTGTTTTTATATTTTTTAGTAGCGTAGGTTTCACTATTATATATGCAATACAACTGTGGCATTTTCATAGATTTACCTGTTGCCTTTCTATGTTTTTAGATATAAAGCTGCCACAAATGATCCATTACAGCTATGCAACAGAACTTCAATGGACCATTTTTCCGTTGTTTTGACTATATGAAATGGAAACATAATAGAAAGATTCTGTAAAGATTCATAATATTAATAGTTGGACACATGGTTCTAGTAATTGTTCTTTAAGATTAATGCAAAAAAGAGTCAAGTGTCAGCTGTTTAACCTGCAATTCTCTGTTAATAAAGTCAGGTCTTAGTACAGTAATTAAGTTTCATGAACTTGTAGAGAATGTAATCTAACTAAGCCAGTTTATTTCATTTTGAGTCACAAGCAACAGTTTAGCACAAGAATATGTGCAAACAGGAATGAATCACATTAATTTAGTTTTATTATTACTCTGATCAAAAACATGAACAGTCAGTGCATGCGCAGATGAACTGCACTCTGAAATATAGCTCACCTGCTCATTCTGAAAACAAAGAAAACTAAAGTACTAGCCACGTCTCTTAACGGGCTCGCAAAAGCATGAGCACATTTCCTCCATTTTAGCTTCATTTCACTGGCTGCCCATACATTTTAGGATAGATTTTAATATCCTTTTATTTATTTTTAAAGCCTTAAATGGTCTTGCTCCCCCCAACCTCGCTGAGTTTCTCCATTCCTTTACCCCTACCCGCGCTCTCAGGTCAGCTGCACTTGAGCGTGCTGAAAACGAAGAGGAATGGGTTGCCTTTGCGCATCAGACAGGCTTCTTCTGTATCTGATTTTAAATCTCTTTTAAAACGCCACTTTTTTTCCTTGGCCTTCAACACTTTGTGAGATGCTGATTTTTATGTAATGTTGATGTAACATGATTTTACTGTGTTTGTTCATCTTTTTATGTCTATTTATGTTTTATGTTTTTTATGTATTTTATTTCATGTACAGCACTTTGGTCCTTTATGTTTACTAAAAGTGTTTAACAAATAAAGTTGGATTGGAATGTGAAATTCTATTTAAAAGTAATCCAGATTGCCAGTCCACCCCTGTCTACTAGGATAGAGATCCAACAAAACAGAGCCATCATTTAACAAACTGATTTACCCAAAGAGACTCACTCTGTTTTGTCGATACATCAATTTTAGTCTTGCTAGTTACTTGTACTTATTATTTTCTTAATTATTGCATGTTCTTCTTGTAAGTGTTCTAAATTACAAATACAGTAATCCCCCAGTTTTACGCGGATCAGGACTCGCGGATTTTTCTTGAGAACCGAACTCATAATTTTACGCGGAAATCCCCACAATAACGCGGAAACTGCAAATATCCTCCGCCCTTTTTTGCTTATTTGTGGCAATTAA
>JBBPCY010000035.1:6952415-6965170 GCA_037974405.1 Brachyalestes nurse
TCTTTAAGTGTAATGCATTAAACTGAGTTCTGGGAGCATATTTAAGGGCATATTTAGGGTTTACACTATAAAAATAGTTATGTAATTATGAGAGGAGGCATTTTTTGGCATTTTTTTTACCAAAACAAAACAAAGCGTTTTTTCCACTTAACGGCGGGTGCTCTTGGAACGTAACCTCCGCGAAAAGCGAGGGATTACTGTACACGAGATTGCATTACAGGGTGGTAGTGTCCTGGTGGGTAAAACACTTGAACCCAAAAACTCATATATAACTCTGCTGGGCAGCCCGAATTTAGAAGACGACTCCTTGGCAAGATATTACCCATTACACTGGCAAGTAAAGTGAGCAAGAAAAGACACGGTTTGCAGAGTGTTTTGTTGTCATATACTGCAGCTAAAATGCATCCATGGAGTTCCCAAGCAGCTTAACATTAGAATGTAAACTGCTTGTCCATATCATCTCGTTATCGTTCGTGAAAGAAAATGGTTATATATTCCATCATAGGTTTTATTTTCAACATTTCAACATTTGTATTTCATCATATTAAACTCATTTTTGTCCTAGCAAGAAGACTTTTCATCACAGAAATGAAGACTGGCTGTAACTCCTCTGGCTGCAGATTTAGCTGAGTTCAAAAGGACAAAGTTTCTGAACGTATCACAGGCTAGACGTTCAGTTTGATGGAGTTAATTGATGTACTCACCCTTACATGGAGGTTCTTTATACTTAAAAAAAAACTCCTTAAAGCACATCTCTTTTACAAAAATGCTTCTGCCAAATGCTTCTATCATCCGTTTAAAGGTTCTTTAGGCAACTATAGTGCTTCTTATATGGAATCACTCCGGAGAAGCCTATGCTATCTTTATTTCTAAGAGTAGAGAGCGAAGCAGATGAAGCCACACTTCATCTGCATTTTAGAAGATGATCCACGGCCTTATTTCATTCCCCAACAACCCACTAAAAAGTAAACAGCCCACCTCAGTGCCCATGAATCATGACCCGAGTTTGGAAGAAGAGGAGGGAAAGCAGAACTAAAAGATTCGTCTCCATTTGCATTTCCAATTGATGCATTTAAATGGCGTCATTTTCAGAGCGCTCACCGAGTGCTTTCACTTCTCAATATTTTATGCAAATGAGCAAATTAGCGTGGCTTAGTTGATGAGCGCACCAGCCCAGTGTTCTAAATCTTCGCCATGGAGGAGTGCTTCTCCTATTTCTTTGTTTTTATGACTGCATACACACACACACACACACACTCACGCACTCACACACACACACACACACACACACACAGACGCACACACACACATTCAAACACACACACACAGACGCACACACGCACACACACAAACACACACACACAGACGCACACACACTCACTCACACATACACACACTCACTCACACTCACTCACACATACACACACACATACACACACACACAGACGCACACACACGCACTCAAACACACACACACACTTACACACACATACACACACTCACACACACACACACACACACACACACACACACACACACTCACTCACACATACACACACTCACTCACACACACACACAGACGCACACACACGCACCCACACACACACACACACACACACTCAGCGCCATGTGTTCAGAGCTAGTTTAGAGTTTGTGAACTTGTCAGGCTGAGTTCAGAGCCGAGGGAGGGGAAGATGGATGATCTTTAAAGCGCATCTTTGTCAGTTGTTTGTTTTTCTTGGAATTTTCCAGTTAAATTAAGTCTGAAATAGATGTCAGGAGCTATAATGTTTTTTTGCCACCTTTTTTTTTTTGTAGGCTGCAATCGGCCCGTTTATTATTTTGATTTTGCCTGATCTGTGCTAGAATGAGATACATAACATTGGTACCTAAACCAAAATTATACAAGACTCTATATATCCACTTGCCTGTTTCTTTCCATGCAGCTCTTACTTCATTAATGTTATTTAAAAATGCCAGGTTTGTCTGTTAACAAGTAAATCGTGGAAACACTTCTCATACATATGCACTATAGGGACAAAAGTATTGGGACAAACCTGTTATTCAGGGTTTGGGCTAGGCCTCTTCCTTCCAGTGAAGGACAATCTTAATGTTTCAGCAGACCAAGACATTCTGGACAACGCCATGCTTCCAACCCAGTTTGAGGAAGAACCTTTTCTATTCCAGCATGACTGTGTCCCAGTACACAAAGCAGCTCTATAAAGACACGACTGTAGGAGTTCAGTGTGGAAGAACTTGACCAGCCCTGACCTCAACCCCATCCAACACCTGGAACGGAGGTTGTGAGCCAGGGCTTCACTTCCAACATCAGTGTCTGACCTCATAAATGCTCCGCAGAATGAATGGGCACAGATTCCCACAGAAACACTCCAACATCTTGTGGAAGGTCTTCCAAAAAGCTGTTATATCTGCAAAGGGATTGCAGTGTCACGTTGGGGTAATGGTCGGGCGTCCCAATACTTTTATCCATATAGTGTACCTCGTTACCAGTGACATATACCTACATAAACATTCATTATGGCTTATTTCAGCAGGCGTCAGTCGTTACAAATACTGTTTTTGTCCATTTTTATTTCATTTCACCTGTTTCTGTGTTTGTGTTTCATGCACACACAGTGTAACTTCTTTTAAATAACGGTGATGCACCCATGGGCCAACTTGGCTCTGTGGAAATTGGAATCAGGTTGTGGCTAGAAATTCCATATTGGCTCAGAAATTCCATACATAAGCAATTCCGGCTTACACTCTGATGGAAGTCGGCACAGTAAATCAACCTGGGCACTGTGAGTAAAGGGCAAATGTTTTTTGAGACCCTGTTGGGATCTTTCAGTCTAACACATGTGTACCCAGTCCTACCCAGTTAGAGAAATTCCTTATCACTTAACCTCCAAATAATCTGAATATCTGAGGAGAAGAATATCTGAAATGAGAATGTCACCTCCAAACACAGTGAATAGCATCAGATATTAAATCAACTATTGCTCTTATTTTACATTGAATTATTATATTTCTTTTCATTATTTTCTACCCAGTCTGTAAACTTCTGTTAAGTAATAATAATATTTTTTTTTTTTGCATGCCGTTAGGGTTAGGGTTACTCACACTTCATCAGTTTCAGGGTCAAGCATTAGTAGTGGAAGTTTAATATTTATTGAACTGTAAGAGCAGAATGGTGTCAAGATTCGCTGTAATCTCCCTAATAAAGACAGAACAAAAACTATTGACTTTTGCTTGGCCTCAGTAGTTATTGCTGAAAGGGCAGTCAGAAAAGAGAAAGCCTCTAAGCTGTGCTAAAAACAAGCACAATCATTCACTCTTCATCTATAATGCAGTTTATAATGCAATGAATGTAATGAGAATATACATTTCCAGTTTAAAGGCCGTAGTTTTCTAATTCAGCTCGCGAATTACATTCCTTTCATCATTAATTTTTTATAGCGTATTTTCAAATTAGCTCAGCTTTATTTTTAAGGTTTTTCAAGGCATAGCCATGCTGAACTCGGAGCATTTGACTTCAGTCCTCATCATTAGATTTAAGGGAACCTCGCTGGGACCATGTTGGCTGGATCAGGACGTGTGTGGGTGTGTGTGTGTGTGTGTGTGTATGTGTGTGGGGGGATGACCCTTCGAGCTGCATATTTATACGAAGTGTTTTTAATAAACGTTTACAAAGTCACACTTACGAAACGAAGTACAACCCACGTACAGTGGTGGGTTACAATAAATCCTAGAAGAGGAGAAAAAATTGTTCAGTCGGCACAAAATGTGCTTTAATATTGATTTTTTTTAAAAAACTGTCTAGGACAGTTTGCATTTAAATCATAGGGAATGACAAGAATATGATTAGTATTAGTCCTTACTAGTATTACTAAAAATTCAACTAAATGTGTGTGTGTGTATGTTTGTGTGTACGTATGTGTTTGTGTGTGAGTGTGTGTGCGTGTGTGTGTGTGTGTTATTTATATAGAGGAGTTTGCACCAGATGACTAAACAACTAAACATTTTATGTGTGGTTTGATGAGTTTGATGGGGTACTAAACAATACTAAGAAAGTATTAAATCTGGCCATTTTTGATTGTAATATCTTTTTTTCTTTTTGTGCCAGAGGAGCCCTCTTGTGCTGCCTCTCATAAGAAACTGATAGTCCTGCCACCGAGTCTTACGGATGTGCTCTTGAAGCCGAGGACAAGCAAGGACAGGAGGGCTTTAATACTGGTGGATAATTTCTCTTCACTCCACAGTTATACAAAGTTTTTCTTGCAGACTTTGGGATTTGCCTAAGGCAGCCGAGACTCAGTGTGACGAAAGTGTTCTGAAAACCACTGTCATCTGCACCTATAGGGAAATACCAGTTCACATTCCATCCTCATCTGTAGGGAAAAGCCTGTCCTGAGTCTATGACAGTGTGACACAGTGGACTCAATCTGACATACTGAAATGGTGTCACATAATAATAATAATAATAATAATAATAGTGTTATTATTATTATTATTATTGTTATTATTAATGCATACAAGGATTATTCTAATTTAAAATGTATTTTTACTTATTTTTTGTAAAATTTTACCAACTCTCAATCTGAAAATACTATTATTATTATTATTATTATTATTATAGTTATTATTATCATAATTATTTTTATCATTGCATACAATGATTATTTTCATTTGATCAGCTCCACTTCTGCCACTTTTAATTTATTTATTTATGTATTTGTTTGTTTTTTTTTTAATATATGACCATTAAATGTTTAATCATCCACAGTTACTTGGAATCAAATATTAACATACCGACATTCTTTCAAATTACTATTTTTGAGATTATAACAACAGTGACAGCATATGAGCAGGTATATCGATGGGGTGATCTTCTTAAATCTAATCTGTTGGTTGGAACTGGTTTTAATTGGTTGCATAACTACTTCACTTGAGTGGTCCTCCGTATATACATTAGCAGGCATGTAATTGTGGAATTGGAAGGTGTATTCCTCTGGGTTTACTATTAGGCTTGATACGTGGCCGAAAATCAACTTCTATTCTCATTGGGGGTGTAGCTGCGATTTTGCAGTGGTGCGTGATCAATGGAAATGAAATTACCCACTCCTCCAGCTGGACGGTCAATATTCTGCAAACAGCTCGCGCTAAATGTCAGGCGACCACATATGCACTGCGAATCAATTCGAAGTGTGAGAAAGAATGAAGGAGCTCCAAATGGTGCATCAGTTTATCTGAAGGCAATTAGTAGCTTCTTGCTCTGTGTAGGAGTTGCCCTTTCACACTGATGGATAAACAGCTTCTTTTTCGCTAAGTAATGGCCATGAGCCTTAAGTTATTGATAAAACTCCTATTAGATCAGTAGCCAAAGACAATGCCGTCTATTATCATGTCTTTTCAGAGGGGGATTGTTTTTATGGCCCTGTCCATGGTCCTGAAGACCAGTGCATTAGACTAGAGGTGACGGTGTCCAGCACAGTTTGATAGTTCCTCTACTCAGACACACACACGAAACCTGGCAGTTAACAGGTGAGTTGAACCAGGTGTGTTCAAGCAGGGCAATAAGCAAAGTGTGCAGCCGCCAGCCCTCCAGGACTGGAACTGGGCACCCTGGCATTAAATTGAGCTTTTTGACTCATGACAAATGAGTGCAGACATGGTAAGAATCCTATTTTGTAACATTTATCTTGGTCAGTAACTGTAGTCCCTGGCAACCCAGATATTTAGGCCCCAAAACTGAAACCATGTATTTTTAATGCTCATATAAAAGATTTATTGGAAATCTTTAACTTTTGCCAGATATACAGCACTGTACTGCACTGCAGGCCAACTCCGCTGTTTCCACAGGTGTGATTTAATAGGCATTGTTGCATGTGGGGATATAACTGGAAGCCTGCAGGCTGTCAATTGGGATCTCAATAAAGTGACTGTGTGTGTCGTGTGAAATTGATTCCATTATCTACACGTCCGAGCGGTTCCTGCCATCCATGCATCATCTCGAGCCCCCGTCCGTCTCGCTGCTCGCTCGTCGGCACTAATTACGACGCCCATCGCCATGAAAAATGAGTAATCGATATGGCACTGGTGCTGAAACATTCCCCCGGCACTATCGGTAAACATTTGCAGGCGGGCGCAGTGCCAGTGGCGGCTACGCTGGAAGCTTGGCTGCGGTGCTGGACTCTGCACGCTCTCACTGTGATTTATCAGCCAGAATCATCAGAGCTGATCCAGGCCCGCATTCAGCCCTGGCCTCCTTAATGCTGCTAGATTGACCGTACATGTGATGGATAAACTGTTGTTCTGTAGCAGCCTATTGCTCTCGGCCGGGGCCCTGTCTGACTCCCTTTGTTGTCAACGAGGTGCTTTGCATTGAGTGCTGGCGATGAAGAGTTTGTGTGAATTACTGAGGCTCGTCTGTGCTGTTGCCAGTTCTTCTGGTTGCCATGACAGTGACCTGGACTTTGTTTCATGTTTTACTCTTTTTAGCTAAATAACGAAGTTATATATATATATACTTCAGAAAAAAAAACTTCAGTAAAATGATTTACAATTTGTAAATTAGCAAATTGTAAATGTACAAATGTTTTATCAGGAAAACCTGGAAAAAATATTTATAAAGAGCCTGAAAGGAATGTCAAGCATTCCTCTTATGGTGAGTTACTGCTACTGATAAGCAATAGCTAAAATAAGTGATAAACATGTTGATCAACATGACAGCTATGTAGACTGCAACGTCAGGAGCTTGGTGGGAGTTTTATTGTCTTTTCGGTACAATGTGTGACTAGGTTTCCAGAATGAGCTAATGGGAAATGGTTAAAGAACCTTTGTATCTGAAGCTAAATAACTAGTTGTATGTACCAAAATGTTCAATCATTTTCCTTTCTGAGTAGTAATAAACAGAACCCATTCTTATGAACAGATCCCATAATAAACATAGTAATAAAGAGAACCCGTACTTATGAACAGATCCCGTAATAAACATAGTAATAAAGAGAACCTGTACTTATTAACAGATCCAGTAATAAATATAGTAATAAAGAGAACCCAGACTAATAAACAGAACCTGTAATAACCCATAGCAATAAATAGAACTAGTTCTTTTTATCAGAACCCATAATAACCCAAAGTAATAAACAGAACCCATAGTCATCAACAGAACCTGTAATAACCCATAGAAATAAACAGAACCCATACTAATAAACAGAACCCATAATAACCCATAGTAATAAACAGAACCCATAATTTAGGCTTACAATGTTCCAGGGACTAGCATTAGTAATGTAACATGCTGAGCTTGAGTGCATTTGTAATGGTAATGTAACTTATTCTGATGAATCACACCGTGTGAAGTGTGTCTTTGGAGAGCAGCTGTAGTTTGGTGGAGCAACACATGTTTTCTTCTCAAGAGACTGAAGGTACACTGTTATTGTGTTTCTGTGGAGCCTTCAGCCTTAATTGTGATTTTCCTTTTGTTGCCTGGTTGCATAGTTAGGGCCCGGTGGGTGAAGTTCTGCCCTCTTCAGGTTAAGCTGAGAACTCACTGTAGTGGAAATAAAATGGAAATTGAAAATCGACAACAGAAAGCTGAAAGTACCCAGGACACTGGAGCTAGTGATCTCCCGTAATCCGCCGCTGATCTGCATCATTTATGGCCTGAAATGAAATATTCTCACTCGCAAGATTTTTTCTCTCTCCTTTCGCTCTTTCCTTGGATAGATATATCCCCCCCCCCCCCGATTTGAAATATCTGGAGCTCAGAACAACAATCGCGGTCTGGTGAGTTTTAAAAGCCTCTTTTCTCTGATGAGCTCATCTGGTTTTGCTGCCTGTACTGTGGTGGCACTGATGTGCTGCTACATAATTCCCACAGACACACTGGCCCGTAAAAAAAACACCGTCTCTGTTTTTTCCTCTGCAGATTTCTTACGACACACTCCTGGCTGGCTCCCTTTTCCCACCCTTCCAGCCTGTAATTCTGGTTTCATTAACACAGCTACCGTTTCTGAGGAGAAATCAAGTCTCAGTAGTCACTATCAGATGTCCAGGTCATTCATTAGTTGTTAACCCACTGAGCAACAGAGGTTTTTTTCCAGTGAGAAGTGTTTTGTATTATACATGGATTATTACAGTAGTTGCCAAATGAGGCATTTCCTCAGGCGTTTTATGTTTTCTAGTCATTTAATCACAGGTAAAAAAGGAATAATTACAATATATACAGACTGAAATTTGGAAAGCAGAAAGTGTTGTAACAGCTGACGCACCCTGGAAAGAGCCTTCATAAATGATTAAAAAGATTTTGTGTTGCTTATGAAGATGATTGCTGCACAAAATGAAAGATGCAGCGTGCAGGGAAATGCATCGGATAATTATCGCAATATTTCAGCCTTCAGTGCTGAGTTGCAGCTCATCTGGAGTTGGCATTTCCAAAGCACCAACCAGTTTCTCTCAGAAACTGGGCCACATTCTTTCAAATCTCACTTCATTCTGTGATTGTGTACCAACCAGACACTCTACATCTGGGGTGTCTCTCCATATGTAGAGCTGACGCTGCTGTTCTGTCTCATTTCTGCTCGTAACAACACTGTTCTCGACATTGTCATGGCTACTGGCTCTGTCTCTACTAATAGATTCAATATGTCTATAAAAATGGTTTACTGGTTTATACATGATTAACCCTTAGAATTCTGCTGCAGCCATCACTGGTGAGCACACTTAAGTGATAGCAGAATGCATTTAGCTGCATTTAGCTGCATTACTGTGCAAATGTGCTGTTCTGGCTTAGAGCCTTCTTAGAGCCACACTGTCCCTTAAGCGAGCGAGACTGCAAGCATGAATGGAGAAAGACTACTGATAGTATATTCTAAAACGGAGACCCCATGCACACCTTGTTTTTTAATTGCACCTTGAGGTTTAGGATTATCATTTAGAATGCAAATGCGCTTAAGGCATGTTTAAAACTGAAGTAAGTCGAATTGCTCAAACCACTGGTGCATCTCTGGAGTTGGTCTTACATACAAAACTGTAATTTCTTGAGAAGGTCTTTTTCACAGAGCACGAAAAACCAGAAACCGGAAGAGAATTTGTTGTAATACTGAATACTGATTTGCACACCATAGTCTAGTTAGCAACTGTGTTTTTATCCAACTCCCTGTTTAAGCATTTACCTACCAAGTAACCAGTTGTAAACAGTCTTAGGCCCAGTACATACATGCCATTAACACTGCAGACAGGGCTAAGGATCAATGGTCATAACTTTTATAATGTGTTGTTAATAATATGTTCCATTGTGTCACCAATATCAACAAACGTCTGTTTTATCAAATGGATTTTCACAACAAAGGAGAAAGCAGCTGTGTATTTTTTCTCATCATTTGTTTACAGGCTGTATTAGTGTGGCTGGATTAGTCTGGCAAAATAGATGTACCATTTTTGTATAGTTCCTTTAGTTGGAAAGTGGTAAGTTTGCTTATTCTGTCTATTATCCAGTTGAAAGAAATGACTGTGTATGATATGTTCTATTTTGTTTTTGTTTTGTTGTTTTCTTTTAAGTAAGTGATACATGATATGATAGAGGTAGCGCCAAATAAGTCTTTACTTCTGCCTACGCCTTTTTTCAAACCAAAAAATTGTTATGTAATTATGATGACAGTGAATATGTTTGAAATGTTTGTTTGTTTGTTTGTTTGTTTGAAAAATAAACTGAACTAAAACTAAAACTAAAAACTAAAACAATAATACAATTCCTTCAGTCACGAAATTCTATCCTGCAGGCGACTGCTGCAAATGTCCATTTTCAGTCAGTTTATCCCAGGACTTTACTGACAGGAGTTATAAGTGGCATCTATGTGCTACATCACCAAGCTGTAGAACGTAGTAGAACTCATTCGGATTCTTTATTACACCAATACCAAGCTCCGTGGCGTTAACAGAGTGAGAGAGAAAGGAGATGGAGTGGGGAGAGAGTGAAATTCTGCAGCACGTGGAGACTATTTTCTCACTGTCTTTTGCAAGAGTAACCTGTGGCCTGTGGCCCGAACATGCTCTGTACTCAGGGCTGAGACACTTTCTCTCGGGATGTGAAGGGTCAGTCTATTCCCCCGTACCAGGCAGATATTCTCTGCCTCTGTGGCCTCTCTCTCACTCCATGTTGGCCCGCGCTACTGATCCAGACACACGATTACGGGGTTCCATCTCCGCAGGTCAGGGCTGCACTATGAGCTGGGGGGAGCGGAGGCAGGGAAAATGTAATTTTGAAGTGGAGATGAGGTGGTGGTCGTCCCGCTGCCTCGACCTTGAAGCAATGAGCCAGCATTTCTTTTTTTCTCCCAGGCAGGTACCAATACAGCTACTGTAGCCTCCTCCTCTTCTTCTTCTTCTGCTATGTTTAACATAGCGGGCCATTATTCCCAGCAGGATCAAGGTTCATGGTTGGTGTGCAGTAAACACAGGCCTTGTGCGCATTCAGGTATTAAATGTGGAAATCTGTAGTCAAGTATGACTAACCTGTTGCTCAAAAGACAACGTGACGGTAACTTGCATCAGTCGGAAGGAAATGAGTGGAGGAAAAGACCAAAAAACAATTCAGCTGCATGATGTTTATTGTGTTTCTTCAGAATCTTAGAGATTACCACTCTTATTTTACCTCTATGCCATTTACAAGTAATTAGTACATGTTACGCTAGAAATGTTTTATTTACATTCGGTTTAGATTCCCAGGGCTGTACTAACAAGTTTGTTTTATTAAAAAAACAAGGCACACACACAAAAAGCAAACAGAAACAGCTTTTCCACTGAATACAAATTTTAATAAAATGTCTCTTCTAGAATCCCTGCAATTGACAGAATGTCTACATTGGTTTCAGTGAGTGAGAAATGATTAATGTCATGCTTTTTATTGCAGACGATGGCTGCGAGTGCTGAGGGTTAAGCTATCTTTTGTCTTGGAGTTCTGAATCACAGCCAAAAGCTAAATAGTGAGCTAGGCAGCCTCTCCATTCACACCACTTTGGAACAAAGGAGGACAAAGGACAAGTGCATTACCCAGAGGCTTTTACAGTCAGGCAACACCGAATACCCTTGTGCTTCCTCACTAGTGTGGGGCCAGGTAAACAAAAGCAAGCTGCAGGGTCAGTACAGCTTTGCTGCTGTGGATCCATTCTCTACCCCGTAGTGTTGACCTGGACTCAGATTCACTTCAGGCCAGGGTGCAGATTTAGGGTTGTATGATCCTATCTACTTCAAACTTCGGGTTTCATAAAAAAATACCAGTCGCGAACATGTCAGAACTACATTTTCCAACATCCTTACAGTGAGCCATCCAAAAATCTATTGAGTATAAGACAAAACACTCTTGCATTATGTATCTAGAATCCCTGAACATGCACTGTGGGCACTGTTTAATTTACATTCTGCCTCAGGCCACTAGTAGTCAATGGGTGATGCTTCTACAGATTTGTTTTAAATGTGCAGAGAGAGAAAACAGTGGCAATTCTGGATAGCACTTTTGCCCACTGCACCCATGAGGCAAGCGAAATTTGATCAGTTTGATAAATGATAAATCAACATATAGCTTCAATGGTCTGTACTACATTGAGGGCAGAGTGCCACACACACAATCATACACACACATTTATGGAAAACGCTTTGATTGTGGCTCCAATGCATCAACCTCTCATCCCCCTGGCTCTTTTTTAATCCCTAGAGAGGTAATCAGGTTGTGGGGGAGGAAATTGCTTTTACCTCACACCGATGATGGATTTGATAATATAAGAAATGCATTCTCTTTGACGAGACTTTGATCCTCATGAAGTTCACTTGTCATCTGGCATCAGGGCGAAGCTAGAAAATGCGCTACACCCAGGGATTACACAGACCCTCGAGGGGAAAAGTCGAACGAAGAACAAAACAGAAAAAACAATTCAACGAAGTTCAAACTTTGACATTTTAGGCTCATATAATATGCAGTGCAATAAAAATAAAGTGATATAAAAAGGGTAGATCAAAAGTACATTTCATACTGCGAGAGATATTATCTTGGTTAAGATCAATCCTTATAACTGCTGGGTGGGGGAGAAAAAAATTAAACTGGATTTTGGGTCTCCCTGGAGACTGACTGTCGGTATTTTGTGGCGGCGCTGGTCCACACCAGGCTGTTTTTGAACTGATGCATAATGCATTCTGTCCTCTCCCGCTGCCTCCTGTGCCGCATATTTTAGTGGATTATAATCTATTACTAGGCCCCATGCTCCAGAAATCCACTCTAACTACTCTGCGGGTTAGGGGGGCCTTGCTTATAAACTTCTAAACTCGTCATTCTAGTGTGTGCTTTGAGTGCTGGGGATGAATTTGCTGTTAAAGACATTGCTGAACAGCTTTGAATGAGTCTCGGGGAGTTAAGATTGCCGCCCTCTACGGTGCTGGATCCTCCAGTGACTGTTCCTGTAGCCCTCAAATTGGATTCCGAAAGAATTAAGCAGCAGAACACTGCTTTAAATGAGAAACATTGACTTGTGTACCATTTATAACAATCTAATATTATTAGTACATTATTAACAAGAATAATTTCTGTCATTAGCTCCCTCTCTTTCTCTCTCTATATATATATATATATAATTTGTTTGTTTTTGTTTTTGTAAAATCCAGTTAACTAGTGTAAACTATTCCTCTATCTATCTATCTATCTATCTATCTATCTGTCTGTCTGTCTGTCTGTCTGTCTGTCTGTCTGTCTGTCTGTCTGT
>JBBPCY010000035.1:6976855-6988847 GCA_037974405.1 Brachyalestes nurse
GGTGTGGCTTCTTTTTGGTTGGAACGAAAACCTGCACCCACAGCGGCCCTTTCTGGACAGGTTTGGGCACCCCTGGTCTACATCATCACACACTTGACAAAAGTTGTTAACTATCAAACTTGAAGCCTACATTTTGTCAATAGTTGATGAATTTATAAAGATTACAGTATTCCATACCTCGTACTATACAAGCAGATTTATTCATATGTGACAACTTGTAGATGCATTTTGAACCTCTTATTCTCATGAATTTGCTTTAGTTACTTGTAACACCATTACATATCTAATGAAATAAACTTTACACATCAGAATCAGCTTCATTTAGGAATGGCTTTAAAGTTTGGTTTGACTTTAGGCAGAACCACCACTTTAATTGTCCTTTTTTTTTAATTATCTGTTGGCAGCTACTCTCTCTAACATCTCCATGTGTGTGTCTGGGCCTCAGCTCTCCTCCGAGAGAGGTGGGAGGGGGTAGAAGGGTCTCTCCTTTCCAGGATACTTTCTAGACTTCAAACAGGTAGACATTCAGTTGAAGCCCTAAGGATGGACCCAGTCTCACTCTCCATCATTATATAAGGAATTTCAGGGGAGAAAATAACACCTCAAATTGAAAGCAACACAAAGAGTGTTTTTTTTTTCTGTCTTTCTTTTCCTTATGTGCGTGCGGGTGTGTGCGTGTGGGCATGTGTTCTGGAGAACATCAAAAATGGTTTCAGGGATGCAATTATTTTTGATATTTTCTTTACTTGGGGGATTGCTTTTGTGTTGCGTGCTGAAGCTGACATGGCGAGGCAGTGGGCTTTGGCTGCATGGCACTCAAAGCAGCACAGAAAAACAAGCAACACAAAAGGCCGTTCCCACAGGCATGAGAGGGCGCGTGCACACACACGCACACACACGCGCACACACACACGCGCACACAAACAGCCATGACAGTGCCTTGAAAAGCAGCTGATTAGATATGATCTTTTTGCATGTCTTCAGGCGTCTAAAACCTTTTGCACATGTATGACACGACACCTTCTGATGTCAAAAGTGTTATATTTCTTATCTAGGCTGTGGCTCTAAAGTCTTAGGAATACAGAAAAAGACAGAAGCTGTCTCGCCGCAGAATACTTCAGTTAGCTTGACAGAGCAATTCACTGTTACAGAGATAAATGCTGAACATTATTATAGGCACTGTTCACTGTCATGCACAGTTTAGTCCTTTGTTATGAATGTGGGGATGTTTGCTGTTATGTCAAATAGCTGGGCACCATCATACTGTTCATCCCAAAGGTGCTGGATGGGGTTGAGGTCAGGGCTCTGTGTGGGTCGGTCAAGTTCTTCCACACCGAACTCATCCAGCCATGTCTTTATGGAGCTGCTTTGTGTGCTGGAGCACAGTCCAGCTGGAATAGAAAAGATTCTTCCCCAAACTGTGCCACAAAGTTGGAAGCATGGTGTTGTCCAAAAAGTCTTGGTCTTCTGAAGCATTAAGATTGTCCTTCACTGGAAGTAAGCGGCCAATTTAATAATTTTGCACTTTAGACTTCTGTACCTAATTTTTAGAAAATCTGAGTATTTCTATCCACTTCTACCAACACTGGAACCCTGGTAATGCCTTAATTTGGTCTGATTGGCCGTCACATGCACTAGAAATAAAACTGGTAGAAATGGGAGTGGCTACTTGCTGCTCTCTTTCTAAAAAGAACAGTAGACAATGTATCAAAATCCTTTAGTACTTCATTATTTCATTTACCCTAACCATCTAACTAGCTGTTTTAAATAGATGCAGCGTCATTAGCATCGTCAGTAGCTTTACAGCTAACAGTCATCATTGTCACTTAAAACCAAACCATTTCATTTTGCATGTTTTAATTAGTCGTACACCTTATCAGCATCCCTTGACCCTCTAAGAACACAAGTAAATGCTTCTTTGAGTGTCTCCATAATTAACAAATTTCCCCAGAATAGATAACATTTTTACTGCACTGGATTAAAATGACCTTATTTCTGTGGCCCATTTTGTAGAAGGTGAAAGGCACTGAATAGACACGGGCAAAAGGAACCCCACCTCTCTAGTTTTGAATCCAGCCTGAGTAGTGCTGTACATAGATTACACATAAGGTGTGATTAAATAAAAATGCAAAAATATATATTAGATATTCCAGACAGACATTCTTCACACAGTGTTTTTTATTTTCTTAGCCAGAAGGACACTACAGATCAACTTGTCACTAAAATGCACATGCAGTAAATTTGAGGTTCCTTGTATTACTGTAATGTTAGCAGACCATTCGTTCATCCATATTAAAGGAAGCTGAAATAGACGTATTTCAAACATCATCACGTCACATGCAGTTCTGTCATGAATTCGTTGCTAGCACTGAATTCTCATAGGTTCTGAACGAGAGATGGCAACGCTGAGATGGCAACAAGGGTACTGTCATCAACTGAGATGTTTCTTGGGGAAAAAATATTGTCAAACTGGAAAGGGTAAGCGCTTGCCGTACACGCGGTCCTGCTGTACTGTGGCTGAGTGTGGTGCAGAGAAGGGAGAGGTTGATCAGGGGGTAATGGAGGAGCCGAACGCTGGGCTAATGGACCTTAGGCTGAAGTAAAAAGTAAAGTGAAGCTAAGGGTCATTTGCTGTGATCAGCAGCATGGCAGTCTAATGACTCCGGCCTCTCAGCCAGCCCACTGGAACGGCTTGGGCCAAAGTACCACCGCTGTAGCTTAGCTAAGCCTCTCTCTCACACTCTCTGAAGCTAACCCTGGCCACTTTCTTGCAGCCTGGCGCCCATTAGTGAAGATGCCTGTTCTTCTCTCCTAAGTAAACACTTTAATGTCATCTCTGGACCTTAACCCCGTGGCTTTTTTTGATCTGGCCAAACACATTATGTCCCCTCTACCGAGGACGGCCTCCGGTGGCACAGGCCTTAATTATGTGCAGTGGTTAATCGAGCGAGAGCCACTTCTGGTCATCAATCCGCCGCCTGCCACTCTTATTGACACGTCTGAATAAATGCTTGGCTAACGCAGTGATAGCTTCTTGTATGCATGAGGCCACCTGACAGGGGTCAGCATCACACACTCCGAGTATCCAATAATTTGCCCTCTCCAGCACATGAGAAGATTTATGGAAATGATGTGGCTTCCTGGAGTGTCTAAATGACTATCTGCCAATCTTAGGATGCTCAGGCAGTGGGTCCATGGAATAAATTACTCTCAACGTGCCTGTGAAGGGGAAACTGGTCGCTTCCACAGGGATCTGTTTGTCCAGGACATAATTTACATGATTTATACTTTTTTACATGTAGGTGTAACTAAGACTACTTAACCCCTTAAATTATTTTGAATAAAAACAGATAAGATAACCCTCCCAGGAGTGGGAAATTTGCATTGTTAGTAGCAAAGTGGAAGGAACAAGAGAAAAAAAGTGAAAAGAATGAAAGAAGAAAGAATAGAAAAATATATATATATGTATATATATATATATATATATATGGACCAAATGCCAGTGTGATAACTACATATGCTATATAATAGTTTCATACTAGTTAACAAATAATTCATAATAGATGCTGAATAATGCATCTTAAGAATAATTGAATAAAAAGCCTCTTAAGTTTTATGGACCCATATGGGGTCTGCTTGCTAATTCAGTTTAGTTTGCTTTCTGTCTGTCCACTATCTGCAGCACCTGCTCTGGATAATGAACTACTGCAGAAGCCTCTGATTGGCTAGAGTATTCAGGGAGCAGGGACAGCATATTAGATAAAGTTTGGAGCTTAACATTGCCGGATCTGCAGGTGGAAGGTTGATCACCTCTGACTTACATAACAGTAAGTACTGAATCATTTAGAGTAGTTAATAAACAATAAGTCTCGGTGTAATGAATAATGTGGGACGATATCTGAATGTGCAGCAGTTTAAAGAATTAATGTAGCCACGTTTAAATGAGAAAATCACATTACATTAGTAACCTCAGTGTCCTTGTCTAATGAAAGCTAAGGAAGGTGGGAGTCTGTGTGCTCTTGGCAGGGGGTCTGAGGACCCTGTGAGCACCCTAGTGGGGAGCTGTCCTGAGTCCTCTAATCAAGTGTGAGTGTGCAAAACAGCCTTATTGGAGGTGGAAAGGGATCGTCGCTGGAGCAGGCAAATAACATGACAGGTTTTAGGAAGTGCAAGAGGTGTGAGAGAGGTGCTGAAGGCTCATTTGTTAATGGATGCAAGCAAGAGGATGGTTGTGCTTGGCTCGGCAGGCTGCCACTGGCACCACAGGGGGCAGCGGGCAGTGGTGCCGTCCAGCTGCTGCAGCGTAACTAAAGTGTGGGTCCATCCAGACATCTTTAAAGGCTCTATTCACTCTGTTTTTTTCACCTGAGGTCTGTCTAAAATAAATCTCTTTATACCTCAGAGTCAAACACACTGTTTTCTTTAATATGCTTTTAAGACATGATCTATGTTCTGATTGTCTGTACTGTATTGTCCCCCCCCTTCAAATAATAGTCCGGGCGCCACTTCTTCTGCTTTCACCATGAAGGGCGAGACGAAAGTGCTATAGGCTGAATAGGAGATATGTAAATGTAAATGACATAACAAATACTATTCATTCAAAATAAGCATTTTTTTTTGCAGATTTCCTTTAAATGGAATGTATGAGTTGTCATCTTGCTAATTGGTGACCACTCACTTCCATACTCATAGCCACATTAGCATGTTTGGTCAAATGAGTAATGGAGATACACTATATGGTCAGAAGTATTGGGACACACCTAGGCCACTTACTCCCATTAATGCTTCAGTATATCAAGACTTTTGGACAACTATCCTTCCACTTTCGGACAACTATAAACTGTGGACACAGTTTGGCTAAGAACCTTTTCTATTCCAGCATGACTGTGCCCCAGTGCACGAAACAAGCTCCATAAAGACACAGATGGGTGAGTTCAGAGTGGAAGAACTTGACTGGCTCGTACAGAGTCCTGACCTCAACCCCACCCAACACCTTTGGGAGGAACTACAGTAGAGATTGTGAACCAGGCCATTCTAGTCCAACATAAGTCCAAAATCGTGTGGCAAGTCCAAAATCGTGTGGAAAGTCTTCCAAGAAGAGTGGAAGCTGTTATAGCTGCAAGGGAGGACCAACTCTATATTAAAGTCTATGTAATCCCCTGTTGGTGTAATGGTCAGGCATCCCAATATTTGTTTCTATATAGTGTAAGTAAGTATATTTACGTTTACGGCATTTGGCAGACACCCTTATCCAGAGTGACTTACAGTCATTAGTTACAGGGACAGTCATCCTGTAGTAACTAAGTGTCTTGCACAAGGTCATAATGAGAGAAAGTGGGGCTTGAACTTGCAACTTTGCGGTCGTCGGGTTCACAGGCAAGCGTTTTACCCGCTCGGCTACTACCACCCTTGTGTATAAAACAGCTGAGTGGTTATTACACTTGTGGTGGCTGATATAGGCCACTCAGGCCACAGCCATATCAGAGAGTCACTCCATTTCTATTGCTTATAAATAAAGCTTTGTTTGGTGGGAGAAATAGTGAGTTTTAGTTCATATTTGTGGCAAGTGGTTTAAAAGATCACAACATATGTTATGGCTAGTTTCACTAAGATAACAACTATGTCACCCCATGTCAGAGAGACCCTCCATTTTGTGGTGCGAAAAGGGGTTTATTTACTCGGAGTAACTACATCCGTGATGGGTGATGTAGGCCGTAAAAGTGACAGTCATGTTACCCCATGTTGGCAAGACCCTTACTTTGGTGGGCCTGATAAATAGCTTTGTTTACTGTCAGAAGGATTTGATTTCAGTCCAGGGGAAGCATGTCAGATTTTCAGTTGAGGCAAATTGATATGGATGTATTCATTTCTCAAGCAAGCGCACTGTATCAATCACTTCTCTATGCAGCACCACTTGTATTCATCATCAGTCACTCTATTAAGTTAAAGTGTAAAAATATAGTTTAGCAATAAGAAGGAACAGCTCATTCCAGACAGGAGATGTCATGACCCACAAGCTTAGATCTCTAATATATCCCGCTTCTCTTCCAGGACTGTGAGATTGAAGTGCTTTGTAGTCCACTCAAGCACAGCCGCGTTTGATTTATGCCGCAGAAACCCGGGCCGAGAAAGAATAAAATAAATAACAAAAATTAAAAAAAAAAAAATCCTTAGTGCAGTGTAAACAATTACACACTGCTTATTGCTCCGCTTCAAATCTGTTCCCTTAATATACTATGAAATGCTATTAAATGGCAGAGGCATATTTCTGCCAACAGCACAAACATTCCCTGATGAAAAAGCTGCTCACTGGAGGGCCTTGTTCCGGCAAGCTTGTTTCAAATTCTTGTTTTCGGTGAGGATGAAAAATTACAATGAAAGACAAATTATTCTCCATGTTGCCTCATAGCTGTAATCATTTCCCACCACTAAAGTTTGCACTGAAAAACTGTGATGTTTGGAGTGATTAAGCTTTCAGGCATCAGCCAGTTGTAATTAGGTATGAGCGCTTTATTGGCTGGTCAGTCGTTGGCAGCCATGCATTCAACAGGTTGCGATATTTGCCTGATTGCGTAACTCCTTTAATGTTACACTTTTCAGCTGCATGGTATTTGTTGATGCTGCAAATAAATCTGTAATTGAAGTGCAAAAAAGGACCTTTTTAATCACTATTTTAGTCACTAACCTTCTCTCTCTCTCTCTCTCTCTCTCTCTCTCTCTCTCTTCTAGGTGAGTGAACAGTGAATGGGGACACAAACTTTTAAGAGGTCATCTGTAGTGAGTTGTGCTCTTTTGTATCACTGTTTGTTTTCTCTGATGTTTTTTTTTTCTTCAGTCCTGTCCTCTTTTCCTCTCTCTTTTCCTTTCTCTCTCTTTCTTTGGCATCTTTCTCTGTCCCTTTGTTTTTCTCTTTCTCCTGCTCTGGCTTTCTGTCCCTCTCTGTCCAGCTCCCTGCTCTTTCTCTTCTCTCTCTTAATCTTTCTTTTTATTCCCTCATTCCCACTCTCTCTTTGTTCTATCTCTGTCTGTCTGTCTGTCTGTCTGTCTGTCTGTCTCTTTTGCTCTCTTTCTCACTCTCTGATCTCCTCCTCTTACCCGCTCTCTCTTTTTCTTTCTCTCTGTCTGTCTCTTTCTCTCTCTTTCTCTCCCTCTCTCTTTCTGCCTGTCTTGGTCTTTCTCCCTCTTTCCTTCTCTCTCTCTCTCTCTTTCCTGTTCTTTCTCTCTGTCTGTCTGTCTCTCTTTCTCTCCCTCTCTCTTCCTGTCTGTCTCCTTCTCTCTCCCTCTTTTTTTCTTTCTCTCTGTCTTTCTGTCTGTCTTACTCTCCTCCTCTCTTTTTTCTCTTTCTCTAACTGTCTCGTTCTTTCTCTTTCTCACACTCTCTCTTTCCTGCTCTTTTTTATTTCTCTCTGTTTGTCTGTCTCTCTTTCTCTCCCCCTTTTCCGGCTCTGTCTTTTTTCTTTCTTTCTCTCCAACTGTCTGTCTGTCTGTCTGTCTGTCTGTCTCTCTCTCTCTCCTACTCTCTCTGTCCTTCTTTGTGTATCGGTCTTGTCCCTCTCTCTCTGTTTTTCCCTCTCTCTCTCCCTCTCTCTCTTTCTCTCTGAGGGCAGTGCAGTGGAGTGTGGCCTCCATCAGCTCTGTCTCAGTGATATAGTGAATATGTTGAGGCAGATAATGGGAACTTTATATTCAGGCAGAGAACGTGAGTTTTCCCCTCCTATTCATCAGCATTGATTACCATAGGCCTCTGGGCCAAAACACACACACACACACACACACACACACTCACACACACAGACAATGTCAGATCACCCACGCATACAAG
Organism: Brachyalestes nurse; assembly: GCA_037974405.1. Taxonomy (NCBI): domain Eukaryota; kingdom Metazoa; phylum Chordata; class Actinopteri; order Characiformes; family Alestidae; genus Brachyalestes; species Brachyalestes nurse. Next base: position 6,984,678 of record JBBPCY010000035.1, read on the forward strand.
TTCTAAAACAGTTGCTTGGCTAAGGTCAGAGGAAGGAGGTGTCCAAGGCCGTAACACGTCTTTTGTGTCTGAAAGAATTCATTTACTGTCTGTGTGTATTATTGTTTGTATGTGTGTTTGTACATGAGTGCATATATTGGACTGGGTATTGTAGTGCTCTATTGTGAGACATTTCCACAAGGAACGTATGGTTATGACCTTTTTCTTTGATGTACTATTTAAACGGAAGCAGATTCTTACTTATTAGTTAGATACTTATTCAATGAATCACATTTAAAGTAGATTTACATTTACATGATAAGCTTTTGGAGGTTTGTCTAAAATGTAAAGAATGCTGGTTTTCTTTCTCTAAAAAAAACAGCAACCATACAGTAGAAATACTAACAACAATAACATTTTATCAAATTTAAATTCAAATTGCTAATAAGAAGCCGCTGTCTTTCCAGACTGAACCTCTTGTGTGCCTGTACTTCAGACTAGAACCTGTTTGGAAGAAAGAGGCTGAATTCCATGACTCCTCTGTGTGTGTGTGTGTGTGTGTGTGTGTGGATAGTGGGCAGTACTTAGCGGGCTGAGGTCACTGTGTTTTGACCTCTACACTGAACGAGTAAATTGTGTGTGTTTGTGAGTCTGTCTGTGTGTGTGTTTGGTGTGTGTGTGTTTGTGTGTGTGTGTGTGTGTGTGTGTTTGTGTGTGTTGGGTGGGTCACAGCTAGCCATCAGGTTTCTGCTGCAGAATTGAGGCAATAATGAGAGTTTGGCAGAGATAAAGCTTATCAGTGTGCAGCCCTATTGGCATGACCCCTTCCCTGACTCTCCAGTCTCTCTATTAAAGAGTTTCAGTGTGAAACCCCTGCACCATCCCCTGCACCCGCCAGTGAAGAACTACTGTCTGGGACAACTGTTAGATTCCTGATTTCTTAGCTTCTGTGATTGTTCTGTGTCTATGTGTTGGCAAGATTGGTGGATTCCTTTTCACTAAATAACACTCTTAAAAGTAAAGGTGGCTCTTCATCTTCAGAGATGCCGTAGGAGAATCACTTTTCCAAAAGAAGCTTTCAGAAATACCAAAGGTTTCTTTGAGCAGTGTCACAGAATAACCAGTGCACTTCCTTGAAGATAATATATATTGCTCAAAAATATTAAACGAACACTTTGTAAACACATCTAATGTCAGTGGCCTCCACCTGTTAAACCATTCCGTCTCATTGTTTCCCCTCCAGTGCAGATGAACTGATTACAACCCCCCTTGCTTCTGCATTGACCAGATCAGTATTTGAATAGTTTAATTGACTTGATGCTATACTCTGATTACAAAGTGTTCCCGTAATTTTTTTGAGCAGTATACTTCAATGTGAAGAACTATTTAAAGGAATACAGAAACATTTACATTAAGGTTCTTTAACAAAATGAGTTATTTTTCTAAGAACCTCACTTTAAGTGGAGATTCTTTAAGATTCAAAAGGGCTTCATTTTACAGAAATGATTCTTCAGTGACACCACACAAGGTTTCTTGAAGCTTTATAGGTTCTATAGTTATTACAACCATACATACAAGTCAAGAAATAATAGTGTAGCCTTCTTAGTCCATAAAGCACTATGTTTTACACCATTTCGGCTGGTTGTTCCAATCTCTTGGGCAATAAATGAGCAATTCCATTCCTGGAAGTCACGGCACTGCGAGGTTTAGTGTTTATCCGCGCAATCCCAACGTGATGTGTAAGATTGGTATCTTAGCCGGTCAAATCATTTTTATATATGCTGTATCAAGCATTATCCATAGCCATCTTTTCCTACAGCTATTTTACCCCATAGTGACTTACCATGCCTTCATGGTAACGTTTCGAATAACAAGTGAATAATGAATGAAGCACATTTTCTGATGTTAACAGGTGGTCTAAATTCCTGCTTTGTGGAGCTATTTTAAAGTGTAAAATGAAAAAAAAAAGCCCAATAACACCTGCAATGGTGGTGTTTTGCCACTGGCAAATTTATAACATGTAATCAGTTCATGGCTATTTCACACTTACACTGTGTTTACAAAGTGTTCGTTTAATCCAACCTTCGTTTAATCCAACCTTCAGCACACCACCACTGGGTTCCTGAGCAAGACCCTTAACCCCAAGTTGCTCCAGAAGACTGCCCTCCTGTAGTTAGGGAATGGAAGTTGCTTTGGAAAAAATGTAAATGTGTCTTGGTGGGCAAAAGTGCAGTGTGTTGCTGACCAAGCATGCGTGGCTGCAGTGCCAGTCCTGACAAGCTGTTTGTAATCAGGCTCATGAATATGCCATGAACAGGATAAAACATTCATGGAGATCCGCTTCCACTGCTACGTAGAAATGGCTCCTGATTTAAAGTGCCTCCAATCCGAGGGACAAAGGAGAAAAAGAATGGAGAAAGGAAGAAGGGAAAAAAAAACAGAGCAATTGAAAGAATGTTAATGAAGTTGCCATGTCGAAAGACAGAATTTGTGTTCCTTCAATAGCATTCCTTCAACGAGTGAGGAATTCATTCCGTCACCGTCTCTCTCTTGCTAATGTGGCGGAAGCGAACAAACAAATTTCATACGTGAAAGTTAGTAGTACTACTGTCTCCCTGCCTGTGTCTCTCTTTCTCTCTCTCTCTCTCCTCTTTTACTCATTACACAGTGACAGAGATGTGAGAACGTGTGGTGTTGATAATTAAAACCCATCCGATTTCCTTTCTTCTTTTCTTGCCTTTTTTTTCCCTATTGGTTTCAGTGAGCCTGCGGCGGCGGGGCTAATGCAGGGCACGTGTGCGTCGCTAGTGGGACTGCAAATGAGAGAGGGATGGGAGAGATGAAAGACAGAGAGAGAGAGAGAGAAGGAGGGCTAGTGTTGAGTGACTGGTATCTTCAGAAAGTCACCTAGTGAGCATGCCCAAATGCACCGTCACATTGTTGATACAGGGTTTTACGCAGCCCATTACATGGCCTGTTCTTTTTGATCTGTTTAATGAGCACATCGGCATGCATGCGATTTCTGAAATCACAGCCATAATTATTTAATGGAGTCACTACGAATGGTCAGCTAGGCGCTGTGTTTTGGCTTAGCCTCAATGTGACAGTTCGCAAACCACATTTACACTCTTTGTGCGTCAATCACACAAGACCAAGAGAGGTTGGTGTTTACGTGATTAAACAATTACCTCAATACATGGGTTCTGCCTTGCTGTTACCTATTAAATGTGTAGCTTAGCAAAAAACCACCCTTTTTGTAGCACCCTTACTCAAGTTTTGTCCATATTTTATTTTCTCGTCTTATAGATAAACATCTTGGCTAACCGAATATATTGAGGGTGTGGGCGGTTTCGTTTATTTGTTTTTATTGATTTTATTTGTGCTGTAACTGCTGAATGGCTAGACTTCTCTCTGTCCGTACAGCATAAAAATGCACAGGTGGTCCAAGTTTAAACCTTTGCAGCTAATACTGGAATGAGGAGCAGGCACAGCTCAATCTTTTTTTACTGGAAATGTTTCAAACATGTTTTATTAATATGATGTTTAAAAAGAATTAGGGTAAGGGCATTTAGGGTAAGGACAAAATTGCTTCATTGTGTATGCTTTAAGCATTAATCCTCAGTGAAAGGACAGAATTTAATATGCGCAATGAAAAAGTAGTATTGTAGAGTTGTCTGTTTTCTTATATGGTTAGAGATGGAATAGCTGGATGCGAGTGATGCTTTTCCATGAATGCTCTATAACCACAGTGGGGCAGAAGCGAGGGTCTGTGATGATGGGGTAGGGGAAGGATTGCAGTGGGCGAGTGTGTGTATAAGACCACACTCTAAATGCAGAGTTGGCAGTGATTTGGTGGTGAGTCAGCTCATGTTACTCAGAAATGTAGCCTCCTCTGGGGCTTTGCCGTGGGCTCAGGGTTGACATGGAGCCCAAACCAAAGGCTTTTATTCCTGTGAAGCAGATCTGGCCAGCCTTACTTACAGAAGAAAGGAACCGGATTCCCCCACCCCTTCCTTTTTATTATTTGTGCTACATTTTTTAGCGGGCTTCTGGCTGCCATGCACCAAGGAACAGGGAGGATGGGTCATATAGTGGAGGTCTGAGGGAGTGTATGAGTGTGTTCGAAGGGCACATGGTGTGTGGGTGTGTGTGCGTTGTATATGTGTGTGTGTGTGTGTATGTGTGTGTGTT
>JBBPCY010000035.1:6991783-7040770 GCA_037974405.1 Brachyalestes nurse
TACATCTACACACCTTCACACACACCATCATACATCTACACACCTTCACACACACACACACCCCTTCACACTCTATAACCCCTGAACCATGGCCATCATACTTTTTCCTCTCCTGGGAAGTACATCTTCATCCTTTTGAAGAACTTTTTCATGAACTAGGCCTGTTGGATCATGATATATTGAGTTCTTGTTGCTTCCTGATCTAACCCTAAAAAGGTTATCACTGGAGATAACTAAAGTGTGTTTTATTTCTCGCTCGTAGCTTATTGAGAGTGGATGCTAACACGATTAAGCTCATTTAAAACTCGATACATTGGACACTGCTTCCAAGATGTTCCAAGAGGCTTTGTTACTCTACCTAATGTACTGAAAAGAGCTAGCAGGCTCAGAAGCACTTTTGCTGTAATGAGTGTATGGCTAGACTTCTTCCCCCTGTTTGTATGTATGTATTGAAGAAGCAGTAGCTCAAACTTCAAGTATTTTCTGCTAAAACTAGAATGAAGAACAGGTAGAGCACGGCCTTTAATGAGCTTGTATATTAGGTGGCCACCAGGGCAGAAGGGTTTGAAGGATCATCCCATGTTGGAGAAAATATTCTTAATGTGTTCAACATGAATTTCCTCTGAAATGATAAAATACTCTGATTAGCTTCATTTTGGTGTCTCCTCTCCATGAACTGGAGACTTTCTTTCATATGAAGATTATTAGGTCTGCTTGTGGTTAGTGTGTTTTGGAATAACTCACATCTGCTTTAAAATTGTCCATATTTAGAAACCTATTTTTGCATCTGTTTTCATAGCGTGTGGCTTCCAGAGGCGATTGAGTTCCCAAAAGAAACCAAGCTGATCATACCATCTGACTGTTTCAATGGAAAGTAACACAGACTGCTTTTCATAATGTCTCTGTGCTAAAATGAGTAGGTCTAAGTATAAGTCAGATTTTCATTTTTGTTCTTAATTTGTTTTTGTTGTTTTTTTGCTCACAATTGCTGCCCACAGCTTTAACTCCATGCCCAAGCAAGCAACATTTGCTGCTAGTCTGTAGGAGCCACAGTTTGAAAAGGTCTTCTACTGATGTGCCTGATGTCTGACATTGTAACTTTTCAAGCTAGTAGCCATGGGCCGTAGTCTAACCATGCGATTCTGCGACCATGATTTGTTGTGTTGCTTTGCTGCAGTGCATCCTGCCAATCTTTCCACCCAGTGAGAACACGGCCAATTACATTTTCAGGGAGGCACGGCCACGGACGACGGGTGGCACAGCTGGGGCTCAAACTCAGGTCACTGCGCTGGAGTTTATGCTGCTCCGCAGAAGCGGCTCTTCAGCCTGTAGACTGGTTTGATGATGTAACAGCTGGAGTTCTTGCAGACTTATTGCTGCCGGTCGCAGACCAAACAGCGTGCAGTCCAGTGGAAAATATGAGCTCTGTCATAGTTATATGGCCATACAGTACTGTCCAAAAGTCTTAAGCTGACCAAGAAAACCATCTAATGCCATTTATTTGATCATTAAATGTGTTTTTGCTTACATAACATTACAATACATGTAAATATCCAACAGTACAGTGGAAATTTTATTTGCGTTTCTCCAATAGCTACAGCACTGCATAATTTTGTTCAGTTTGACCATCAGCACAACTTTATATAATATTGATTATTAGCTATAATAGTAATTTTCCAGTTTCAGCCACACCATCAACATATAGTTATATATGATGAGTTCTGGCCTGTTCCTGATGTACACTAGGCCAGACACCCTGCATGGTCCTCCTCCCAAACTTAAGTTTTCATAATCTATTTCATATTTTATTTATATCTGGCATTACATTTACTACTTTGTAATTCCCTATACCAGCACTGACAGTGTGTCCCAATACTTTTGTCCATATAGCGTATCTAGTCATTTATTGTTGTTTTGTTAAAACAAGGCTACATGTGGCTACTGTTATTATCATGCCTTCTATGTTTTGCTGCAAATATACACTATTACATTTCAGGATGGATTTGTCATAGAATCAGATTAGATTGAGTCTTTTTTTCGCTCTGATATCTGATTTTTAGATCTGTGCCATCAGTATGCTGACTGGCATAAATTCTAAGTGACTTGATAAATGTTTATTTGTATGTATTCAAATGGGTTTTTCCAAGCCAATCAAGGCTTACTGCCCAGATAAGCAGCTTTAATTAGAATTTTCTCAGCTTGCTCTAGACTTTCGGGTTGTATCTGAGAGCTTATAATATTACACGAGCCTGCTTCTAGTTGCTTTGGTATTTACTAATCAACAAGGTTGGACAAGATGCCTATCAGTCTCCGGCTGATCATATCTGCCTGCCTCTCTTCATATTCGTCTTTATTTATTGCGACCAACGCCGTGGCCTCATTGACCCTGGTGGTGGTACTGGGGCAGGAATCACTTGTGTAATTGCTGTATGTAATTGTTGGAGCTATTGTGGTTTTATTGCAGTGAATGGCGTTGCTCTGACTCAGCTAACGTGAGCTAATTAGCTCTGGCCAGAGGGCCAGCGTCAGGCAGTTAATCAGCATTAAAAGGTCCGATCAATGTTGTCCATAACAACGCTCGGCCTTCTCTGTGCCACTGCGTTTCCCCACGTCTGCACCCGGATAATTTTTCACTCCTAGGGCCGTTGCATCTGATATTATTCCGCTCTCCGTGACTGTTTTGTTACAGTCAGGCCATTTGCAGTTTTGTCAGGTCTGCTGCTGGAGTGTGCTAATTTACATGCTGAGAGGTGGTTAAATACTAGACCGTTTGCCAGCTTGTTAGAGTTATAAACAGCTTCAAAAGGCAAGGGAACTGCCTTAAACAGAAGTAATTCACCCAGATTGGTGTGATTCGCCTCAGGCCTAGAGGGGTGTTTTGAAATTTCTTTGGCTCCTCCTCATACCCTCTGCTTCATCTAATCATAGTCATGTCTTCAGTGATCAGTTAAGGCTTAAGGATGATGTCCGAGGGTGCACTGTAACGCCCGTGCTAACCCATAACAAACATCTTGAAAAAGAAGACATGAAGAAGCAATAGCCACATGTTGTTTTTTTATCACAGCCTGTATATCCACATTATATGCAGCCCTGCTTGTTTCATTCTCACTTTTCTTTGACAGTTACAGCTCACAAATAGCTATTCTCCTTTACACGACACTGATCTGCTCAGGGCCACTGTCCCCGAAACACCAGATATTAATCTGTGCAATGATTCATAGCGCCAGAATCCACTCCCTTTAACAGTGCAGGACAGTTTGTGGTTACAAGAGCACAAAGCTTTACTGACAATAACAAAAATCCAAATCCATAAACAGAAAGCAGACACAGAGGTCCAGTCCCTGCTCCATATCTCTCAAAGCTTTCCTAAGCAATGTCTTCTTAAGATTTTGAAAGTGGCCACTGGTTGGGCTGTGGTGTTTGTAATGTGACTTGCAGCTTTGTCTGGCTATAATATTGGATGGGAGGGCTGAAAAGAACAACCATATCTATCGATAGCTCACTGTAGCATTAAATTAGGAAGCTCCATCAGCTGTAGCAGGCTGTGTAAAGCAGCATTATCTTACCTGAATGTCTGCTGCGATCAGTTGTAAGCTGCCAATGCTTCTGTTACAAGCTCCAAAGGCATGTGTACAAGTATTATATAACTGCCATTATACAGTAATACAGCAAATCACAACGCGTGGTCACATTGTGGTCACTGTGAGGTGTGTGGTATGGTTCTCCAAATATTACCATGTTATTTTTCATTCGAGTTGATGACACCTTTTCCTTTTATTTCCTCTCTTAGCCACTGAAACGGAACTGTTGGCTTTCATCTGTTGGATAAACATTAAACAGGAGACACATTGTGTGTATGGTCTGTGTGAAGTGTGGTACAGAGTAAAACAAGGCTTTTCCTTGCCCACCCACTACCACTCCGCGGGCCCCTGCAGGCTACAGCACAGCTCAGCTCTGAGAATGAAAGTGAACTTTTGAAGTAGTCTCTTACTAACCTCAGCATTTAAAGTCAGGACTCTCTCTGCTTACCAACAAGCAAGCTCTGAGTAGGCCATACCAGCACACCTGTCCTAACAGGGAACAGGTCTTCTAATGTAGCACAGGGTAGAGAAGGCCAGAAGTGAACAAGGGAAAAGTACAGCAGTGCTCTTCTGCATCTCTGCAATCAGAAAGTTGTGAGTTCAAATCCCAGCACTGCCAGTGCCATTACTGAGGTACCATTGAACAAGGTACTGTCCCTACACACTGCTCCTTGGGCGCCCTTCATTAGTGGCAGCCCCCTGCTTCACTTGGTGAATTGGTTAAAAGCAGAAAAAGAATTTCAGATTGTTCACACTGTGTGCTGTGCTGTGGTGTGTTCATTTATGGCCATAAGGGGCCACATTATTGTAATAAAAGAAAAAGCATAGGACACTATCACGCTATCAATGCCACCATTCTATTGTGATTTAACCTTTAGATCCAGCAGTGACAACAGTGTGATATGATGCCATATCATTTGTCATTCAAAGCCAGTGAAATTCTGTCAGAAGTGGATGAGCGTGAAACTTTCAGTCAGTACCACATTTGTGTTCGCAAGTAGATAAAAATGGTCTATGATGGTTTGAATGTAAAGAAAATCACATATGTGCATCAAAAAAACAAGAAAAGTTGGAAATGTTGTACATTGATCTATAAAGCAAACTTCTTCAAAAAGTTTGCTGCCATTTTGTAATAGACCTCTGCTCTTTTTATGTTTTTCCATAGATCCCACTATGGTAGAGCCTGAAATATTTATCTAAACCCAACGGGACCTGACCATTAATCTCAGATTTTGTGATTGTGTTTCTGCCACTGCTGTCAGATTTTGTCGCACATTTAAACCTTCTTTCATTTTCTTCCTATATTTAATGTATTTTTTTACCTGCCACACTAGAATTACTTCACTGAGGTCCATGAGGTCAGCATGAGCGATGAAAAAACTCATTCATGTGGAATTTAAACTTAATATCGGATAGAGGCCTCATCATGTGAAACGTAGATTTTTATTTACTGGTGTTTGGTTGATATTTGACAGATTTTTGTTCTTCTATACTCAGTTTCAAAGGCTTGATAAAAACTTTACACTAGTTCTTCCCACCCTCGCTCTTGGAGGGTCCCAGAATCATGCACATTTTAATGTCTTCCTTACTTTAACAAAACCACTTCAGCCCAGAATAGGCTTGTTAATGAACTGATTGGTTGGAACTGGTTTAGTGGGAGCGCCTTTATGGAAAACATTTAAAAGTACAGAGCCGGGCTGGGGGTGGGGGGTGGGGGGGTGAGGGTTGGTGTTGGGGTGGTGGGAGGTAGGTTTGTGTAGAGTTGGGAACCAGTGCACTACACCATGCTCAAGACAGTCATAGTCAAAGCTGAGCCAAATAAATGCTTATTTAAAGACTTCTTAGCTGTCGCTGTTGAAGATGAAAAACATTCCCATTTCTTGTCTGCAGATTTTTCTTTATCAATTTGCAGTATCACAGACAGACCGTAGGTGCTCAAGGGTGATCTATTGAAGCCTGTGACTACTTTCCTATTTTCTTATTCTTTCATTTTCTCCCTTTTCCTTTGTCATTTTTTTTCCACTTTCTCTGGCTGTTATTGTATTATCCTTTGTGCTTCCCCCGCGCTGGCCTGTTGATATCTTTAGCTGGCCTGAGCACACACAGGCAGGTTTCAGGACGGGCCGTCTGAGCGCTCTGTTAGCCACCAGTCAGGCGAAGCTACTTCTGCTCAGCTCACAGCGCCACACAGAATACAGATGACAAGCAGTAATGGCTGTATGTGGATGTGTGTGTGCGTGAGTGTGCGTGCGTTCTTTTTTTTTTACTCACAAGAACAAATAAAACCACTGATCCAGCGAGTGTAATGCGAAAACATTCGGTGGCTTGAGTTGGAGCGCCCAGTGCGCTTGTATATTGTGTTAATATGTCTTTCACCTCTCCTCTAAAGAGATGCAGATGTGGGCCAGATGGAATTATAATGAAGATCAAAGCAGCTTTGGTGGAGTGAGGCAGGGCTGTGGTGCAGCGTGCCGGTTTGTTTTCGGGGGAAAAGAGTCGCCACGGTCTGGAAGGCAATATGGAGTGCGGTTGCTGGCTTTATTACTCTTATTCCCGACTCGTACCAGATGAAGGAGAAATTGACCACAACTTTCGGATTTCAGCAGGATATTTTTAGCTGCGACTTTAGCGCATATTTTCCCTGATGAATAGGAGGTTGCTGTTGTGGCACTCTTGCTTATTCTACTTGTCTCGCAGGCTTCTTGAGGTCTTAGGAATAATCCCTGAAGTTGCTCTTTTGTGGTGCAGTTTAGGTGAAAAGATTGACAAATATAAACGTTTCGGAATACCCACAGATCTCAGTTTACACCATATGCCCTCGGCATGAGCACGAAAGTAAACACTTAGGTTTCTCTGAACAGGCTAAATGGTGTTCAGACAGAAGTTTGTTCTGATTGGATGGTTAGTGAGATGCTCATGTTCATTCTTATGCTATGGACATTGTGAAAGAGCGTACAATACTTTTTCAGACCTGCCAAGCAAATCAGTTCTGTGGACAAGAGTAGTTTTTACTCAAAACATTTTCATAAATCAGGTCATTTCTCTCCTTTTAAAAGCTGGAATTCATGCTTCTGTTCTTTCTAGACTATTGCAATTCTCTGGGTGTAGTGTTTAATAAATCATCGTTAGCACACCTTCAATTAGTCCAGCTGCTAGACTGCTCTCAGACACCAAGAAAAAGTCCTTCTTTACCCCAGTTTGTTCCTCACTGACCTGACTCCCTGTCCATTACAGAATCCAGTTTTAGGTCCTTTGAATAGTTTTTGAAACTCTTAATGGCCTAGCCACTTCCTAAATCACTGACTTGCATCTCCCTTACGCTCCTCTCGGGTCCCTGAGGTCTTCAGACCAGTTACTTCAGGCTGATCCTCAGACTCAGTAGAAGCTTTAGGGTGGATGGGCTTTTAATAATAATAAAATAATAATACATTTTATTTATAAGCGCCTTTCATGACTCTCAAGGTCACTTTACAAAAATTCAGAAAGATAATTATAATATATAATTATAATTAATAAATATATAATATTTTCTGTTACTGTTTTCTGTTCTGTTACTTTTAAGTTATTTTTAAGACATAATGTTAATGTAAAAGAGTTTTTCAGACTCATTTTGATGCAGTTCTTTCGGTCTGTTTTTTCATGACAGCATTTAAATAATCTAACAATGTTAAGAATGACAACGTTTAAGGTGTGGTTCAGTCAGGGACAGTATAGAGCAAGTTGAATGGATTCACTAATTTACTCGGCGGTACTTGTTTGCTTATGTGTTTCAGTAAACGATGGCATTCAGAGTACGAGTTGTGGTGCTTGTTCACTGAGAGTGTGGCGTGAAAACTCTGTATTGATCTGCGAGGGGTAATGATCTATACAGGAACGGCGCTTATTTGCTCACTCCGTGTTCCTGTGCTTAGGGAAATGGCCGTTTGACCTGCCGGCGTTGCATGGAGGGCAAGGCTGTTGTTGTGCCCTTCATAAGATCAATAATACAGAATTAAGTCAATAAGAATACACAGCCACCTCACGTGAGCGGAATGAGGACGGGCGGGTGATTCATATACCAAGCACTTCTGATGAGACAGAGTCTAATCTGGGCTATTGCTTGGGAGGGAGTGCCTTTCACTGATCTGAGAGCACTTTACTTTGCTCTGTAAGACAGTTAGACTGCTAGATAATTGAGTTTACGGAATAGTTAGATAAGATAAGAAGATAAGAAAGAGCTTAATTCATCCGAAGGGAAATTCTTTTTGTCATTACCATGCTCAGTGCAACAGAAGAATAAAATAAGAAAATAGAGAATTAAGAAAAAGACAATTAACAAAATGTAATTTGGATCTCATTTGTTGATTCTATATTACTTACTTTCCAGTACATTAACGCAAGCTCCTGAAATGATCTTCTAATCCACAAACTTGACTATTCAGTGCAACAGTTGTTTCCGAAATGTTATCAGTAAAGTAATCCCAGTTTGAGAGAAGTAATTAGTCATTTGTAATCGTTTACTTTTTTTGTGATGCGACACAATCAGCTCTGAATTATCATAGCCATGTTATTTTACATGGATATTAATTCCTTTAAGAATGTTTAAGATGTTTAAGAATAAAACAAGAAATAAAAGTCTCATCTCAGCTTATTGACATGAGAAGAAAACAACAACAAAAAAACCTCTGGCCTTGTTCGTATTTTGTAAAGTTTAAATGAAAGGAGAACTGTGAGGAGTGCATTTTCTCTTGGTAATGTAGTGGAGTGACAATAAAAACATTACATTTTAATTGCATTTGAATAAAATCTGAATCTTGCAAAATAATGCTTAAGGACAGTACTCATGTATCGTCCTGTCTTCTGATTGGTGATGGACTTAAAGGGGGGAACTGGTGATGGAGTCTAGTCAGTATATTTGGAGAATAGGTAAATAACTCTCTAGAACTTATTTAACTGTCTATAACTTATGAATATAAAATGTTTAACTACTGTTTAGTCCACACCGCTGACTAGTATCTACAGCACCCCTCAAAGCTCCAGCGTAGCCACTATCTCTGGGCAAAATGTTGTGTGTAAGCCAATAAAATGTGTCCAGATGACTTTCACCCTTGGGTAAAGTGAAGGCTTTTCCTAATTTTCTGCTTGGGGTCGTGTATTGCTGGGGTGACAGATTTCATGCAGCACCTTCATGGCTGGTTAGAGCACAGTGGGTTTCACAATGAACATGAACGCTGGATTCAGCAGCGTTTCCTGACCATTTTGAGACACATTGGGGTCAATGCACCACAGGGCACAGGAGCAGGGGCTCTGAGCAGAAAATATTTGCTGCAAATGGAATTTTATATTTTAAGTTTTTTTTTCCCCTTTTCCAAACTCAGCAAATTTAAATATGTTCTCCCTTGAGCATGTGTTAACTTTCTTTTAATTTCACAAATCCGAAATATAAATCAACAGATGATGTTCAAACTTTTGCATATGACAATGTGTGTGTTTATAGGTGCCATTTTCAAATTATGGCTTTACTGACATTTAAAAAAAATGATGATATTCAGGATACTGTAAGCAAAGTGATTACCATCTGAACCAGTATATATATATATGTATACCCTGTAAGTTTGTCTGTTTGGTTTGTGTAATGGAGAACATTCTGGGACATTGGCAGGGCCTCTAACTCATCGTGAAAAAGACTACATGGCCCTAATGAGCTAACATCTAGAATGGAGGACTTATTAATGCTAATCAGACAGATGAAGGATTTGATTAGCCTCCATTAGTGAGCTGAAATGGTGGTAAACCAAACAGCGGCGGTCTCTGGAGAGGATGTTGAGGCCCAGTGATGGAGGTCCAATGCCTGGCTTGGACGAAAAGGCTGGCTTGGTATTCAACATGAATATTTAACATCCTAATATAGGGTCATTTAGCTAAAATGTCCCAGAGAAATGTTGCCAGTGAAAGTCCTTTATTAGTCTGCCATCTTGACAAGAACATGACAGTTTGTGTGTGTGTGTGTGTGTGTGTGTGTGTACTCACTCTTCTAAAAGAAATGTGCAGTACTCTCCTCTGACACACACCTACATCAATAAACTTGCAGTCTGCTGAGCTGGAAAACACACTGTATGTGTGTGTGTGTGTGTACGTGTGTGTGTATAGGTGTGCGTGTGTGTGTTTGTGCACACACTCAACTGGAAAGTCGTGTCCTTTTCCTGCTGAAGGCGTCTGTAATGCTCATGTGTGTGGTTTGTGTGGCCACATCACAGCGCTCCACTTTACTGTTTGCTACAATCGATCAAATGGCCTCTAAGTGTGGACCTGAGGACATGACGTGTGTATGGTGCGTGTACGGCGCGTGTATGTGTGCACGTACGAGTGAGCTGGGGAACAAAGAATAGGCCTTTAGTTTTTTGATGCAGAGCCAGACTCCGTCTGGCCTCTTCTCTCTGGTCCCTGTGCGTGGAGGGCGAGTGGACGTGGTCCGGTGTGATTATTAACATCACTGCTGATGACTCCTGAGCACACACAGGCAGGTTTCAGGATGGGCCGTAAAAATCACCACTGGACAGAGAAGTCCTGACGCACTCTGGCAGGCTGGATGGTAGATATGAGGGCAACAAACAGAAGAGATGGAAGAAATGGGCCGTTTAACATAAAAAAGAAATGTAGCTTCCTGATTTACATTTCAGAGGATCATGAGAATACCTAAAACTACCATGTACAATACTTATTATTATTATTATTATTATTATTATTATTATTATTATTATTATTATTATTATTATTATTTGCCCTGTCTGTTCAGCTGCCCTCTGTGTGTATATAGAATAATTTAAAGAACATTTTAAAGACTGTGAGAGAACCTTAACCAGTGTTGGGACACCTGAAAGTATTAGAGGACATTGTGTTTGTTGTTGATGTCATTATTGTGTAACACATGAACACCACTGTTGTTATTGTCCCTACAGTTACTGTCATCTCATAATGAATACCAGCAGCAATAGTATCAACACACATGCTATTAAAGTGAACAAAGAATAGATCGGGTGGGAGAGGGGGGGCTCGAGGCTCTGTCCAAAGCAGGCCAGTGAAGACTCACTGCACAAACTAAAACTGGACAGAAATGGGTCTCACATGGTACATTTTCTAATAGGGTGTTTACTCTGTATGTGTGTGCATTTATGTGTAGTTGCACATCAGAGCTCCGTGGGTTCCTACACACTAAGAGACCAGGTTTTAATGGAGTGAATGCCATCTCAGAGGTCATTTCCATAATGCTAACCCAGTCTGAATGGTAATATCTTGCTAGAGTGCACATGCCACCAGTCTCTCTACTTTCTTCTCCCAAAGCATGATGGATAGGCACTCTCACTCTTCTGTGTGTGTGTGTTTCTACACAGTGTAGTTAGGGCTCTGTGGTGTATATCAGAGGCGCAGAAACTACTTTTCAGATTGAGACATTTCTTTTGTTTCTCTGTAGCAGTCTCTGATGCTACCCTTCTTAGCATGCCTCACTGTCATACGCGTAAACTTTGAACCTCTCATTTTTTTCACTTTTATCTTTGAAAATTCCAGCTGCATGTGGTTTGATGTCAAATTAAGCCGTAGAAATGGATCAAACTGACAAGTTACAGTAGCAGATGGCAATTTAAAATGAAATATTTCAGGTTGTCAGCCTGACCTTTATCTGCTGAGTCTGTTTCATACCATCAATTAACACAGACAACAATTTCAACACTTTACCATGAACAAATACTAACCAACTAAGGATATCACTTGTAATAGAAGGCAGTGGTAAGGCTGTGAATTCTGCGAATACATGTCTGAAATTCAGGAACAGGGTGACATAGTGGTGGAGTGGGTAGCGCAGTTGCCTCAAAACATGATGTAACGAACCTCAAACTAACTATAATAGCATGAAGCTATTAGCAGAATCCAATGGGAAGGGAACAAACCACCAGACACCAGTGCTGCTTTTTTACCTTCTATCAAAACACCAAGTGACTCACACATCAGGAAAAATTGTCCCGGGAAGACTGCTCCAAGCGCAAATAAGCTCTACCAGCTTCCCTGTCAGAGAACTGTGCAAAATCTTTTTACAAAAAAATCAAAAAGAAGAAATACCAAAATACAGTGCTGTGAATTTGTGATGTGGTAAAAAAAAATCCTATAAGTGCATATTTTAATAGTCTAAACTCTAAATATTCCCTCAAATATTTTAAACTCAGCTTAATACATTACCTATTAAAAAAAACATGAAGGTAAACTCAAGATAGCTCCACGGGAAACTGTTATCTGCCAGATATGTGTTACAGGCCAGCAGGCACCTCCTGCCTCTGAGTACTGCGGTATTTCACCATCCCAAAACATGTTTGATTGCTTTATGTTCTCTAAACAATACCAAAAAAATCTAGTTATATTTTATATAGCAATGTAGCTGAATTTACATTAATATTTATGTTACTAAATTAGTGAATAACATAGCACTGAAATGCATGAAAAATTATATATTATCATGAAAAAAGCAAAAAAAAAAAATGCAGAGGATATTTGCACTTTCTGCGAATTTGGGGTGGTTCCGCAAACTATTATTTGTTCAGTTTTAAGAAAAATCTGTGAACGACTGAAGCTGCAAATTCTGTATATATAGAAAGGGCCTGTATAAACAAAAAGTTAGAAGATGGCTCTAGGAAGCGCTAAACAGCCCACTCATGCACCACAACACCAGATTCCTTTAACAACAGCCTTCCACAAATATTTTAGCCTCCTCGCCCTAGGGTTTGGCTTCCGCTTCTTAAAAACGACCAAGAACTCCCCATAGCACCCCCTGGAGGATAGAATGATAAAACACTAAGGGCTTGAGGTTTTGGATTTGATTCCCAGCTCGGTGGCTGAGGGTCCCCTCTCTGTGAGTTTACATGCTCTTCACCGAGCGCTCCTAAACACCTGCACATCAGGTACATGGGAGGTGCCAGATTGCCCATAGGTGTGCATGAATGTGTGTCTTCCCCGTGATGGACTATCGCCATATGACCAGGGGGCTCCAGTACCTTGGTGACCCTGATTAAGGATAATTAATTAATAAAGGAGTATGTAACGCAAAACTGTCAAAAGTGATTCTGATTATTTTTTGATCAGGAAAAAACATTTCTCTCTTGACTCTCTCTCTTCCCACTGAAAAATTAATCAATGTTTTATAAAAACATTTTTGCAAAAACATTTTTTATAAAAACAATTTTGCAAACATGTTTGCTGACAAAACTGAGGAACTTTTAGACTACTGAAGTAAAGACGCAGACTGTGTGCAACAAAAACTCCCAAACCGTGCAGCTCAGCATTTCCCTTTACATTAAAGCCAGAGTGAGACCACAAAAAGCCACTGAAGATGACTTGACTTGAAATAAATCTTTTAAAAAATGGACAAATGCTACTAACACCTGCTACTAGTCTTTTTTCACCTAATGTAGTCTTTTGCTCTTGATGAATTAACAGACTTTTTTTTCCTTTTTCGTTTACATGAATATAGTATAAAAACGACTGTGAGGTTGGTGTTGATCACCAGGCTGCATTGAGCTGTGCTTTATGTGTGATAGCCTTTAGTTTGTGTCTTTTTGTAGTCTTTTATGAAGAGGGAGATACTTGAATATTTGTCTGACTGTATGATACACTTGTGCCTGACAGAGATCATGTTAAAAAAGAACTACTTTTTCTTCTCCTGTAAAGTTATTGTTTTGGAAATGTATACTCTTATTCATTTATTTATTTTTATGGCAGCAATGACGAGCAAGAATGGACTACCTCGCCCTGTCGACGTGTCGTTTGCTCCGCTAACATGTCTGGTGTCCGTCCTCGGGTGCTAACAACACTTTGTGACGTGGGTGACATTGCCGGCGGAGTAGACGCGGCGGGCCGTGTGCTGTGGTGTGGGTGACATTGCGCTGACAGGGGAAGAGGAGGGCTGTTCGCAGATCGCAAGCGGAACAGATTGTCTCTTTCTGCCCTGATCCCCACACACACCTTCCGCTCCACACGGACACCAGCCTCTGGTCCCGCACACATCCATGCCTGTCAAAATCTTCATTATGTTCAAACAACAAATACGCACACATACACACACAATGGGGCGGGGGGAGAAAAAGAAAAAGAGAGAGAGAGAGAGAGAGATACAGAGAGAGAGAGAGAGAGAGAGAGATACAGAGAGAGAGAGAGAAAGTGTGTATGTGTGAGAGAGGGAGAAAGAGAGAGAGAGAAACAAAGAATGCAAAAGATAAAAAGTAAGAGAAAGAGAAATAAAAAAGAAGAGGGAGAAATTGAAAGGCTAAGAAGCAAGGAGAGAAAAGAAAGTAAAAGGAAGACAGAGAAGGAGAGAGACACAGAGAAAGAGAAATGAGCCTTTGTTAAGGAGTCAACAAAGTTGCCATCAATGATGTCCATTTAGGGGAAATAAAACTTTACAACACAAGTGCTTTATAATGCTTTATGATGTTCATATGACACACAATTACACAGTAAAAGCAAAATAAAGTTCTTTCTCACACTGGTGGAACGTGAGAGGTGAGAAGTGAGTTTGTTTGGTTGATGAATTATCTATGTGGCATTTTTCATATCAGCAAAAAAGGTTTCCCCAACAAGCATATAACTTTTATTCAGCTCCTCACAACAGAAAGGGAGAGAGAGAGAGACAGAGAAAGAGAGAGAGAGAGACAGACAGACAGACAGACAGACAGACAGACAGACAGACAGACTAAAGAGAAAGGTCCGGGGTCCTGCCGCCTCCCTGAATTAATGTCTGCTTGGCTCATTGATCACTGGCAGTGTGATTTGGAAATTCCACAAACGAAAACTGCAGTTTTGCAGTCATGCTTTGTGGCTGTATAATTGCAGCACGATTTATTTAGCCATATTTTTCAGCTTGATTATTGATTGAGCTAGTTGCCAGTGGGCCAGGTGATAGACTGAAGCTGTACAGTAAGAGGAAAGCTGAAGGAGGTGTTGCTCTGGCCTCCCTCTGACATCCAGTCAATTCTTGAATTGGCACTTCTTAAGAAAATTAGCTTAAACAGTGTATTCCATATTTTATTTTTACACTGAGCAGGATATTTTATTTTTATGCTGTATTTTGGAACATGGAATAAAAAAAGTAACACGAAATGTAAGAATCAAATGGGCTGGCATTAGTAATACTGTGTGAAGACTCCCCTGGTGAGAAAAACTGAGTGGCTTATCTGTTGTGCTTAAGCTTGGAGAATACGTATTGAAGGATCTTGGACCACTACTTCATCCAGATCATTCCAGTTACTTGATATTCTTGGGGCTTTTATGTACACCACAGGTTTTTGACAGAGGTTCTGTGGCTCAGTGAGTACTGCTGTTGCCTCACAGTGAGAATATCCTGGGTTTGATTCCAGGGTCCTTTCTGTGTTTGCATAGGGTTCTTTTGGAATTTGCATATTTTGCGGGTTTCTGCTGGAACCTCTGGTTTCCACCCACAGTCCAAAGTCATGCATGTTAGGTGAACTGGGATAATCAGACTGCCATTAGTTGTGGATGGGTTTGTCTGTATGCCTGCCTTGTAATGGACTTGTGTCCAGTCCAGGCTGTTTCTTTGCCTTGAATGCTGGTCCAGCATCCAGCACCCATTACAACCCATTGGTTTAGATGAATGGATGTATTTTCTGGAAACTGAGAGGGCCATTGTGAAACTTTTTGTGTTCTTGCAACCATTTCACTGTGGACATGGAGGCGTGTTCAGGTCATAAACTTGCTGAAAGGTCCACTCATGGCCGAGTTTTAGCTTTCTGGCAGATTTTGGTCTAAATCTCCTGATATTTATTTAAATTCATTTATCCCATTGATTGTCACAAAGGCCCCAGACTGCTGGCAGCAAAGTGCAACAGTGATCCACCAACATATTTTACAATTATCATTAGATGCCATTTTTTTATTTTGTTTTTTTCAACAAACATGACCAAAATGTTGTCCAAGCACGATTTTGATCCCTAATTATGCCATATCTGTGAAAATAAGTCAGAATGTAATTAGCCCAGCACTTTCTGGGTGTGTTTTGAGCCGTCCAATGATGTTGCATTTGTGGCAGTTCCAAAATATGCTTTGGCACTTCACATTACTCTAAGTGTTGTGAGATAGAAAGAGACTTGGGTAATGGGTGGAAGTGGACATGACTACATTTCAGTGAAAATAGGATAAAAAAAAAATTAATAAAATCTCATGCTACAGTGAATCATTTGCTAAAGTAGTGTAATTGAACGGAATCATTGTGAGGTCACCCAACAACTCTTGCTGAATTCTAAACATGCACACATATGACCAATGGAATTCTGTATAATTGCACCATCATTCAACAACCACTATGCTGCTTGGTAACCGAAGCGTACATTCCGAGAGAATTTGGGGGGTTAAGCCCTGCGGTCCACACTATTTTTCTCCAGTGCTAAATAATGCAGTTGCTGAGTGTCTGAGGGAAGACGGACAGCTCTGTCTTTAGAGTGCGCGCGGGTCTACATACACATTTCTCTCCTAAACACACCATGACAGCTCAGCAGGCACTGTTTCACAGAGGAACTATGCTGTGTGGACAGGGAGCCTGCAGATGGAACACACACCGTGGGGCATTAAGCACTCGCAGAGGAACCAGGCATCCCTTAAACCGGAACATTTCATTTACATTTCAGCACTGTTTTCTACTCGGGTCTGCTCCACCTGCTGGGCCGCCTAAAGCCAGAGATGGCCCTTCACACCTGGTGCACGGGTGGAGGGGCGAGCGATTGAAGCTGGGCTGCTGATTGGCAGCTGTGAGGAAGTGTTTGGCAGAGTTTCATGGGGGCAGCTGGAGGGCAAACATGGGACATTCAGGAGTCTGAAAGAGGAGTCACAGCAGCAGGCAGTTGGGGAACACCACTATCCGCTACAATCAGGTGGAAAAAGCACTGAAACCTCCCCACTTGCATTTCACATAAATAGTACTAAAATATGAATAAAAAGCTAAAATGTAAAACTACTCCTGTAATTACTTTAATTTAGTTTAATCTCAGTGTTCAGGATATTACTGGGTTTATTCGCTAACTAAACTCATCTTAGCTTACTTGTAAGTGTTGACTTATATGAGCTAAGGACGTTTTTATCAGACACTCGAAATAGAACGCAAAAAGATTTTAAAGCTCAAATATTAAATGAGAAAATCTCACTGAAATGTTAAAAGTCATCAAACTATTGTTTTAAAGAAAAGAGTGCTAATAACAGATTGAAGTTTTAAAGTACATTAATGTACCAAGATGCTTTTTCAGGTAATTTGGAAAATTTCTATTGGTCCATTCATCATGAAATTTTGACTCTTCTGTGAACGACTATGACTAATGCTAGCTAAGACTAATGCTAGCTAAGACTAATGCTAGCTAAGACTAATGCTAGCGAAGACTAATGTTAGCTAAGACTGCTAGTAACCTTAAGTGAGTCGGAGTAGGGGCACAGTGTGTTGGAGAGACATGCGCTCGAGGTTGTAAATTCATATGTGTATGTGTTCAGCTTACAGAGAGATGGTATACATTGAGCTATGGGACAGCTTGAGTGTATGTGATTAGACAGGCTGTGTGTGATGAGGTGATCTGTATTCCCTGCACTTCGGACAGAAGGAGAAAGAGATAAAGATGGCAGATGGGAATAGTTCTTCCTTCCTTCATTTTTCTTTCTCTCTCTCTCTTTCTCTCCTACCACCTGCCTGCTTATATTATGCTGACTCAGTGCCTGTGTACGTCACACACACACACACACACACACATACACACACACTGCCCGCAGAGCTAGCTGTCGACCCACACACCGACGGCTCAGGATGCATGTGAGCGGCTGCGTGAGTTGCTTTTTAGAATGTGCTGTGTAGGCATACGCAGTCAGCGTGGTCATGTAGGTGCATGTGTAATGAAACATGGCACTAATGCATGTTGCTTTAACTCTTTAAAGACTGATTTCCAGTGATGTTCCCGGGAGTGCGTATTCATTCTAAACAAGTAGGAGCACCTGATTAACTGTTTGGAGACTGAAACCAAGTGGATTCCTGTGGTCCCCTGGTTGGCTAGAATAAAAACCTGCAGCCGCACCGGCCCTCTGTAGATAAGATTTGACTCCGCTGTTCTAGAGTTTCACTGTAAGCTGAAACAAGGTCCCGGAGGGTGACTGTTGCATCATAATACTGAACTCCCTATTCTCTAGCGTTTTAATCACATGACTGGGATCATACTCCTCAGGGGCCAGCCAGAGGCCATCGCATATTTGTAGTCATACAGTTAAAGCAGTTTCTACTAAAATTGCAGAAATGCTGATTTGAAAACATGTCTTTTGTAGCATTTTGAAAACAGTATGTTTGGATTTCTGTCTTTATGTCTGATCCTGCGTGTTTGTGCATTTGGATGTTGGTGGGGAACAAATGTCCCACCTAAAGATGTTCAGGAAGATGGAAGTTCAGAAATTTTTGAATTTTATATTGATATATATTGTCAGTTTTAAGCTATATATATATATTTTTTATATATATATATATATATATATATATATTTTATTATTACTTTTGGACTAGAACCCTGCAGCTCCATTTGGTTTAAATGCTAGCTACAGTTTCCATGATGGATGGAGCAATAGAAATCCAAATAATCCAAACTTATGCGGAATCTTTTTTTTTTTGTATGGTTTATATATACACATGGTTTAAAGGAATAGCTCAACAAAAACTCAAATTCACAAAATCGTATAGTCTGTCATTCAGCACTCGGGCAAGACATGTTTAGTGTTCAAATGTGCAAACATTTTAAGTCAGTAGTCACCAAATATTTTCTTTAAATCCCCAAAACTTCTCCCAACACTTAAAAGCACATCCAGCTCTTCAATAAGGTGCATGTGCTTTAGGACACAATATAATTGATAAACATGAATGAAATGGACAGCTGGGCTAGAGAGGACAGATCTTGGATAAGACTCCTCCATATTTATAATGGCTGTTGCCACAAAAACAAACCTAAACCACATCGGCAAATCTGTGCCACCTCTATGAAGAGGTAGGCTCAGTTTGAGAGTGTATTGGGGATGTACTTCCAGTGACTATTGTCTTCGCAAACAAGTCTTGGCTGATCCACTGCACTGGGGTAAGTAGAAAATTGCTTAAATTTGACGTAATGCTGAACTTTTCCTAAGATAAACCATTAAGAAAAACTAAAAACCTGTAACTAAACTAAACCTGTAGTCCTTAGACGGACTCACTACACCTCAGCTAAGAAATTCTTTTTATTGTGTACTACATTCATATTTGTTTGCAGTTACTGTAATGATTTTGGTGGGTTTTTTCAAGCAAGGACTGATAAATGTCAAAGATATTTTTTTTTACATTGGCAAAGAATTAGGATAAGGTTAGGGTTAGTTAAATTTTGACCTACAGTAATACCTAAGTCAATTCACAAAGCCAGGGACACGATTTCTTATGTGCATGTGTGTTTATATACTTAGAAACGTGGGTCTGCAACATATTATCTTGTTCTTTCATCGGACAGGAAATGAGAGATCATTCTCTCTTTCTTTCTCTCTCTCAGACTGAATGGTTGAATCACTGTGTGTTGATGGAAACTCTTCAACCTTGTGGGTCTAAAAATTGCTTATCTCTGTGAAATCAGTTTCCTTGACCCCTTAATCACTAACTTGGTCTTTGATAACAGATGTACATTTTTTGATTGAACTTATAAATGCATTTCTCTTCTCTTTGCATTTTTAAAAAACATGGACAGTACGCCTGACTCACTACCTTGCACATTCTCTCTCTCTCTCTCTCTCTCTCTCTCTCTCTTTTATGCTCTCTTTCTTTCTTATGCTCTCTCCCTCTCTCTCTCTTATGCTCTCTCTCTCTCTCTCTCTCTCTCTCTGTTCTGACTCTGGTATCTCTGTGTATGACTGGGAAAGGCTTCACTATCACTCTGGTTCACAAAGTCTGGAGCCTTTAGACTGTCCACAGAGACGAGCCTACGCCTGGACACAAATGCACACACTCAAACACCCTTACTTCAGTTTCTGTTTACTCCCCACTACGAGGCCAATCTGCTTTAAATATTGATTGCACCCTGGCCATGTCCTGTCTCTGGCTGAAAGGGAGCCTGAACACATCTTCCTCGAGCCCTGTCTGCTGTTCTCAAACTCTTTTTCTTTGTTCCATGGCATAACGTTTGATTTCTGTCTCTCAGTCTCCAGGCAGGAGTTTCACTGGAGTTTCACTTTCATGCCCACTTTAGAGATGCACCCAGAGTGCTGGAAAGTCCATATAAGATACTTTAAAATATTGAAGTGTCAGTCTGGGTGTATGCATCAGACATACTGTATGCATACATTAGTAAAGTCTGTACATCGCCAAGAGAGGTGATGCAAAGTGGGGATGGCTTAGAGTGTGATGAGACAACTAGGCTGTTGACTAGGGTTGCCAACCGTCCCGAATTGTCCGGGACATCCCAAAATATCGGTTATTTTGATTTGTCCCTTCCGGGGCAGCTCCAGTCCCGTATTCCAATCACAGCCCCTTCAGCCAATAATAGACAACTGTAAGCATGATGCAAAGCGCATGCAAACGTTGCTATGAGACGTTGTTGGTGTACTTATGTGCACTGGCCACTAGTGGTGAGCTCTGCAACTCTCACGCGACATATGCATCTCGTATCTAGACTGCTCATTGTGCACACTCCTCAACAGTAGGTGGCGCACAATCCCCACTCCAATCCCAAAATACAGCATAAAACCTTACTAGCTGGAGTAAAATTTACTTACGCTGAATTTCCCCCAGCTGTCACGTCCTCAGTTGTTGTAGTACCCCACGCTACCTCTTGGGGGAGGTGTTTCTCCATTCAGTTCATTTTATTCACCCGCCGTTTTTTCTTGCATACTCTCAGGGAAGAGCATAGGCTAGTCAACGCCATTATCACTCTCACTATTTAAGCTCTGCCTCCTCACTATTTAAACTGCCTACTCTGCTCAGTCATGAGTTGCTATCCGGTGTTAGTCTCCTTCTTAGCTATTTCCACGCTTCTTGGTTTTCTTTGAAATTGTCCTTGTATTTTCTTTGCGTTCTCCTCAGATTCTCTGCACAGCAGCCCTCCAGACTCTCGCCATGCTTGACACTCTTTTTTGTTTCTCTCCTACATGATCACCTTCTTAAGTTTCCTTTTTACACTGTTTTGCCTTAGTTGTCTCTCTCCTTTTCCTGTTCCCCCTCCCACGCCTAATTTCCTTTTGTTCTCAGTTAAAGTTTCTCTTTTTCACTTTTCTCTCCTTCACACTCTCGCCCACTTTCTGGTGTTCTGTTTCATTCCTTCTGGCCTCCTTGCTTCCTTGCACCCTCTCTTCTTAGTCCTTGCTTCTTCATTCCTTTATGCTTCCTTGCTCTCTTCCACCCATCTTTCACATAACAGTAGCGTGGTAATATGAACTGAGACCATTGGTTTGTCTCTTTACGTGAACACTAGTGTGCTACCAAAATCCTCTCACTGAACACAAACTCACAAAATATGTTGAAATGGAAAATTTAAAAATTGACTGCCTGTCTGTCCGTGCTTATAGACAAGCAGTTTAGAGAGAGTGGGGTTTTTGTTCTTTCTCTTTTTATTAATTTCAGATCATCCAAGGTCCCACGTACGCAACAGCTCAGGTGAGGACAAGACATTAGAAAACAAATGGCACAATTAACATCAAATTAACAATAGAAATGGTGATGAATGCATATGCAACAATGTGTCCAAGTGAAAAAAGGAAATTAAGAAGCTCTATAAACTTAAGCCGGTGGCTATGGTATTAAAATATTTGTATTTACTACTCAAACATATCTACATGCTGGAAAGAAACCATTTTGATGAAGTGTGTATGGCTCTTCCCCTTATTCCAAATTTGAGCCAAGATTGTTTGGTGATATATATATATATATTACTATATATATTATGTTTGGTGATATATATATATATATATATATATATATATATACACACAGCTAAAATATAAATAAACAGAGACGGAGCCAAAGTAAAGGAAATATTTGTGTAATTTTTTGGCTGAACTATCACTTTAAGTGCGGGGTTAATATGCTGTCTAAGTGTGTGTGATGTGTGTGGGCTGCCTCGTTTAGATCTCAGGCCTGAGGTGAAATCTCCACTCTCCTCCACTGTATTTGTCTGTTGTGTCAGAGAGGGGAGGCAGCATGTTGCAGAAATTAGCTGTAAAAGGTTCCTGTGGCCCATTGGAGTGAGCTGTAGGGTGGGAGTGTTCGGAGTTACTGAATCTGGGCAGAATTCAATGGCAAAACTCTCTGAGAACAGTGGCTCGCACTCACTGGCCAGGCAGAAATGCAGACCTTTTTTATTTATTTATTTTTTCTGTCAGAGTGATGACAGGTGAGAATGTGTGTGTGTGTGTGTGTGTGAGAGAGAGAGAGAGAGAGAGAGAAAGAGAGAGAGAGAGAATTTGGAGAGCGAATGGACTAAAAGCAAGACTTCTACATGTCATATCTAAAGGATAAGGTCTCTAAAAGCAACTTTCTAGACAGCTACACTATGATCACATGGTCATCACCAGACTGCCTATAGAAGGGGGGGGCACCATGGACACTGGATTTGAGTGTTTGTCAAAAGTACCACTACATTTCCCACCACTTTTTTCATTCCTTGGTAGTGTCCTTATAGAGGACTGTTTGTGCTGAGTATAGTGTAAGACAAACAAAGGCATAATTCAATGGATTTGTATCAACGGTGTAAAGCCCAGAAGTGGTTTAAAATTCTGCACGGTGGAAGTGCTTTTTCCATTGAGAATTAAGACTCTCTTCACACCTGGCATTAACATACATCATGGGTCATCCAATCACAAGTGGACAGCTCTAAGTGCACCAGTTCACACCTGGCATTAGAATGCATCTCCACTTGCATCTCAAGTGACCACTTGTGATCGGCTCTCACTTTCCTGCTCTATATGCAAAACATGTACATCATTACCATTTGAAAAGACCAAACACGTTTTTTTTTTACCAGTGAGAGGCAGCCATGCACTTCCCATGTCTAGTCTACTGGAAATGAAAAGAGTTAATATGATATTTAATAAAATAAAATATTTAATATGACGCTGTTGGCATTTGAATGAGTACTTTTGCTTATGCAGAGGACATCAGATGAGTAGGTGGTCCTTTTCTGTGGCCCAGGACACATGTACGTACACTCTGGTTAAAGAATGTGGCCATATGTGGCTCAGACCACCTACGAATATGGTCTAAGCGATCAGATCTCAGTATGTCCTCGATGCAAGCAGACATCTATAAATATCTACTGCTCTGTCAGTGTTTTGACTGCAGTTAAGCGATCTGACTTTCACCAAAACCAGACTAAAGTAGCCACAAGTTTGTGGCTGTTAGAGCATGGGTTCCCAATCCCTTTACACATTTTTGTGCGTTGTCTCTTCTAGCACACCTGATCCAACTCATTAACCAATTAACAAGCTCCTCGTGGACTGGCTCAGGTGTGTGAAGTAGAGAAAACAACTCTAAAATATGCAGAGTATGGGCCAGAGACATTATAATGGAGGAGGACACAGTTCATCAGCTGTAAAATGAATGAGAAAGATTGTAATGGTCAACAAGGCAGCTGTTTGTGGGGAATGCCCCGCCTCTCAGTAAAAAGAGCCAGTTGGGTTGCTGGTAAAGCCTCGAGTGGTATTGCCCTTGATGAGGGAGATTGCTGGAATGAGTAAAAGGTGTACTTACGCATGTTAGAGCTGGTTGAAATACAAAAGTGGAGTAAACAAAACACTAGTAAATGCTAAAAACTATATGACAACCCTTTAATAGTCCCACAAGTGGTGGTGGCCTAGTGGGTAGGATACTTGCCTCTGGACCAAGAGGTCATGGGTTTGAATCCTACCTCCAGCGAACTGGGGTAACTGGGTTCCTGAGCAAGAACCTTAACCCCAAGTTGCTCCAGGGAGACTGCCCCCTGTGCTTTGAATAAAAGTATCTGCTAAATGGGAAATTTGCATTGATATGGCAGCAGGTGGACAGAACAAGAGAAGAATGTAAAAGCAGCACAACCAAATAGAATAAAACTATACAACATAACAGTAAAAGAACATGTGCACTATACAAATAATATAAATATAGAACTTTGTGTGTATGTATATTATGACAGCCTGAGGACCGGCTGACGCCCACATACCAATTTGGTAAACATAAACACAACCACCACCATTCTCCCTGTCCTCTGGCTAATCTCCCAGCTACTAGAGAGCCTGGGTGTTAAAGTCACGGCTCCTACATTAATGCCACTCATGTATGTATATATGTATGTATGTACACATTGGATGTATGTATCTATATATGAACACCGTATATAGAGGTACACAGTGGAGTGTCCTCAGTTGCTTAGCAGCGGACATTAACAGAAACATTTAATGTAAGGCTAAAATTCAGTGTACTGTAGCATACACTGTCTACTGTAGCATGCACTGTCCAAGCATATTGTCTGCAAAATAGCTGCAGATGGGTACTGACAGATAATCAGTATTGTACAGCTTCCTTATTTACTGTATTAATAGAAAGTGTGTTCAAAATAATTTGGGTATTTTTAATGGCATCTTCATATTTGAAAACCAGGCACACAAGCAAACATGCAAGAAGATGCAGCTAATTACACCATGCCATCTCACCCAGGATGTATGTCTCACTGTCCTTTAATATTTATTTTTGTTTACCACATTTATCTTAATAAACAGCCACTGCTTATTCAGGACCATGACACAGGGCAGAGCAAATAATTTGCAGGCAAAATAATTTGTTTTCAAGCATAAGTTTATTTTCCGTCACGTTTTTGACTCAACCAGCAAGTACTGGAGGCTGCGAAAGGCAAGCTGCTAATGTGATATGTTTCTATATTTACCTGTGCGAGCCTTTGTGAGCACAGTCACTAAACACACATTTAAAAAAGATGAGACTGTTAGCAACTTGCATCAGCATGCGTTTTCCATCAACAGCTTTTAACCAAGTTACTGCTAGCTAAATCACACACCTTAACAAACCCTGTCAAAGAGAAACAAGTCAGAGGTTAATACACAAGTAGAGAAAAAGAGTTAAGAGGGTAGAGGGGTTTGTTAAATATATAGGGAAAGATGTATAAGAGATGCGCGAGAGGACTGCATGCATGTACACTGAATGATCCCTACAGATAGTATGCCAGTGTCACTCTGACTGCATTCTGAGGTGGTCAAGATCCCTGGAGACCTCCATAAGTGGAAATGGAATGCTTTTTCAAAATCTGCATTCAATTATGTAGGACATGTCTGCCAAGAGTGGCATGCTTCAGATCCAAACAGGGATTAAGAGCCCTGGACCTGTCCTGGTGTCTCAGAGTCTCTTTGGAAAGGTCACTTTAGCAGTTCATGAGATAGAGTTGGAACATTATTGGTGTTTAGGGGATGCTAAGGGTCTTCAGGCTGCAGGTGTTGGACTGCTGCCTGATGCAGATGTGTGGTTTGTGAGGATGAGCAGCCTTTGTTTGAACATCATGCCTACATTTTACATTGCTGGGATGTGGGCTGCAAATCCCTCCGCATTAAATCTTAATCATAGGAATAAATTAAACACCTGGCACACCGCATTCCATGCTGAACACAAGTAGAACACACACACACACCTTTGCATACTGGTCTGATTCCCTGCTGATTCTGGGCTGGTGTGCTTTACATTCAGACTTGGATGGCCCAGTCCAGATGTGCAACTGTAGAACATCAGGAGGGGCATAATTATGAACTAACATCACATTAAAAATTACATTCCTTTCAATTGTAATAATCTTTCATTTAGAATAAAAATGTTTATTGCAAGACACAATTGGAGCTATTTGTGGTTATTCAACTCTGTATTATGTGTGCGTGTGTGTATATATAAAATTTCATGAAAAGGAGTAAAGTGGAAACGTGAACTGACCAAATGTGTCATGTTGAGCATCTTTTGTGTGAAAGACATTCTAAAAGACAGTCACTGAGTTGATATGAAAACATCTTCCAAAAAATCTTGCTTTTAGGTCAGTTGGGAATTCAGTACTCTGCAAAACAGCACAAAGTTAAACTAAAATGACATAACAGTCGCACAGTTTATGTCACTTTATTTGTTTAAACTAGTGATCTCAGCTCTTGCAGTTTGGTTTTCAGGAACTACATAGTCTGCTTTCAGGATATTTCAGGAAATCTTCAGGTTCCTACACCTTAGTGAAAACTCTCCTTTGCACACTAGCACTGAGAAATGCATTTTTTAGTATCTTCTACCACTGAAATGCATCTCCTACCACTGAAAATGAATTTCTTTATAAACACTCTTCAGCATCGGATAGATTTGGGAATACTGAATTTTCATGGATGGTGGAAACTGGAGATTGTTGAGAGAGATTTCATCCTAGGTCCTTGACTGTCAAATGATCACACCTCCAACACATCCAAACTAGAGGGATGAGTTAAATTAAATGTTCACCTGTTTTGTTTCCTTTTAGCTGTGTGCAATGTACACACACACATTTCTTGTGTACAAGGCAAAGCACTTTGTATTCACTGCTGTATGTTTAAAGAAGCAGTTTATTTAGTTCAGCCGTCTTTGCTGGTGTGGAGTACAACAAAATGCTTGGCGGAAATAATGCAAAAATCCCGACCTGGGTCTCACGTGCATGATCAATACAGGTGTTTTCTTATTGCCTGTACATCCAAAACATTTTGAAAACAGTAAAAACCTTTCAACACTAAAATAGATTGTATCTGTAGTAATGTGGAGAAGGCCTCTATCTTTCGAGCACTCTCTTTTCATTCCGTTTCTTGCTTAGCTCTGTGTGGTGAAATATCGTGCCCTTGTCTGGCCTGATTGAGACGGATTTATGTGTGCCTCTGCTTCACGTGGAGCTGAGGTCCACCCTTGAGCTGGAATTAAATCAGAAGTTTGACTTCAGGGTTAATTGCGATTGGTGAGGCCCGTTGCTGTACTGTCCTGTATCTGTGTGAGTAGGGGAAGGACCTTGGTGTTACTTCATTCCTAGTGGAGGTCAGTGAAACCAGGCTAAATCTGCAGTATCGGTCTGGGACGTGGGCGTCTATCTGCTCTCGTCAGATGTCCAGTACACTGTGAGTGCAGTGTCCCAGGAAGAGAGGTTATCTGGCGTCATTTGAATTGAGGCTTTGTTTGGTGTTGGGCGTATATTTGATTATATTTGAGCTTCCTGCTGGACTGCATTCCCGGAGAACACTGCAACTGTAAACACAGCACTGAAGTTTAATAATGAAGAGACCTGGAGACCTTGGAGTCAAGGACAGATTGTCTATGAGTAGACACACACATTCACATGTACAGCCTACACGAACTGAACACCTGGAACACAAATTACAATAGTACTACACTGTTAAAAATGGTTTGTTCATTTGGTGTGGATTGATTTTGGTTGGGAGAGTTGATTTGTTAAATCTGATCTCTTATTTTGCGCTTACTTTGCCCTTAAAACCTAAAGCAGTATCTGAAACCACTTCGAATGGGGGGTTTTCTTACTCTAACCACAAATTTGTTTCTTGTACTCTCTCTGTTGGGACTGGCCTTGGCCTGATTCCTCCCTCTTGGGAAAATCAACATAGACTCTGCCTGTTTAGATTGACTTTCAACAGTTCCAGCTCCAACCTGGCTCCAGCTCACCTTAGTAAATCATGTGTTTGACTCATATTGGTGAAGTATCTGTGTTTTCCTACTAAAGTTCCACTTTGATCAGGTCTGTCTGTGTTTTGACCCCTTGCACATGCAATAAAAATGTGTCTTTTACCATCAACTTATCATTTGTAATTGAACAAACACTTAACCCTTTTAAAGTTAAGTGCAGTGTTTTATAGTGTTGGATAATAAATCATAATTGCGATTAAACTGTGATAAATCATAACTGTGCGACCCTTCACAAGCATACAAAATAAATGTATTTGAAATAACAGTGCACTCTAAATGCAGGGTTTGTTAATCAAATTGTGCATTTTTATTTAATATCATATTGAATGTTGTACAATGTTCTGAAAAGCTTATACAGATTTACAACCTTAGCTATAAAAGACTGTATTTGTACACAGGGCCGTGAATAGGTCAGTTTTTCAGTAACTAGGTCAAGGTTTTTAGTAACTAATATAGAAGTTAAGAAGTTATGAGGGTGAGAAATTTGAGTGTGGTCTTACAAACACCGCTCAGCCACAACATTTAAACCACTGACTGGCAAAGCGAATAATACTGATCATCTCGTTACAGTGGCACCTGCCAAGGGTGGGACCTGCTTGAAGTTGATGTGTTGGAAGCAAGAGCCAAATTGTGATGTCTAGATGTCTGGATTACAGCATCCCCAATGTGGCAGGTCTTGAGCTGTGGGGTGTAATTGCAGTGGTTAGTGCCAGAAGGGGGCTAAGACAGAATGACCAGTTAACTGGCAACAGGGTCATGGGCACCTAAGGTTCATTGAGGCACATTCAGAGCGAAGGCTATTTACTAGTGCACAAATTGTTGAAAAAGTGATTGCTGGCTGTGACAGAAAGTTGTCAGAAAACAAAGGCATTGTACTTATGAGTACTTATGGTGACCCCTGTCCACCGCCGATATGTCTACAAAAGGCATGTGAGCATCAGAACTGGATCGTTGAGCAATAAAAGAAGGTGGCCTGGTATGCTGAATGACATTTTACTTTATATCATGTGGACAGTCAGGTGTGTGAGTCACTTACCTGGAAAAGAGATGGGACCAGGATGCTATGTGGAGAAGGCAAGCTGTGTGAAGAGGGCAGAGTGATGCTCTTGGCAATTTTCTACTGGGAGACCTTCGGTCCTGGCATTCATGAGGATGTTACTTTGACACATACTTCCTAGCTAACATTTTTGTGGACTCTGCACACCCAGTGGTATTTTCTAATGGCAGTGGCCTCTTACAGCAGGACAACTCGCCCTCCCACACTGCAAAAGTTGTTCTGAAATGGTTTGAGGAACATGAATTCAAGGTGTCGACTTGGCATCCAGATCCCTCAGATCTCAGCTGTGGAGTGTCCTAAACAAACAAGGCCAATCTCTCAACTTAGGATGTGCTGTTAATGTCTTGGTAGCAGACGCCACAGCGCACCTTCAAGGGTCATTTGGAGTCTGTGATGTTCTGACAGCATGAGGGGACCGTCATTTTAATGTTATGGCTGAACAGTGCATGCAAGTCCCTGTGAAAGAGCTACAAAGTAAATGACGATAACAGTTTTCTAGTAAAAGCTGACATTTCTGTACATTTCTGTTATAGTCCCATTCTCTCTCTCTCTCTCTCTCTCTCTCTCTCTCTCTCTCTCTGTCTCTCTCTCTCTCTGTTACTTGCTTGTTCTGTCTCTTTCTTCCACACATAAACACGCAGTAGTCCGTGGCTCGCCTTCCGCCCTGACTCCGCAAAAATGTGGCCTCTTTCCAAAGTGGTCATTACAGCTTGTTGATTTATGTGTCCTTTGCTGTGATGTGACGATGTCCCATTTCAATGCTGGCTGAGGGAGATTGATGGGCTCCTGCGGTGCCCCCGACAGAGAGATTTACACACGCTGGTCAGGGCTTCTGGAACGGCCACCACTGTCTGCTGTGATTGCCTTCAGACCTCCTGAAGTTTAAGATGAATTACCCCAGAGAGGGGGCCTCAGGTGTGCTCGTCTGTGTGTGTGTGTGTTTATGTATGTGTATGTAAAAATTGCTGAATTTACTGTAGTTTTGGGGCATGGAACTTGTCTTGGGTGACAAAGGCAAAGCTTTTGTCTGTATTCCACTCACCACGTCTGCGGTTATATAACCTGTCTGCACTTTTGAATCATACTTTAATAACACACACACACACACAAGCTCTGTATTTGTATTCCTCAGGGTATAAAAGTTATCACAGGTCCCTTTCATT
This sequence comes from Brachyalestes nurse, assembly GCA_037974405.1. Taxonomy (NCBI): domain Eukaryota; kingdom Metazoa; phylum Chordata; class Actinopteri; order Characiformes; family Alestidae; genus Brachyalestes; species Brachyalestes nurse. Next base: position 7,021,304 of record JBBPCY010000035.1, read on the forward strand.
AGTACTTTCACTTATGGAATATGAAGGCACTCTCATTTAAGGTGCACATTTGGACCATGTTCTACCTTTAAGGGTTCATTTTTACATTGTTGGAATTTACATCTCTGTCTTTACGGGACCTTGTAACGTTATTAAAAAGTTAAAATGTGTTCTTAACCTTAATGTGCACTAAAGAGTCATTTTGGAAAATTTCTTTGGTCTGTTCTTCATAAAATGTAAATGCACACAATGTAAATGTACTCTTATAAGCAGGCATTTTCAAAATGTGTAAACTATATAGAAATGAAGAATATTTTTTGAAGCTTACTTATCTAACGTTTATCTTATGTCCAGCAACCAAAAAAAAAAACTGTCACTTTACAAAGGCAGGGCCCATCTGTTGCTCTGATATTGGAGGTTGGCTCTGTTATCGGCTGATCTCATAACATTTAAATAGTTTGTCCTGTTCACTTTTATTTACAATATTCATGCCGTACTGACTACTTTTGAACTTATGAAATTACTTTTAATCCCATTCGAACTATATTTAATATATTCTTGTTTCCTCTAAGTCCCTTGTTCTGCACACTCAGCGCTCAGGCTTGGCTGCCAAACGAAGCCCTTTAATTTACTTTTAATTGGTGGATGTAAACAGAGGTGCAAGGTCAGTGTGTTCCAGTCGTTGGCATGGCAACTGTGTCCAGGGAGACGAGCCAGGCTTAGCGAAGAGCTGCTGTCAGGATGTGAGCGGCTTTCGTCTCGGAAAAAAAGTTCCCTCGGAAAAGAAAGCAAAGAAAGCTTCTTGTCTCTTGCGCGCTTTCACTCTGCTGGGATTCGCGGCTTGCCCTGCGGAGTCACGCCGAGCCTGGCGGATCTGGGAAAGATTTTTTTTCCCTAGCAAAGTTTGAGAGACCGTGTGAGAAAGTCTTTGTTGGATTTTGCTCCACCACTGATGCAGTGGCAGTTCAACATCTCAGACAGAGCATTGCAATCGTATTGCAGTTTATGAGACATTTCTGGTGTTTTCATTTATTGGCAGGTTTAGAAGAGGCTGTGGATGGTCAGAATTTAAACTGTTTGTTTGGCTGTTTGGGTCTAGGGTAAGGCTTTAATAGGCTTAGAACATTTATATTACATGGATGTTCTTCTCACGCACACATTTCATTTACAAAATATGATTTTTTTTAGAGATCCATTAATTGAAAGGTTTCTTAAGTAACCAAAAGTGGTTCTGATACAATAATGGTTCGCTACACTCACACATCTCTTTTAAAACGAAAACAAAATGTTCTCTAAAGAACCATCTACTGAAAAAGTTCTGTAGAGAACCAAAAATGGTTGTTCTATGGCAAAAGTTCCTTAAAGCAGTTTTCCTCAAACCAATCAGGAAGGTCCACATTTTTGCTCTATCCCTATATTTTGGAGCAAAAAGGGGGCCATCTGATTGTCCCTAAGAACCAGTTGGAGAACCGATTTTAATGAACCATTCATTGAATGGCAGACCCTGATGTTCAGCAATAAGGTCAAGCTTATCACTGACAGTTCACAGTAGATATTTGGTAACACTTTACTGAAGGGTAGAATTTGTAAGGCTGCATGACACCTACCTAAGCCTTTTATGGTGAATTACATAAATCTACTTGAACATTTTTAAAAGGTGCGTTCCAACAAACGTCAGTCTTAAAGACTGCACTGGTCAAGGTCACATCAGAAAGTGGCACGACAATTGATGCGTGTCGGAATAACCTTTAATAAATGGTTGTATCGATTTATGACAGTTATGAGTAAAGCTGTAAAGATGAGTAAAGATATGTTAGGTCTTTTATAACACATAGTAGATGTTGTGAGCTTAGTGATGATTAATATTTACCTAGAGCTACTAAGACTACCCTGAGCACATCTGTAAACTTCATATAAGTCTATAATAAAAAAGATGAGTTGTGAGAGTGGTGGGCCTTAGATAACAGACCAGTACTGCTGGATGTGCAGTAGCCTGCTTGCCTGGGGAAGCTGTCTCTGAAAGGGCTGATTCTGTACCTCCTGCTGCTTGGCAGCTGAGAAAACAGACAGTGGATTGGGTGGGTAGAGTCCTTTATAATCTTCCTAGTCTTTCCCAGACGACTGGTCTATAGTTCCAAGAGGGTAGGGGGCTGAACCCTGGTGATGTGCTGAGCTGTCCACGCTGCCCTCTGCATAGCTTTCCACTTGAGAGCGGTGCAGTTCCCATACCAGGTGGTAACACAGCCAGTCAGGATGCTCACGTTCTGAGGATTCAGGGATTTATTCCAGACTTCCTCAGCCATCTGAGGTAAAAGCCGTGACTTCTTCACTACCTGTGTGATGTGTTCTGTCCATGTAAGTTCCTCTGTGATGTGAACATCATGGAACCTGCAGCTGCTGACCCTCTCTACAGTAGTCTCTTTGATGGTGATTCGAGTGTGTGCTATCCTCTTCTGCCTTAAGTCCACTATCAGCTCTGTAGTCTTGTTGACGATGAGGCGTGCATAAATGCTTACTTTGATTTCGGATGGAATGTACAGTACATAAACTGAGCAACAATCTTTCTTGATTCCAGTGATCGTTTTGACACTTTGAATTAGAAGTTTGAATTAGAAATGAAATGGGATGAGGCAGCAGCATCTCTGTGATCTTTTCCCTCTCATTTACTCTTTGAAATGGCACCCGAAAAGTAAACAGATTTGGAAGTAGCTGAGATGTTGCCAGCAAGATCACAGTCATTAATATCCATTTATTCATGCGTGCTCAGCAGCCTGCCATTTGCGTCATGTCTAATCAAGCTGTCATCTGTCGTCAAAAAAAGAGAGAGAGAGAGAGAGAGATGAAGAATAAGAAGGAGGCCTCTGGGGAAATCTATTAGGACTGTGACTGGGTTTAGATTAGCCCTGTGTTCTGATGCCTCTCCTGCAGTGCGATTGCCTGTTCGTCAGGAGTTTTGGGGATCAAAAAGCTGGTTTATCTTTTCCAGGGACTTTTGATCACTCTGTTAAGTTCCAGTAGCAGTAGCCATGTTTTCAAGGTGGCAATTGCTCCGAGCGTATTGCACCACTCATTTGGGGTAAGGCTTTCTGTGTTCTACTTTGGGAAAGGGGAAGCCATTTCTTTAAGAAAATCAAACAACTGTGGTACTTCACTCCACTCACTTTCACAGAGGAAATTGTAGCAGATATCAGATATAGACTTGTGTATTTCTTGACCTTGCAGGCAAGGCTTTGTAGGCAAAGCAGAAGCACTGGAGGAAACACAACATCCATACAGAGATGGGTGAGGGGACAAGCTTGAATGAAAATTACAAACATAGAGGAAAATGCAAAATAAGGGATTACTGTTGCTCTTAAAGGAAAACTTTGACAAAAAAACCAATAAACATATCATCTTCCTTTTACAAATGTAATTATTCAGCCATGATGATTTCTACAAAACAAAAAACTTACAGGGGATCAGAATGTCAATATGTCTGCTGCTATTATAAATTGCTGCAGTTTTTGCATATTTTTATTCTTATAAAAACAACATTTTACAAACTATATGTGCAGCTCAGTTAGAGATAACTTAACAACTTTGCATCGTTTGAGGTAGGTGTGTGGTGATTTAGGCGTGGTGTTCAGGACGCTAGTTTGTGAGGTACAAGCTTCTCTACTAGTCAACTGTCCAGTCCAAAGGTAAAGAAGCAAAATGTCATGTCTGACTACATTAAGAATACCTGTGTAAAGTAGATTTTCACCAAACTGTTCCTTTAAATATAAGCATGGCAGAAAAGAGCTTCTTTAGAGAATAAAAGCTAAAAGTGATGAACTGTTGGTCTCTACTGCTCTCCGTCTTCTAGGGGTAGAGAGAGAGAAATAGATGACAAACATAAAGAGGAATGGAGCCTCAATGTCCTTAAAGAACAGTCATGATTTCCCTGCACTTTTCCTGCAACCATTTAACCCTTTAATTTCCCTTAGTATTTGGTGATTAATTTAATTTTGTCATACTGTTACGTAGCACTAAATTACAAGTCTTGGTCGTTGTCCGGGAAACAAAAAGTGCCCCCCCCCCACTATAACGGTTCCGGCGTCCATGCTCCACACACACACACACACAAAATAAGCTAACAAGTGTAAAATGTGCTCAGAAAACACACATGTGTAAGATAAAGTAACCATTTTGTCATACATTAACACACCACAGCACGCAGTGTGAACAGTGTGAAACTCTTCCTCTGCAACCCAAGTGAAGCCAGGAACACAGCGGCCAGAGAGCAGTGTGTGGGGATGGTACCTTGCTCAAGGGTACCTCAGTGGTGCCAGCAGTCCTAGGATTCGAGCCCATGACCCTCTGATTGCAGGGGCAACTCCCTAACCACCAGGCCACCAGCTGCCTCACGTTTACGTTTATGTTTACGACATTTAGCAGATGCTCTTATCCAGAGCGACGTGAATCAATGCTTAAGTAGTCCACATCGATTCTTCTTACCTGTAATGCTAGGCTAAAATCAACACCTGCTTTTTACCAAGTTCCTGCCTGATAAGTTACATACTTTAACAAACCCTGTCAAAAAGAAAAAAATCTGAGGTTAATACACAATTAAGAAGGTAAGTGCTTAAGGGTGTTTTATATATACACACACACACACACACACACACACACATATATATATATATAGGAAAAGATGTATAAGAGATAAATAAGAGGACCGGTTTGTCACCAAGGTGCTCCTTGAAGAGGTGGGTCTTCAGACACCGCTTGAAAACAGCGAGGGACTCCAGATCTGACTGCGAGAGGGAGTTTGTTCCACCACTAGGGGGCCAAGACTGAAAAGAGTCTTAATGCAGGTCTGTCTCTTCTTTTGAGCAGCGGAGGTTCAAGACGAACAGTGCTTCAAGTTCTGAGAGGACTTGATCAGTGACATGAGTGACACGCTGCTTGATCAGTGCTGATAATTGCCATTATAACCATGTGAATAAGACACATGGCTCTGTGCATATCAGGCACATACGTGTGAAAAGAATGTAATCACACATTTAACATTAAAGAAAGGAAAGTGAAAAAAGTGTAAATTTTTGACTGTGTGCCATTTCATGTCATGTGTTCACACATTATTCCATTATTGTACTGCATGTGTCAGCTGTAACTTCTAAGCCTGAAGTGCTGAAGGGTTGAATCAGGGATGTGTTGAGCTTTTTGATCGCCAGCCTGTGTTGGATTGGTGCCCTCCAGGACCAAAGCTGAGTACTCGCGACTGCATAGAGAAGGAGAGAGAGAAGTAGTGGGCTCGAGTCTGCAGATGGGGGAGAGGCGTGGGCCTGGCAGTGTTTCGGGCCATTAGAGCTCCTTATGCGTCCTCTCCAGCACCCTCATCACAGCACCACAACACAGACAGTCATTCAGCCAGCCATTAAACTACACTTCAACCTGCCTCTCCTCTCCGCAGCCAGGACCATGCTGTAGTTAAACCTGCCGCTCCTCTGCATGTTCAAAAAGAAAGATTTCTAAACGGTTCTTGGCTTGGGCGTATATTTCTAGAAACATTTATACAGAAACGGTGAGCATACACATACTCCCTGTTCTCACTGTTTTCTTTCGGAGGATTACTAATCCTCCAAAAAAACTACAAACCTAATCCCATCATGTGGAGGCTGTACTTGTAGTACAAATCTGAGTTCAAATTGGTTCTTGTGCTTCAAAAATGTGCTACGCTACAGTCACCAAGAGGATGATTACAGTAAAATGTGTGACTTCAGCATTGAAAAAGAAGACTTGTATTACTTTCATGGCACAAAAACTGAGAAATATCTGTTCAGTTGATGTGAAAATCTACAGAAGATGGTGCTAATGGATGTTCTACTTGGAGATGCTGAAGTTATCCTCAGCTCCTCTACATATACTTCTGAAAAGAACCATTCACTGAAAGGTTCTTTAGGGAAAGCGGCCCTTCTCTGGCACCGCTCCTAAGAACCTCTTGTTTTTAAGAGGGCACTGCTTAGGCTGTACTGTGTCTACCTTTCAGCACTGGACAGCGTCTAAATCTGCCTGTCCTCTGCAAAGGCAAAATCAAACATGGATCAGATTCACTGTCTCTCTCTCCCTCTCTCTCTCTCTCTCCCTCTCTCTCTCTCTCTCTCTCTCTTTTTCTACCTTCAGCTGATATGAACAAAGTCATCCTTGAGGGGATTGGCTGGTAGAAGGAATGTTATCTGGACACAACAACAGTATCTTCTAGACTGTGCACAGTCTTTAACGATATGTCAGTGATGGTGTCACACCACACTACTGATTTTTAACTGGCACTGAGGGGGGAAAAAATATTGTACTAGGTCTTTTGCACTGTGACCACTTGGATAAGCTCCAGCACCCCCATGACCCTGATCATGAAAGTGGATATAATAATAAATGAATGAATGAATGTATGTATGTCCTTTGTGAGGTGCTTTGGAATGAAAAAGCAGTAAAGAATAGTTAAAAGACACAAGACCAAGACCTAATTTTCTTTTTAAAATAGAACCAAGCAGACCAGTCAAAGCCAGGTATATGAGAATGCGTATGTAATATTCTTTTAGCAGTACACACATTATAACTACTTTAATTATCAGCTGATACTGTCATATGCTTGACAGTATTGATAGTGGTATTTAAATATTTTGATCATTTTGATAATGATGCGATTGATATTAATATTGAAAATCAGAAAATGATTTGTAAGGGTTTAAAAAAGCATTGCAATTTAGAGGTAAGAGGTTAAATGCAGCCTGTTACAAGTCTGAGAGAGGAATCTAATTGAAACGTAGAGCTAGACATGCAAGAGGCCAAAGCAAGAGAAGGTTTGGCTTAATTAGAGGAGAACAGTGAGTGTTTAATGGCCTGGTTCCAGGTAGTGTCCTGTTATAGGTGCAGTGACATTCAGAAGCAGCAGGAATGCGTGACTGAATGAAATACTGCATCTGCGAAACAGACAGTAGGAGAGGATTGCAGACATGACCTTGCATACTGAAGCCAAACACAAACACCAGCCAGATCTCGCGAGGAATAACTCCAGTGTGTAGATAAATTTAATCAATATCATCACTGCCAGCAAAATACCTCTGAGCCACATCAATAATGCTTGTTGGTATGAACATAATGTTTACTGAGATGATTATTTATCTAATTAGCTATTTCACAGTTTGTAGAGCTGGTCAGCATTGATCGCAGTCCACAGTGACTTTTAATGGGGCTGCAGTTTGTTTATGGCCTCTTTATGCACCTTAAAAATGCATGTTTTGCTGTGAAAAACAAACCAAGAAATATCTGTTTCTGTTTATCATGAAGAAGCTTTGGCAACATGGGAGAAGGGCGAATTACTCAGGTATACTTGTCTGATCACTGAAGATCTGTCCACTTTGGCTGACAGAGAAAGTGCCCACATTTATCGCAGTGAAGGGAGCGTTTCAAATTCACAGCTGGCTCTTGATGCTCCACCCCTTATATTTTTCCAGTAAAGTTTAGTGTCAAAGTGTGAAAGCATAGATCCAGTATCAGCTTACACCTGTTTCCTTGTAATGGCACTTATTATATACATCTGGCTCTCACTGGGTTGTTGGAAGTTCTTTGCCAGATTGACCAATAAGATGCACTTACAAATAAAATGATGTATTTTTTAGTTTTTTCTCGTCTGTAGTGATTTAACAGTCATTTTTAACTTGTACCACAACCCCCACAATCGAGCTGAGATGGACAGCTAGGGGGCCGTTGGCTGTAAAACATTATCATGTATAGGCATGTTCTCTGACATGACCAATATTATTGTTTTGATGATAATTGTTCCTTAACGGATCATATATTTATGTTGTGCTTGTTGATTGGTCTGGAGAAATGCATGACAAACAGCTGACAAAACTAGATTTGATTATATTTCACAGAAGGCCCATTGAGAACATTTCTCTTTTTGATCATATGGAGATTCTAAATGATGGATGAATGCCGTTTATTACGTTTATTATGTTGCCTGATATTAAAGTAAGCAAAAACTTAAAGGCAACATTAATTACTGTGGTATTTGTTTGGATTTTATAGAACTGGGTCCATTTAAACCTCTGGAGAAGCTTCAGCTGTGTGGGCCATGACCTTCAACAAGCAGTTCAATGAAGAACCATTTTTTTGTGTAGAAATTGCAAGCATGAAGAACCATTCTTAGGTTTACAGAATCCCTGTGTAACATAAAGGTTTTATACCAATTTAACCCAGTTTTTTTACAACCAGGCCAAGACCCATTTAGGAGTTGTTGAGAGTTCTGGGGAAAATCGTTTTCTTTTTTTTTTTTTTTTAACAATAATTGTTAATGCGACCCAGCCATGGGTGAAAAGGAGGAAAGGTTTTTATGTAGCCCTCTTGGGGAGATGAAATGATTGTCATTTTCGAGAAGTCTTCAACCATCACCGTAATTATTACTATCCCCTGAAACATCAGGTGTGAAAAGTCACTAAATGAGGTGTGAGGGAGGCTGAATGGAGAAGCAATCTCGTTCATCACACACCTAATTCCCCGTACTTGAGTTGGGGCATGCGAAGGGGACTGCAGCTAAAGCTCGCCGCCGAGGCTTTATTGTATTATTAGGCTCTTAAATACCTCAAAGCCAAGCACCATGACTTAGCAGCTCAGCATCCTATAATGAACACCTTCCTGCTGCAGGGCCTGAAGAGATCTGAAGTCTCATGTAGTGACATTTCGCTGGCTGCTTTTGTCTGTGAGCAGGATTTGTGAGCATCACAGATTTGGCTGTATCTTTGTTACTCTTAGAAGACCAATAGCAACATGTGTGTAGGTGATATTTCATAGTGCTTATTTATTTATTTATTTTTTTACAATTTCTATGAGTGTTTACAATTTCTAGAACATGTTTTTAAAGTAATAGTGATTTATTTCAATCTTCTTGTGACTTCTTGTGACTAGATTTAGTATCTAGCTAGTCGGGGACCATATAACTTGTATTTAACATCTTTCTTGGTCAGTATTAGTTTGTATATTCCACCACTTTCTAACTTGTGTTAATGCAGTTTAGTTGTAGATTAAAAGGAGACGTTTTCAGCTAAAAAATCTACACCTTACTGTTTGCCCCACATTTACCATGGCATATGTACACCCACTGAAAATATAAGCATACATTTCCATACTCTATGAATCATGGTGCATTGTGGTGATCAAATTAAAGTATTGTTATGAGTGCCATCTTATACGCTTATTGGTCATATTCAAAGATGTGCATAAGAAAATGGTTCAGTTTGTCGTTGATTCTAATGAAGTATCTCTAAATGCAGTAATTTACATAATACACACAGGAGTATACTTCCTAACTCTCACTGTGATTGAGTAAATATTTCAAAATAAACTGTGAATAATTACACAGTGATGGGCGGTAGCGCCGCTACATGTAGCGAAGCTATTCGTTTAACTAAATTTTCCAGTAGCTTGCCTGTAGCAAATAACTTTCCAGTAGTTACGTTATTTATTTATTTATTTTTTTTACGTTACGTTATTTTTTTTGATCAAGTAGCGACGCAGCGTCCACAAAGGCTATAATTTCCAGGACATGTCTGAGAAAAGCAGAGGTTTCCTCTGCAGTATGATTTTGAAACGCAACAATCAAACAGAAATGAAGCATGTTCACGCGCGACCTTCTACTCTGCGAAAAATGCATGCATGAGACACACACACACACACACAGTCACACTCAGCACAAGAGGATGGAGGAGCGAGAGACAGGAGAACAAGACGAGCAGTCCACTGACGTCTCGCTGTGGCCTTATCTGCAAAAATATGTGGCACTTGTTGAATCGACAGAGAAAAAAAAATGTGTTTAGATGTGTGCTTTGCAATCCCAAGACCAAACTGTTATCAATGTCTAAGACATCTAACACCAACCTGAGAACCCACATTCAGGTGACTCTTTCATTTCGCTACTGCAGTGGGCTATAATGAAATGTGTGTGTGAAAAAATACCCTACAGTTAAAGTGACTTAAAGTGTTAGAAATGAGCGAAAGTGAGGGAATAACGTAATGTAATGAATGTTAACCCCATGCTGACTAGCAGGGGAAACTAGCCTACAGATGTGGCGGTACTGGCATGCCTGAGGGCTTTGACCCATCTCTGGTCAAAGTGTTTTTAGAGCTTAGGTTACATGTAGTTTTTTATCATTGTTAAATTAGATATGTGCATATGTGTCTTAATCAGTAGGCTCCAGTTATTTAGATATTCAGAGTGATGTTCACTGCCTTAGGTCAGGGGTTTACAGCCTTTTTTTCTCTGAGAGCTTTGGCAAAATGTGGCTAAATGTAGAGCTACTCTACAACTATTTTACACCAGCATTTATCTGTTATTTATAGTAGATGTTACATCCTTTCTCATACTCACTTACAGTACAGCACAAACACTCTAAAGTGTCATCTACATTTGTGGAGAGAAACATATTTTAACTAGTATTTTAACTAGGCCTATAACTTCATTGGCCCCTTTATTTTCCAGAGTTATGTGCAATCTGATGAGCGCTACTAACATCAACTCTCATCAGAGAGCTGTAGGACTGGGATATTATTTTATAGCTGTCAGACAGGAAGTTTACACTAATCTGTTGAGGACCTAGGCAGCTACCTGTTGGAGGCCCCTGACCGAGGCCTACTTAGGTTAGTTTTTGTGGGTAGGCCTGATTAACTTAGCTTACCAAGGGAAAGATAACCCTAGTTCTTACCTTACCACAACCACACACTCAAAAAAAGAATCATGAATCAACCATTTATTTTCTAGAGGGTCCACCCAAATATAGAAATATAGACAATTATTTGGTGAAATTCTGCCCTCAAGGCATTTGATGTCAAGTCGGACACTGGGGCGACTGCTTGACAAGGAAGGTACTAAATAGTTTGTTTACTAGAGCACTGGGATACCTAATAGTAGGCCAATATTTATTTATTTTTTTTATTCCCAGCGGTAAGCTTTTATTTATGTCTCAATGCCACTTTTTTTTTGCACTGATCTGGCATTAGGTTGGTACAACGTGAAGTAGCTTCTGATGTAGTAAACTACTTTTGCCATATTTGTGTAACTTAGCTTGCTATATTTCTATGGGTGGTAGCTTTTGTGTAGTGAAGCTTAATTTATTGTCGAGTAACTGATAGCTTAGCTCACTACAAGTAGCTTGCCCAACACTGTAATTAGAATTATTGTTTAGAATACTTTGTTCAGAAATTGCTACAAAGCACAAAACAACCACATTGCCTGAGATTGCGGCAGGATTGTGGAGCTGCAGCTCTGCCGGCATTGCCACTGCTTTCTTTGGGTGAATATTTTTCAGGGGATAGTAAAAAGCTACTAGATTCTATGGTCTCCCCATCTAGAGGACCCAATCCTGTGCCTGTTGCCCTGCACAGGAAACTTAGTGCCACAAGACACAAAGAGCAGGCAATCCTGACCATGTGTCTTGCGCTGTTGCCCCAGATGTAGTTTCCTAGGCCTGACCTGTACATGACTTCCATACCCACCCACATCAGTCTCAGTCAGTGAGCAGCTGTGTGCAGCCCCCACGCCGCAACCCGAAGCAGATGCGTGCGGCCGCCCGGTTGGATCCGTGTCCAGGACGAAATGAATGAGTGCGAAGCCAAGGAGCGAGTGACCTCTCTCCTTCAGAGACGCACGGGGGCCTTCCTCTAGTGGGCACGGCGCCTTTATTAATGCACTGGCGCCTCTCGCCAGCCAGCGGAAGACATTACTGCAATTAATTTCCACTGTAATTGTTTTGCCATGTATCAAGCAACACTTCAGGCCGGTGAATCGAAGGAGACTGGTGGAGGAAAGGGCGATGGGCATTTAATTGGAAAGGGAGGGACACGATCAGACCAAAGTAAACTGATTAAATAACCATCACAGGTAGTGTCAGACCTGCTGTCGCCTCCGTCATCTTTCGTATCTCCCCTCTCGGGGGGGATTTGAATTGATTGTGTGGATCGCCTTCTCATCTTCACTTCCTTCTCTCTTTTTATCTTGCAGGTAAGCCCCCTTGCCATGGCCGTCACCAGGTTGTCGAAGTAGGTTGTCTTCTTTGTTTCATGCAGAGGTGCCGCCATTCCATAACGGGATCATCACAAAGGAGAGCCCGGAGTATTCATTCAGTGCCTCTCATTGATTTGTTGTCAGGAGTGTGTTCGTCTTCGCTACCTGTATGTGTTTGTCGCTGTGGGCTGACCAAGTTGCTGAATAGCTGACAGAAGAGCATATTAGACTTGGCTTCAGCAAATAACAAGGTTAGGTTCCCAACACAATGACAGTGTTAACTTTATAACAAGCACATAAGGCGTAGGAGTGTGTTATTAGAGCTTGTTAGGTGGACTTGCGGGCCTTAAGTAACACTGTTTCTTTGGGTCTGGATCTGTGGGTGTCTGGTGATTTTTTTTTCTTTCTGTAAGCATGTCGCTATGCAGTTGGAGAAAGGTCATGTCAAGTTCAGGCTAGGTGCTGCTGTAAACATGGCGAGTTCAGCACAGATAAGGGCAGCTTGAGTTCGGAGCGTCTGTCTGAAAGAGGATGATTTTGCTCTAAGCTCTAATCTACGTTCTCCTCAGCAGGAGAGTCCAATCAGCAGGCGGCTCAAATTGGTTTCTTTTCTGTTCTTATTAGGATCCACTCATAGCCTGGGTATTATGAACATAGCACAGGCTTCCGAAGCATTTTGTTAATTAACGATCTAGACGAGCCACCTCTAATGTTGAGCGTTCAAATAGGGTTTTTGTAAATGAGGAGTGAGAGGCTCGGGGAGATGAAGTACTCTTTTTGTTGGGCCTGTTTGAAATTTCATAGAAATCTTGCAGGGCCCTTTCATCCCGCTGTAAAGGATGTTCTATCTTTGCATCTAAACGCGTCAGAGGCAGGACACGGTGTGCCAGCAGGGTCACGATGACCTGCACTGCAGCGAGAAGCTGTTCGTACCTGTAAAACCCTCCATCTTTTCGCCATCAGAACTGAGAAATTTGTCATTCAGTCTAAGCAGTCTGAAGCCTTGTCAGACTGAAAGTGAGTTTGGATGGAAGAAAGTGTGGTTCAGATAAAGGAAGACCATTTTCATTCAGTAATATAATCGAATGCATTTTAGCATCAATAATAGACCGATTGCAGAGTCAAAGGAAGATCAAGCAAGAACGAACCATTTGGAGAGCTGAGATAGTAGAAAAAAATTGACAAAATCAAACTGTCAGTTATGCAAAGAGAAAATGATGTGAAAAAAAGCCAATATGAAGAACTTGCATTCTGAGAGAACAAAAAAACATGCATAAGAATATACACTAATGTCCAGAAATATACATATGTCTACATGTCTCAATAGTTCTGTTCAGTGCAGTCTAGACTGAAATAATATATGCTACACAATATATACTATAATACTACTTTTATACTAGACATGAGAAGGTACGCTGTAAATGGTAATGAAATACTTTGTATGGTTATAACCAAGTCCAATGTTTTTGCATACAACAGGTTTCTGGCACTTGTTGGTTTTTTATGAACTGCAGATTTTTATCCTTGTTAAGCATTGAAAAGTTGTTAAGTGAGGAAATGTAAATGAACATTTGTCAACATAGTAAGAATCTGTAATAGTGCACATCTGACATACTATTAACTGGTTATGTGGTGATGCAGAGTCAAATGCTAGACTTCCCTTAACTTTAAATGCACTCATTAACTGTTTCATCCCATTGGCAGACACTTAGTGGCTTGTTAAAGATCTAACAGTTGTCCAGTGACCCATAATATAATTATAATTATAATGCATTTTTGTAGGTCAGTATTTTTAGTAAATACTAAGTGAGTTAAATGCAAATGTAGAAAATCTCAGTGTGTGCAAAAACATTTGACTGGTAGTGTATTTTACTCCATTCGTCGACTCCATTTAAAACTCACTCTCACTCTCTCTTTCGATGTTCATTTAAAAGAGAGACAACTGGTAAACACAAGATGTTGCAGCTTACAATTTTAAATAAAGTTAAAACAAGAAACAAGAGACATTCTGTTAAAAAAATGTATATATATATTCGGTAATACATCTAGAACTACACATAATTCAAATTATATTTATAACTTTATCATAACAGTTCTGTTTATCTTTCTTGCACTACCTGGATGCTACCTTTTATTATTTTTTTCTGACACATTCCTGTAAATTAGCATCTTAACAGTCTTAACAGAATCTTCCACACATTGGTTTTAAATTGCTGAACATGCTAATTCCAAACAGCAATGTACTTCAGAACTGAATCAAATCTCATTGTTACTTTGAAGTGTTTCTGAGAAGCTGGTAATGATCTGTGTCTGAATGTGTTCCTGTATGTATCAGCAGCAGACACTGAGGCAGTGATGTGCATTTATATGTCTGGCACTGCTTTTCTTCACACATTTGATGCATAACTCATGTAAGTAAGGCCCTTACTTACTTTAATATAGTCAAGTCAAGCAGGCTTTCCTTATCAGTTCAGCCATATTCCCCATAAATACTGAAACAAAACAAGGTTCCTCCAGGACCATGGTTCAGTGCAAAGAACATACTTTTGCTAGAGCATGTGATTTAATTAGTTAAAGGTTTCTCCTTAAAGTTATAATGAATTGGAATTCACATGTTTTTCTTCTGCTGCAGAGGATTTTGCTCAGTGATACACAGTAATGTGAAGTCAACTGACACACTTTTTTGGGGGAAGTTGACCAATTCATGTCTGTTGATACTGACTAAAGGTGATATGTCTAAAGGTAAATATAGTAGTATTTACCATAAATTTGCATGAAAATATCAGTTTGTTCAAAAAAATGATTCATACTTCAGGTAGTGGGAGGTGAAACGTCGTATTACTGATTAATATTATTAATCCCCACCCACTGTGGGATGTAAGCTTACAGGAAAACTGTTTCGTTGTATTATTTTTAGATCAGGCAAATGAGCAAAAAATGGTCTTGATTTTAAAATGAGATTTTAGGTTGACTTTAAATATAGACACTGAGGTCTGTGCTACTAAAAGGCCACAATATTTACCAGTGAGCCTCCCGTGTCCAGTTCATCGTGTGAGACTTAAGAGAAGAGGAGGAGATAGAAGTGTGTATTGGTCGTATGTTTTTATGTGTAAATGATGCAGTTAGGACCAGGCTTTTCTCTCGCTTTGGAGTCCAAACTGTTCCAGGAAATGTTAATTCACTTGGCTAGACCACTTCAAACAGCACATTTGACAGACAAATAATAACCTATAATAATGATAACCTATGTAGTTTATGACGTGTCCTCCAGGATGAAAAGAAGATGGCTAATGAGCGAAAGTAGTCCAGCACTGTAAAATAAGGGCTGTATTAGCTTAATGCATTATTCACAAAGACAGTAATACACTTTAAGTTGCTCCTGGAATGGCGTTTGAAAGAGGAAAGTGCTCTTATCACGCCGAGGAAACTGCATCTAATTCCAGAGTGTTTATGCTTCGGTCCGGCTGTGGGAGAATGGGGGGATGTAGCGACATTCTGAATGTGGGAGACTCAAGCCTTGTGTTACTAACCTGGCCTCATACGTCCACTTTAAAACAGCATATCACTATATTCATCAGTAATGAAAGCATGTTGATATTGTAGCTTAAATTTTCAATCAATATTACATGTGTTAATCATTTTCTGACATTAAAGCAAACAAAGAGCAGACACAAACCTTTCAGTGCTGATTGTAAATCAAATGTGAAAGTAATTCATTATGTAACCAACTACTTGGTAATGTGATTACATTGTGGGTGCTGTGGAGCTTGGCACACATGACATTAAAAGTTTAAACTGGTGCAAAGTAAGGGAAGGGAGTGCAAGCTTTTTGAAGCAGCCATCATGCATAAAAACAATTATTATTACACTACTTACAAATTCGCATTTACACAAAAGCTGTGTTATGTTGGGTAGTACCACATGGGGAGAATCAGTCTGTCACATATAAGAACAGAATAACCACACTTCCCCTTTCTGAATCGAGTGCTATAAACACACAATAAACAAAACCAAGCTCCACTACATTTCTCTAATCAATAATGGAGAGACGTCCATTCAAGTTTGATAATATACACAGAAAATCACCAGTCTGAGGTCAAACCCCGAAGGCTCAGTTCAGGTAGACCTTTAGTATGTTTATGTTGGGTAAACTGGACAAGCTACTGGACTGATTACCAAAATGCCTTTATTATTTGTAAAAAAAATGGGCTTTCAAATAGTTTGGCATATGTTTTACATTCTATATAGTTTCCTAGGTATGTAAAGTGGCCCCTTGTAGTCACGCATGAACACACCACAGCACAGAACAATGTGAACCCACAACCTTCTGATTGCGGGGACAACTCTCTAACTACTAAGCCACCTGTCACCCTGGTTTAAAAGGCATGGTCTGAAATGTACACTATTTGGCCAAAAGTACCGGCCTGACCATTGCACTAATAGGGACTTTGCATTGGCATTGAGTTCAAATACATAGACTTTAATATGGAGTTGGTCCCCCTTTGCAGCTATAATAGCTTTCACTCTTCTTGGAAGGCTTTCCATAAGATTTTGGAGTTTCTGTGAGAATTTGTGCTCATTCATTCTGTAGAGCATTTATGTGGCCAGGTCCTAACATGCTGGAATTCAGAAGGATCTTCCCCAAACTGTGTCCACAAAGATTGCCCTTCACTGGAAGTAGGAGACCTTATAGGAAAAATAGGTCTGTCCATAAAGTGTGTATTGAAAGTGTACAATGTGTAGTGGCAGTCCTCTCGCCAGCCATGTTTGAAGATAAGACTCCCAATTTCACCATCATGCACTGCAATTAGGCACACAATTAATAAATAAATATTTAACATATTGGAAAAAAATGTGTATGTGTTTACATATATGTGTGTATGTATGCATGTATGTATGTATTTATACACACATACACACACACAAACACAAACACACACACACACACACACACACACACACACACACACACATTTATTTTGCCAATATGTTAAACTCAGCAAATAATGTGACTGTATCTGTATGGAGCAGTAATAAATTTGCATACACTCCTACACTTTTGTTTATCATGCATATTTCATGTGGGCAGATTTTTCACAGAATTATGTATGCATATTTTTTCGAGGAATTCTTCGACAGTGCTTCCTATACTGCCAAGGTATAATACAGTTTTCTGTGACTATCCCTTTGACCTGAAGATATGCAGTGAATGAAAATCCCCTTTTTGAATTCAAATAATGCTTTTGTCCTAATAACTGCATATGGTATTTATTTATTTATTTAGATTTCTAAAACTTCACATTTGTCTAGCTATTTCTAATTTAATATATATCTTGGCTCAGAGGTGACACCGGATGACATTTTGTTATTTGATTGTTCTTCCGTCTCTTCCTCCCAGGATTATCTATTCATTTATTCATTTATTCTTTCATTTATTTATTGCCAACACGAGAAGCATTTGTTTTGACAGATGCTTGCTCCGGGGCGGCTGCCAAAGCATGGACAGATTTTCTGGGGATCCGCACTACAACACACACTAAACACTGTGGGTTAGACAAACAAACTCAAGCGCAAGTCAGATTTGTGAACAATTATGTGTGCTGGGCTCTCTCGATCCTGTGCCTGGGCAGAGAGCCTTCACCGAAAGAAGAAAAGGGATGAATTAGGGCAGTGAGGGATACAGCTTGACCGATGTATGATTTTAATGATAAAATCAACCAATATTAAGATTCCATGAATGTTTTATTATTGTAAGATTGTATGTTATTAGCCCTTTAAAGTTATGATGTAATTTAGATGTAAAGTAAAGGTTTATTGTTTTGCACCCTACTGCCATTTCAACCCTCTTATCCTTCACCCCAACCAAATTGTTTCTAAAGCTCTCTCTGACATTATGTTCCCCTTAGCATTCATACAAGCCACTACCCATACACACCTCAGCTGCCTTACATATTTCTTTGTCATGTGCGCCTATTATGACTGAATTAGATCTTTCTGAGGAAATCAAACACATCTATTCGCAAAAATTTGTGGAAAAAAGAGTTAACAAAATGGTTAATAATTATTAAAAGATGAAATAACAAAAAATGATACTCTAAACAACACTGACTATACAACTAAACGTTAAAATCAGATAAACAGCACTTTCATCGTAGATCAAGAGAAGAAAATCAAGCTCCAGATGAGGTTGTTAAGTACAACAATGTAATTTAAATTCGCTATGGTAGCGAGCTCAAAACATTTGAGATTTTAAAGCTAGTTTTGAAAAATATAAGGTTAAACAGAAACACTAAAAACATTGTAAAACAAAACTCTCAAAGAGTGTTACATTTGTATAATTTCCTGAGATCGCATTATCTTTAATTTATTTTTTAAGCTCCATAATGTGGTAACAATCTCAGTGACATAAGGTTCAAATTGCGAGGTCCGGTCAGGACTTAAGTTTGTGTGTGTGCATGTGTGTGTGTGTGTGTGCTTTCTGAGCACCCCGTGTGCTTGACCTACCAGATAAAAACCTCTGTAAGTGTGTTGTAATGATGGCTGTTAGCTATGAGGCTAAAGGTGGAGCGCCCCTACTGTTCGGTTTCCTTGGAGCAGTATTAATTGGTTTCGGATCAGATGAGAGTCAGGTACTCCTCCAGCATGTGTGTGTGTTTTGTGTGTGTGTGCGTGTGTGTGTATGTTTGTGTGTGTGTCTGAGAGCAGCTGGGCTGGAGCGTCTCGTCCCAAGCCTGACCTCTGTTTGAGCTCTCAGTCTGTTTTATGAGTGTAAGGCATATTAATGCAGCAGGGGAGCGCTTATCAGAGTTAAACACACACACACACACACACACACACACACTCAGACACACACTCAGACACACACAGAGGAGGAGTCATGCCCTTCAACACTGCTCGCTCTGTTTTTAATAATTAGCTACTCCCTTATCACACTCATATTTACATTCTCTCTGTATTTCTCTCTCTCCCTCTCTCTTTCTTTCTCTGTATCTCTCTTCCCATGTCTCTGTCTTTCTGCATCTCTCTTTCTGTATCTCAGCATTTTTCTCACCTTCTCTGCTGATCTTTCTTTCTTTCTTTCTCTCTCTCTCTCTCTCTCTTTGTTTTTCTGTTTTTCATATGCATCTCACTCTCTCTTTCTGTTTTCTCTTTATGTATCTCCTTCAGTATCTATGCCTCTCTCTCTCTCTCTCTCTCCCCGTCTCTCTCCCTCACCTCCCTCTCCCTCTCTTTTTAAGTCCCTCTTCTCTCTCTATTTCTCTCTTTCACTCACCTACTATTTTCTCCTCTCTCTCTCTCTTTCTCTCTCTGTTTATGTCTCCCTTTCTCTTTTTCTCTCTCACCTTCTCCCTTTTTTTGTCCCTCTCTCTTTCTCTCACCTTCTCCCTATCTTCAACTCTCTCTCTCTCTCTCTCTCTCTCTCTCTCTCTCTCTCTCTCTCTCTCTCTCTCCCTCTCTCTCTCTCTCTC
>JBBPCY010000035.1:7042669-7062054 GCA_037974405.1 Brachyalestes nurse
TCTTGCTCTCTGTCTCTGTCTCTCTCTCTCTCTCTCTCTTACTTTCTCTTGCTCTCTCGCTCTCTCTCTCTCAGCAGGCAACCAGCAGTTTTTAACACAGTTTTGAAAATAATTTGTGAACTTGCCCAAAAGACAGATTGGCTGTCAACTTACTGCTCAACATACTACATTTCAGAGGCTTGTGCAAGGAAAAAAAAACATCTCAGTAGTAAACTGACCTTTAGAAGTCCTGTAGTGTGCAACGAAAATGCAGCAAGTGGCAGTTCTGCCTTTCTTTTAACCGTCCAGCCGCGCGATCCATAGTGAGGTGGGGTGCGTGTACCTGAACCCCCCTCCGTATTTAGCCTCGCCTCATCGTCGTACATGATGAGGACACATCTGCCCACACAGATGTTTGGAGCAACTGCCAGTGATAAGAATGTGCAGCATCGCCACAAACAGATACATACACACACACACACACACACACTCATACACGCGCACAACCGTGAAGTTGAAATGATGTTATTATTTAACACAGATGCTAGATCAGTTTTCAGACACTGCGCCAGGAGTCTGAAACAATAATTAAATCCCACATTATTAAGAACATCGTTGGTCGTTATGGGTTGTTATGAATCATTAACAGGCAATTTTGAGGGATTTTGTCTTTAGATCTATGTAAAATATGAATTGTCCTTGCTCTTTTGCAGAAAAAAGAGCCTTTATATCGCATAGTCTACTTCACTGAATGACACCTAAATACACATTTTATGACAACTAGCATAAACCTACGTAAACATTATAAAGTCTTATTCCAACAAGTGTCAGACATCATTAAGCCTGGTTTAGTTCACTGTTATGTCATTTCACCTTTGAAAATGTTGGAATTAGCCTTAATATAAATGTTAATGTACGTGTTTATGCAGGACAAACTGACATTTTAAATTCATAAACCACAAATCAGTAGTCTGTCTAAATAGTGCTTCAGTGGCAATAAGTGGGAACTGGCTTTTCAGCACAGTGAGTAGTGATAATCACAATTATCATAATTATCGACATGACAATTATCATAATAATTATGCTATTTTAGTATAGGTGAAGCAGCAGCATTCAAATACAGTGCGGGTGCAATTGCCTGATTCAGGTTATTAACATAATAAATTGACCAGTTGCTGATTGCTTGTTTGGGGAATCGTTGCCAGTTTCAATCTTAACTGAATCTGACTGGGCCTCTCTAATTAAAATTAGAGTTGGAATTTAAAGGATCACATCCAGAGGTCAGCAGTGCCCTGTAAACATGCACACTGCTTACAGATGACTAAAGTCTGTCTTCCATTGCCTTAATAGCAATATGTAACTCACATAAACTCCAAATAATATAAACAAAAAATAAATACTATCTAAATATCGTTTTCTCACAAAAATGTCAGTTAATGTCTGTGCATTTTCAAAAGTTTCTGGCAGATCTGGCAGAAAATCACATTTTAAGACTTGGCTGACTTCTGAAGACGTAACAATGAGTGGCTCACACCTTTTTAGGGCCCTTTATATAACCTGCTGCATGCTTTATAAAACTAAACAAATAGTTTAACAAAATTATTTACCAGTATATTAAACATTGCATCTGTTTCTTTCCTTCTGAATGTTTATTTTTGGACAGATCTTTTAAAAATGCAATAATTTCATCTACATCTTTCAAGAGAGGCCCGTTTTTAAATTCCACATTACTGGCATGCAAACACTTTTCTTACGAATGTATTTTCATATGAAATTCAAGAAGCAATTATAAAAGAAAAATGTAAAATATGGCCCTTTCAAGAAGTTTCATTTCAAGTCTGGCATTCTGTCTTTCTTTCCTTCTTTCTTTCTTTCATTCTCTCTGTCGCTCTCTGTCTTTTCCGCCTTGATAAATAAATAGCATGCTGTTCTCTCGGTAGGAATAGTGGCTAATTATCAGCTAAAAATACAGCGGGTTAGTAATAATTACCGCACACCCTTCGGTAGTCTTTAGCTGTTGTTATGCCAGCGGATGCGTTCTGTAATGCGCCGAGACACATTCCCGTCGTCTTGGCCAGACACATCAGTGAGCATCTCCGCTGATGCGGTGAGACGCGAGCCCAGCTCCCCCACTGTGACCTTGGGATGCTCCTTGGGACTCGCGATTGGAGGAGAGGATGCAAGAGAAGACGGTGGAGAGAAGATCTGTGCCAGTGATGCCATATTTCGCACCACCTGGGCGTCAGCTGTGTGCTGCATGGATCGGAGCTCCGGGGAAGATGGAGCTGCTTCAGCAGAGACCAGGTTATTAGACTGGATCAGCGCACTGAATCTGAGTTCATACAACGTCTGGACGCGCTGACTGACTGTTCGCACCCCTCCGAGCACCTGTAAAACTGGGCCGGGATGATGCTCCAGTGCCCTATAAAACAAAGGTTCCTCAATAGCTCTAGGAAGAACATTCAATTGATATAGTTCCCCCACATTATTTGGAGGTTCTTTAAACTTTGAAAAGGTTTTAAAAAGTTAATTATTCATTCTATCTGAAAATGTTAACTTTCTAATAACATGACAGTATTCATGACACCTACATGCATAAACCATTACAGCCTTTACATAGATTTTCTAAACGCTTATCCAGTTGCTAAAGGCTGCTTTTTCCATTTCGATGTCTCAGAATTTTTTAAAAGCTAATTGGCATAAGCCTTTATTAGTTATTAGGTTATTAGGTTAATGTCATTAAAAGTTTGTGGAAATGTTATGAAGCATTACAAATACTGACCTTCAGTGAAGTATTACCAAAAACATGGAAAAACGCTGAAAATATACACATAGGACAAAAAAACATTAATGAATAATCTGACCACACACTGACGCTTCTGATGTCTATGTGTGAAGAATGTGTGAGAATTTTTCTAGTAGGTATTTTTAGTATGTGCTCTTATTGTCTAGGTGTATGGAGACTCATCACACTTTTTGCTGCCCTTGAAAAGCCTTTGAAATATTTAATCTTGAAGGAATTGTTTTTGTTTTTCTTTTTTTCAGAAGTGTCGAGTTTGAACGTGCTACTGCTATGAAAGCAGTCACATTTTCACAACCAAACCCCAGCGAAGGGGGGGCTCTCTAAAGCAAAATCCCTGCATTTATTAGATTCAATAGATGGTATATTTAACTGTACGATTGAGTGGCAAGCAAAAATGGCCAGTGGACATTATGATCTGCACTTTGTAATGTGCAGGTGACACTGCTGAACGAGATCTGCACTGGCAATTTCTCATCAGACATAAAATCTTTAATTACATTAGGACACAAACCTCTGTTCCATCACTGACTGAATTGAGTCTGACGCACATTTCCATATGATTATGGGTAATGTAAAGCTGGACGCTGCTTCAGAAATTAGCTGGATAGAGGTACCTCAGCATTCCACATATTATGCTAACAGAGTGAAACATGAGGCTCATGAACAAGCTCAATCAAGTTGATTTAAACTAGTGAGTTTATATCCATGTGATGTCCATGTGGCCAAACTCTTAATTGCATGCAGGGTGACGTTACCTCTGATTTAAGCCTTATGTGCAGTGAATGGAGCAAAATACAAGGCTAGTCAGCTTGCAGCTAACTTGCAGTAATAATAAAGCTGTTAGATACCAGCGCTAGCGTAATAAGCTGAGGTTTCCGTGGGACGTTAAGATGTTTGTCAGGTGCGTTTGATGGGCGAGAGCGGAGGCAGAGCCTCAGAACAGTCTGTCCTCTCTCTATCCTCAGATGAGTATGGTGTGCTTGGCTCAAGGCGAGATAGAAAGAGAGTGGGCAGCTAAATTAGATGCTACGGCAGCACACTACACAGAAAGCGCATGCGGACGCCAGATTCCCCTTCCCTTATGATCTACAAAAGGTTCCTCATCACTCACTTATAATTACCTGTGCCTGGATGCGTGTATGTGTGTGTGTGCAGATGGGTTTTCTTAAGCGGACTTGCCTCAGCTTACTCCTGCACGGTAGAGAAATGCACAGCGAGGTTACACAGGGACAGATGGAGCCTCAGAGATGTATGCTTATGTATGCTTACGCTTTTACACTGTTTTCAGAATTATTGCAGTGTTCTCCACAAGAGAGTATGTTAATTATCTAATAGCAGGTCAGTTGACTAGTTCTCTAGTGCTGAAGAAAGGTCTCCAAGAAAACCAGCTAGGCAGGAGGTGGCAGTGTAGAGGACTTCATTCACTGGAAGAACATTGAAAGAGTTGCAGGGTACTCCATGGTAGGGGGGCTTGCAGTATTTTGCCAAGGCTAAAGATGATGGCCACCAGGCTGCTAGACAATCTCTGCTCTTCTGGTGTTATCCTTTCAAGAACAATAAATGTGAGAACCTTGGACTTAAGGGGCTCAAATCAGGGGCATACAAGTCTGTCACCTGCTCAAACATACCTCAACATACAATTTGTTAACTGACAGGTTTAGTGAGTGGAACTACTGAACTGTGCTAGACACCAGCTCTCCAGCAATGGAGTTGTGAACCCCTAAAAACAAAGGTAAATGGTCAAATTTATGACAAGTCATTACTAACTCTTGAATTAGATTGGGAGAAAGAAGTCTGGTACCTGATACATACTTGCAAGAAAGTCCTCATCTTATTGTGTCAGAAGAGAATAATTTTGTCCACCCCTGAAGACAGCTCTTGTATTAGGCTTGGTTATTGGCTGAAATTGGTATGGGGGTGTAAATCTTAAACTTCTCTATTAGATTTTATCAGGGCATTGCTTTACGTTTCCTTGGCCGAGTCATA
The DNA here is from genome assembly GCA_037974405.1 of Brachyalestes nurse. Classification (NCBI taxonomy): domain Eukaryota; kingdom Metazoa; phylum Chordata; class Actinopteri; order Characiformes; family Alestidae; genus Brachyalestes; species Brachyalestes nurse. Next base: position 7,047,438 of record JBBPCY010000035.1, read on the forward strand.
AAATCCCTTAAAAATCATGCCTGGCTGCTGTTTGCGGGATAATGCTACCTGCTCACAGCAACGAGGCCATTAGCTGCCTGTAAGTGTTGCAGTCAGTGTACTATCATTGAAGGATAAGGATTTAGCTCGGTTAATAAAGAACTGTGCACGAAACCAATTATGTGCACAGAATAAGTTTCATGCAGCCATTTTTCAGTGGAAGATCCATTACCCCTCATTAGCGCAGAGGTGACTGAGCATATTGATTTGGGAGTAAATCAAAGCACCACTGTTGTGGTGAGCTATATCCTGAAAAGAGATACCTGTTTTTGGAGACATTTTTATAGCTAGCCTTGCATGCTGATCAAATGCATCAAAGACGAACCTAGGCATGCGTTTACAGCATCATCGATTTGCCACAGTGATTAATCTTCGTTTCTCCATCCCCTGAGATTATTTCAAAGAGCAGTATGTGGATGGGCTGATTTCTTAATTACAGAGGGAAAATATGCATGGTGACACGCTGGGCCTCCTGGGTATCACTCCTTAAAATTTCTCCTTGTCACTGTCAGCGTGACAGTGGCCTCCACAGGAAGCCCTCATTTCCATTTGATTAGGCCGTGCTGTTTATGACTGTCTGTAAATGATGCTGTGTATTAAGAGCTAATGACAGCTATTCATGCCAGCTATGCTGACAGAGCGTGTCTCTTTAAGAGGCCCCTGTCCCGCCCCGTCACCCCCTGTCAATAGAGAGAAAGCGCTCAGTTCTAGTCGCCATGAGCTCCACAGGGAAGGCAATCTCATTCCTAAACAGAGTAGGGATCTGACTGGTTCCAGAAAGCTCTAGTTGAGCATTTGAGAGCCATCACCCATGCTTTTGTTTTCTTTGTCTGGCAATTTTTGGGTTTTAGGGCTTAAGCCCTCGACCCAGTGAAATTACTTTCTGCCTATCAGTGGTACAATAGGAAAAAATACGATTAGTATGTATGGTATGTGTCTAAACCTCATGTACTGGCGTGAAAATGAAGGCCGATTGAAGTCAGAACCCAACTGACACCCGAACATGGCTAATAACCACAACCACAACCTGACCTAGCCCAAATGCTACTACTGGGTATGGTTTTGCAGTGGTTTGATTTGTCACTAACTGCTTGTGCTGATCGACAGAAAATGCCATGCTGTGTTAAACTAGTATTTTACACATTTGCATGTACTAATGTGTAATTGATCGTGCCTGGCAGAAAACAGCATTCACTCTCAACTGATTAACTGTTAACCCCAGTGCGGTCCCTCTAGCCACTTCTGCTACTTGCAAAATTGCTTTGGGCATACTTAACAGGCGAAGATGAGAGACGAGAGATTGGGTCACACTTTACATAGACATATTTCTCCGAATGAGAACAACATATACATAAAAAGTCAACCCGGACTGACCCCGAGCCCAGTGTTTTATTGTGACAAAAATTCCTTTGGCGTGTGAAACGACTAAAAAATAGATATAAACAGTTACGAAATCGTTATGAAAAATAGTATTAGCTATTAAAGTATTAATAAAGTATCATTTAGCATCAGTGACATCTAACATAAACTATACATGCTTGGTTGGTCACATGCCAGTTTGGATTCAGCATTTGTGCTGATGTGCATTTGAATTATTTTTGAAATGGGGTATTAGCATCTTAGTCAAAGATGAACCTCAGGTCAGGTAAATGGGCTATTGGAAATTGGGCGGGCCCATAATATAATAATATATGCCAGGACATCACCTGTGTAGTTGTGGCCAGACAGTCTCCTGAGAGTGGACTCATGGGGAAGGAGAGCGATTGCTAGTTGTGGTTCTGCTGCCCCTGTTGCTTAGTTATGTGGCGAGAAGCAAAAATTCTGCTCCCGGTTAACCGTGACACAGAAAGATATAGAGCTTTCATTTGAAACGTTCCACAGAGATTTCAGCGCAATAACTCAGCTGAGTGTGTACGTGAGGCAGTCTAGGTAGTGAAGGCTGGGGTGGGGCGAAGATTTCCTGCCTTGTAATGCGGTTTCAATTACCGATGACACCCAGATACAGGCAGGTAAAAGGGCATGGGAGACGGAGATTGTCGAAGTCAAGAAATCCGACAGACTTCGGGGGAGGAAATGAAAGGTGCGTCTGTGCCAAGGTACCTGATTCCAGGAGGCAATCTGTTTTTGATTGACAGCAATGTGGCATGTCATAATAGGAAATTGATGATGTTCAGTAGCGGGCGGCACAGCCTGGTAATTGATTGAGTTCTCTGTGTGTGAGCGGCCTGACATCTGTCCCATGTTATAGCGAAATCCTTAATTAAGAGGGGGGATGGGGTGAGTTGTCTCGTGTTGCCCAGGTTGCCTGCCTCTCATATTGGTTTTCCTCTTGCACGTCTGAGGCCTCTGGACAGACGCTCGGGTCATTGTAGATTAAGTTACAACACCTCCACCTGGGAGAAGAAAAAACATGCCCCACTTCCTACAAATTCACAGCACCAATCAAGCTCGGACATGCCTATTTATAAAAGGGGTCCCTTATGTTTACTATTTTTCAAAACTACCTCGTATTTCAGATTCTTTAAAGTATCATTTATGGAGTGGCTTTGCATGCTCTCAGCCAGCTTCTTAAGGAACGGTCAGGGATTCCTACATTCCACATATACTGAGCATGTTTTGCTGCTGAATTACTCATGTTTAATTATTTACTTAATTAATTAACACCTTTGCTGGGTATCTCTGAAGCTGGGCACTTTTATACCTGACCTTAATCTGCTTAATTGTTGAGTTTAGTTGGGTTCTGCTTGCAAGGAGCTGGTTCTGCTTCTTCCTTCAAAACCTCTTTCAGTCAGGACTGTGAACCACTGTGCTTTGGTTACTGAATGAACGCTGTTGGCCGTTACTTCCCCGTCGCCTGAGCCTCTGTCTATCAGTGTGGCCCTGGTTTTGCTCTCTGCGCCTCCTCAGCATGCCTTGCCTGGATTGGGAGCTGGAAGAAAGACAGGCAGGTTTTTATTGAGCTTAGCGCTGAGCAGCTAGGCCTTCCTCCTTGGATGTTTGATGTGGATTAGGACTCAGGTGCTTCATCCCTGAGTTGCACAGCAGGGCTGAATCAGCTTTCAGAAGCACACACACACACACACACACACGTGTTCACACACTCAGCAAACACACATAGACCAATACACTTCCATAATACACAGACCAAACACAGCAAAACCACACACAGGACAAATACAAACAGATGAAATACATCAACAGCAAACAAGCCAATGATAGCAATAACTCACTGACCAAATTCAGTGACCAAATTACCAAACAGAATTGTGTTTTTTTTGTGTTTTTTTATGTTTTTAAGCGTGATGAAAGTCTTGGAAGAGAATAGACTACGCCTTCACAGCAAGTTAGCCTTACTTAATTCTAACCTTGAAAACTCTATCAGATTTAAATTCAGAAATGGCAACCCCATTAATGTTTTATCGCTTAAAAACAACTAACTTGTTATTTACGTCAGAAACTAGATCAGCTTAAACATTATAAACCACTAAAATCAGTAATAGCAGTGGTATCTGGTAGCAGTATCAGAGAGAGACAGGTGTATAATTCTAGCGGAGTTGCCCCTGTACAGTCCTGCCCTGATGAGTCACACTGTTATTGTTCTGAAGCTCAATGCAGGGATGCTCCATTTTTTCCACTGTGGATATCTCAGTGTGCAAAAGAAAATCGCTTATCTCCAGAATCCTCTGCTCTAGCTATCTGGCTGCGGTTGCTAAAGCAGCGAATCTGTTTAGGGCAGGCCAGTGATGGATGGACAGACAGGTCGTGATAAAGTAGGCATTACACACTCATGCTTTCCCCAGCCATACCTCATCGTTTCTCATACTTCTACAAACCAGCAGCTTATGGGATGCTTTCATGTGGAGTTCACCTTCCTGCAGATATCGCACTGATAGACAGAGGCCTAAAAATGCTTTATGCATTCAGATTTGAATGTTACTAGACAGCTGCTTTTGTTTTGAAATGTTAGAATGGATTAAATGTTTATTATTATTAGTAGTAGTAATATTATTAGGCATCACTAAACCACAAGAGGTGTGTTGCAGTCATAGGCACAAATCTGAAAGCAGTGTATGCTTAGCCTGTGACACAGCAGATACAAACAAAAACGTATTAACATTGACGTTTAATTCAACAATTAAACAATTTGCTGGTGGCTGTTGCTCCTTGTAAAATTACAAACATTTTTTATAAAATCAGGTTAGCTTATACTGAAATTTGTCCAAAAAATTCAGACTGACTTAAATTGAGAACTGAATCAAGAGAATCGGAGACTAATTAGAGACTTACAGCCTTCAGGATGTGCAGTGTGCCTGTCTCAGTGCTACTGTCTGAGAGAAGATAGCAGCATGTCAGATGCCTTGATTAATGCACTCTCTGACTTCAAAACGTCCACCTAGATGATGTTGCCCTTTCTATAGTCACTGCAGTGGTCTTGCTCATTTAGGCCCACGTCTGCAAGGCCAAGGCGCAAAGCAGCAGCACGGCCGCGCTCTAATTATAGACATTGTCCGCGGAACATGATATAAAAACTGCTTTGTCTGATTAGAGAATCTGTCAGAGCTGCTGAAGGGATCGCTTGCCGTGACCCATTTTATCAGACACACAGACACACGCTCGCATACCCAGAGCTCGGGAGCAGACGCTTGAGAAAATGGCCATTATTTCTGCTTACAGCCCGCGTGTCAGAGCGACGCAGGATCTTAACGCGTGTCTACAGCGCAGCATATGGGAGGAGGAAAAGGAGAATCATAGGGATCAGCCTGCGCTTTTGTTCAGCCCAAAAACAGCCAGCGCAATGCAGGCTCCGTCTACCTGGAACACTGTAATATTCCCTTAGATGCTTTCTATTGTGTGAGCCGGTGACAGTTTGTTTCGTGCGCACCCCGGCTGGCGTCCACATAGTGTCACACAATAGGTGTCAAAGGAATGTATTACCTAACTATTTCTGCCCGAGTGCTCTTCGGAGCATGTGTGGCTGTGCATGTTCGTATCGACCTGCCTGAGCCGTGTGTTTTTAATGTAAAGCCATGGAAGTCACAGGGCATGCTTTATGAAGATATTCCAGAGCATCACATATTAGGCTTCTTTGCAAAGTACGCAGGCCGCATACCGTATGTGCTTCATTCTATATTCGATTAGCACCTTCAACACTCATTGCATGAAATCCTCATTCCCTGGTGGAGATCAGAAATGATGAAAGAAATGGGTTTCCATTTGGTGGATAATTGAAGCTGCCGGACATGATTGATGTCTAGGGGCTGTAAAAGTGCGGGACAGGGACATGCGTCGAAGGGTGCGGCCTTTAAAAAAAAAAAAAAAAAACTAACTTGTTTCCTGTGTGACTTTGTGTGACCTCGCTGTGTTCGCTTCCATTAAAAATTAATGATGCACAGCTAATTGGACCAGTCATGCAGGCAGTCACATGACGCTTATAGATCAGAGGCAGAGTGGTTGAGGATCAGACGGATCTTTCGTTTAAAGGTCAGCAAGCAAATGTAGCCCTGTTGGAGAAATTACATCACTTGTTTCACTTTTTTTTGCGCTTGATCTTTGCACATGCGGGGGCTGTCAGGACTGATTTCTCAAGGTGAAAGTAGCACGGCCCGCTACAAATCATGTTAATTGTGATACTCATCTCTGCATTAGACCCGAGTCATAGCCATCTCCATGCTAGGCCGTGATCTCTTCAATCTCGCTTAATTGACGCAACAAGCGCTGTCACTCATTTCGAAAGAGGGCCATGCATACAGTCTAGCACAGTAATGGACAAATGCTTATATATATACATTGGGCGAATACACACGAGCATGTGACTGCAATATGTGCCCACAATGTGCCTGATGGCAGGGTTAAATACTGAGCAGTGGAATATTAGAGAATATTGTACAAAACAAAACGAAAATATTACATTTCAGCAATAGAGATACACAATATGGACAAAAGTATTGGGGTGATCATTACACCAATGGGGACTTTGATGACACTGCAGTCAAATACATAGACTTTCATATGGAGTTACCCCCCCCCAAAAAACACACCTCTTTGCAGCTATATTAGCTTCCAATCTTCTATATGTGTTTCTTTGTGAAATTTGTGCCCATTCATTCTGTAGAGCATTTATGAGTTCAGACTCTGATGTTGGATGAGAAGTCCTGACTCGCAATCTCCGTTCCGTGTTCATCCCAAAGGTGCTGGATGGGGTTGAGATCAGGACTCCGGTCCAGTCAAGTTCTTCCAAACTGAACTCCTCCAGTCGTGTCTTTATGGAGCTGCTTTGTGCACTGAGACACAGTCATGCTGGAATAGAAAAGGTTCTTCCCCAAACTGAGTCCACAAGGTTTGAAACATGGCGTTGTCCAAAATGTCTTGGGCTTCTGAAGCATTAAGATCACCGGAAGTAAGGGGCCACCTGAATTCAATAATTAAGAAGTGTGTCCTGATATTTTTGTCCATATAATATAGGCATTGCTAAAGTCTTTCTCACTAAAGCATTTTACAGGGGTGTAATTCCTGTATGATTAAGAAAACTTCAAATTCAAATTGAAGCCCTATCACAGCATATTGTGTGGCGTGTTTTTCCAACCATGTACATCTGATGCCGAGTGTTATTCTGATAGTAAACATGAGGCTCATGCCTTTGTCTCATTGCCGTCTCGCTGTTCTGCCTTCTTTCTCCAGTTGTTAGGGGAGGTTTCTCAACAACACTTTTGATACCCTAATGCAAACGTAATGCAAATGCATACATGATTACAACAGGCAAAACGTACTGCCTTTAGAAAATATGTAATCAGTCATGCATATAATACCATCCCATATTTGTCAATCTAAACACTTACTAGAAAGTCTTTATAAAGTGCGAATCAAAAATCTAACAATAAGCATTCATGTTCACATTCTGGTTCACATTCATTTTGTACTTGGTGGTCATCTTCAGCTAGAGGGGGAAAGAATTAGCTCATGTGTTTCCGTAAGTCTGGTAATTTCTCAACATCAGCTTCAACTGGAAGTGGTAACAAAGATAGAATTACAGACTGAACTAAGACACAGCTCCAGCTCGAGAAAAAAGCAGACATTACTCAGTGCTGTGCTCTAATGAGATTATTGTACCCATTAGAATTCCGTTGTTTTCATAAGATCAGTGACATAGATCAGCAAATGCATTATATGCTATCGTTAATTGTTTATCTTCTAGTCTTACACTAGGTGGGACAAAATCAAGGATTTTCAATATTGGGAAGGACGTGTACCCCAGCCCCCCGTTAAATTATAGTTTTGCCTTTGGCCTGCATAGCTGACACTTACTGGATTGCCAGGCTGTGTAAATATTAGCTTAGCATGCTCTAAAGTCTTTAAACCCTGTGCTGCTGATGTTGGCCTTCAGCAGGACAAGTAATGGTGTTTTATAGCTATTTTAAAGGGTTGTACTTTCAAAGTGCTTTCTTCAGCAGACAACTAAACAACTTTGTGGTCAGTGAACAGCACTACAAAATGGCTGCTGGAGTCTAAAGAAGGCAATAAGGCAGGATATCTGACCTCCCATTTGAAGATTTACAGCCTCAGCTCCATACTGTGGACCCCTGTCCCCCAGACCCCAGCACTTTTATGTCAGCGTAAGCTAAACGTGCACAGAGGAGCAGGCCTGACAGCAGCTTAACTCTAACGGGGGGCATTTCATTTCCAAAGGGGGACCACATCATAACACTCATCCTAAATGAATCCCATTTGCTGACTTCAAGAGATTTAACGCTGTAAACAAGCAATTCATACCTACCCACCAAATAGTACAAGACCTGAGCTGATACACTATCTTAGACAGAGTTAGATAATTTAAAGCATGAAAGCAGACTAAACGGAACTCATCAGTAGAACACACTTTGAAAAATGAAGGTTCCAAGGGTCCATTACAAGATGCTATAGAAGAGCCACTTTTGGTTCTCTAAAGAAACTTTCATTGGATGGTTCTTTAGATGGTTATTTGTCCCGGCCAAGTCTTCTGTGCCACGTCCCCAGCCTTCACAGTCTCTGGAATACCACCCCATCACCACTACCAACACTACTGTTGCTTTCTTTTTAAGTTCCTTCCATGTCCTTGATTACTCTCACCTGTACTCTGTCTCACTTCCCTACCTAAATCCAGCTGGACCCAGAGTCCGCTGTCCACCACTGTGCCAACCGGCTGGTATGTCTGTGTCCAAGTCTCTGTTTTAGCCATGAAGTGGTACGCCAAGTACACCTGGCTCAAGCTACCAAGTACCAAGAAGACTACTAAACCTGACCTGTGCACGACATGCTGTTTGTGGATATATTACCTGCCTGATGTCATTGGATTTACATTCGCACTCCTGAATGCTCCTGTGGCTTTAATGGTGTTCCTGTGTTGCTTGAACACAGTCAGAATCAGAAAACCTTATTGATCTCAGAGGAAATTTCTTATGTTACTACTGCATAGACACATTGAGACACAGAGCAAATAGAAAATATAAAGTCTAAACTTGTTTATGAGCCATAGCTGTGATATATGTTTCTTTGTCTGTGTTTTCCTGACATCGTTCTGATCCTTGCAAGTGCATCAATGTCATTGTGCCATCCACAGTTTTTGTAAAGGAGATGTGCTAATGTGAAGAACCTTTTTATTTTAAGAACCCTTAAATTGATATAGAGCACGCTCACAAAATAGAACAAATTCATGTATTTTCAAGCATGTTTCTTTAGGGAGCCAAAAGTGGTTCGCTTACGGCGTTGCACACAGTTCGTGTCAGGAAGTATAAACTGAATTTTGCCACAAAATGAAGTGTTTGGAATTTTTTTAAATAATAAACACATATATCAAGGACTTCCTGTCCTTTGTCTTTGTCTGGTCTTGTGTTTCTCTTATTCTTTTTCCAGAGCGTTTGTTTCGTTAGCCAGTCACCTGTGTGTTTGTGTTCTTTTGTTCGTGCTTTTATGTCTTGTTCCTGGTCTGTTTCTTCTCACACATGTCTATTGTTTGGTTTTCCTTGATCTGTTCACCTTGTGTCTTTTGTTTACCACAATAAAATCAATCATACCCCCCCCGCCATTGTTATGACATCAAGGTAGTTTAGTTGAGAGGTACACTTTTATAAGATCTGGCATGTGGAAGTTTTTGTCGCCAAGGACTGCCCATGTCCTCTATGATGCAGGTCATGCGGAGAAGTGTGTTTGCCTCGGTCTCTTGTTGCTTGGTTTATTAGAGGGGCTCCGACTCTGTCCTCTAGGAGAGCTCAGAGCCAGCCAGAGAGCGTCATAGGCCCACCGAGGGCGCTTGGAGCTGGGCTGATCGAGACAGGATCTCCAGGTGAAGTGAGGGGGTGTCAGCGATACTGCACTCAGAGCTGTCCCTGGTGACTCACACTGCTCTTTTATTGCCACTGGAAGTTTCTCTCAGTGCTTTTTGTTCAAGCTCACAAACCCCAGAGGAGGCCTTAGAGCAGGCATTGTCAGGTCCACTACTGATCTGATAAAGGCTTGGGTTTCTTTTTCAAGAGCACATACCTATGTATAGCTATAAAAAAAAAGCATAGAAAAAACAGGAGATTGTCCGTCCTGCGAAAAACCATTTGACCCTGAGGCCGTTTGGTCCTGATGTTCCTCCTATGCATCACATCATTTAATAAATGTGTTCACCCAGATCCAATTTTTCTGCCTAAAAGATGACAAAGATTGGATTTTTGCTCATGGGAGATACCACATAATATAATTTATTGAAATACTGTTACATAATGACTGATAGCAAACTGAAAAACCCAAATTGTTGGTATGTACATTTAAAAAATGTTCTTAGTGGAAGCCATGTTAATGTGAGTCTAGTCGTCCCCCTGGATGCACCAATAACCTTTTAGTGAAGTAAAATAACTCCACACACTCCATCTCACATGGCTATCTCTGCTTTTATGAGTGTGCATCTGAAGCAGAAGGAGACAACAGAAGAACGATGAGTTCCTGTCCTACACGTTTATTAGCCAGTCTGTTGTTTTTCACTTTTTCAGCATCAAAGACAGTCTGTTTCATAAAAAAGAAAAGGTTTTTTATGTGCGCAGTGATTCTTAGAAAGAAAAGCATCAGCCTGCCCAACACTGGTGTTATCATTAATGACATTTAAACACATTTAAAGATCAGATCTGAACAGAACAGTTGGACCGATAAAGCTTATGAATGTAGCCCAAAAACTCCAACTAAAAGTTCCCGTCCACTGTTTCTTCAGAGCTGGCTTCATCATTAGCGCCCCCTGTCTGTGCAGTGCCTGTGAAGGTGCAGTGCCAATCAGTACAGTCAAGCATTGTCATGCCATAGTGACTTGTCCTCCCTTGACTCCTGTAATGAATTAGACAAATGAAAAGAGATAGTTGAGCTGCCACATTCCATTTGCCGTGGGCTCACTGATGTGCGCTCCAGTAATGAGATTGGAGAGCAGCGTGTAGGCACAGTGCGTGAGCGTGTGTTTGTGTGCGCGTAAGTGTGTGTTAGCGTTTGTGCACGAGCATTCCTCGTGTGTGTGCATATGTGTGTGCTTCATGGGTGGATATGGATGTGTAAACAAAGGTTCTTGCACCGCAGACTACTGATCAGCTAAACACGGTGCTGATGGCATTTGCAAAATATGATAATGATGGCATTTCTTGAGGGTATTTTATACATGCTGTTGTATTGCAATTATGGACCAGAAATGACAATTTCATCATCTTTCTTTTTCGATAAATTGCACCATATAGCCCTGGGTGTGGGACCTGTCAGTTTGCTTAACCATAAAGCCTAGACGACCTTTAATCTTATTAGGGCCCCACAATATGGACAAAGTACTTGTGATGTGCCTTGTGTTACATTAAAGGGCCTGTGCCATGTAAAGTGAATTTGTCCTTTTTTTTATTAAACTGCAGATACACCCAATTTTCAACAAATTGCTTTTTGTGATGTCATGAAAACCAACACCTACATACATATCTGCAGTTTATCCCCCATTCACACTAAAGTCGTAGTGAACATTTCAGTCGTGAAAGGGACACGGTAGGTAATCAGAACAAAGAAAAGAGACTGGGAGAGAGGTTGCAAGATAAAAACGCAAGATGAAAAAGAGCAAAAATTAATTTAAAAACAAGAAAAATATAGCGTACGGGCCTGGATGTATTCAGCTGTCATGCTGATGTTAGTTTGCCTTGTACCCACACACCTCGCTAAACCTCAGCTCACAGCCTTGATACCTGAAGTCTGACTTAAATCGTTACTTACCTAAGCTAGATATGAATACATCACGTAACGTAACTCATAACTACAATGAGTTCCAAGACTAATAGAGCACATAACCTTATTGTCTTACTTCATCAGTGCCCATTTATATGCACTCTGGATAGGGCAGTGCGGAATAAATGTTTGGTAGATAAATGAGTTTTGGGTAATCATAGGATTCGCGGCTTTTTTTCTTTCCCAAACAGACTCGCACAAATGTCACGCTATAAAAGGAGATTAATCAGATCAGATCATTTGCAATTCAAAATGTGCGAAAAAGTTAAAGAAGATAAGTGCACTTTGCATATCTGTGATCCGCTCTGTTTGTGTGCGCTTCACTAAAGCTCTGCGTGGGTGTCTGTGTCGTGTGTGTTTTTTGTTTCCGTGCCACACCTGGCCAGTGTGTCTGAGCAGGGCAGGGCTGTAATTAGAAAAGCAAACGACCTTGATTAACCCCTGACCCCTACAGATTGGGGTCATGATCGGCGACGGGTGAGATTAAAGGCGAGGAATAAATCAGCCAGGGCAGGATATGATGTTGGAGCTTTTGAGCTCTTTTTTTTTTATTTCATCCTCTATGGACAAACCTCCCGTAAAGCAACATGACCTCCGCGTGTCCCTGTAAGGGAGCCAGGAGCATCCTTAAACTGCCGTCTCTCTGTATTCACCGGCAGCTTCCTGAATGATGGTAAATAGTCGCTTTCTCTCCTGCTTTCTCTTCTTTCTTCGCTGTCTGTCCTTTAACATAAAGAAGATGCACGGTGAAAGGCCTCCTGATACCACCTCATATCTGCTCCTTCGCTGTGCCGGGGTTGGCGAGATGAAAAGGCAGGAAAAAGTGGCGTGTCTTTTTTCGCTTGTAAATAAGCTGCTTATATGAGTGTGACCGGGAGAGGCATGGGGGCTACAGAGGCATGCTGCGTGGTAACTTGATCCGGGGTGGAATAAATAGTGGTAGAACAAGCCGGCTGACCTTTGCATTGATGCAGGGGGTTTGGCGGAGAAGCAGATCTAAGAGCGAAGGACGCTCGCATTGACACACTCCGCATCTCCACGTTGCATCAGCCAGCAGGGCGAGCAAGGCTCAGCCCTAAGCGGCTCACGTCAGATATGTGTGTGTGTGTGTGTGTGTGTGTGTGTGTGTGTGTGTATGTTTGTCTGTGTGTTTGTGTGCTTAAAGATATGGATCACATCACTTTTATTTTAATGCTAATTACAATCCCATTGTTATTTTTTTGCCTCAGATTTGTCATTTCTGCCTTTTTTGTAAATGTGAAATATGATCAAGAACTATGCATTTGACAAATGTGCACATATGAAAATGGCTCAAAACCGATTAGAAAATATCAATATTTTTGTTCCCACAAAAAAGTAAAATCTGTGACATTTAGACATAAAAAATGGATTCGAGTCATTTCAGCCTCATAGATGCATAGCTTATGAAGGGCGAAATTTCTTTAGACATGCAGGCTTTCAATTATGAGTGGTTTAACAGAAAACAGGGACACACGGTGTCATTGATGTGAAGCACCACTTTTACAAAGAGCACCACAGTTGCTATTTTTGTATTTTCTATTCTTTGCAGCATATCTGAAGGATTGTTACAGTAATGGAACAATTACAGTAAGCAACTGCTCTTTTACTGCACTGAATGTACCCTGCATTTGCACACTTAGGTCGAGTGTGTTTTGGACATGGAATCCTGCTGATTTGGGTGCTTCCAATGTTGCACACAAAATTTTACAGAGTGGTAATACACTGTCTGCCTGAGGTGAATAAATGAGTCCAGAACCAGGTAATTGTAGCGGGGGGCATCACATGATGAAAGCCTATGTACCAAAGCCTATGTGCGTTTTTAATAATTGTAACATATGCGTATGCATAAGTGTTTTCAACCATCACCTGCCTCGAGAGGCAAAGAAAGTGTTTCATTTGTCACTTTGCATAGCCCTTAACCTTAGCTACAGGTGGCCTGCGGTGCCTTTGCAGAAAGTGCTATTAACTGCGCAGGCTGATAATGACACTCTTTTACACAGTCATTAGCATAATCTGTTTTAATTGCCTAATAAAGAAAAACAGCAATAGCACAGCAGGGATATTGCTTTCAAATACTGTACATAACCAGGCGACCAGCGGGCATGTGTGTGGGGGTGTGTGTGCGCGTGTGTGAGAGACCTGGCACAGGGACAGTGCAGCACCATGCAAAGGCCTTTGAAGATTCACTCATTTTGAGATTAGTGAGCTTGGCGGTCATTCTCAGGTTCTTCCTTCTGCTCTGTCAACCTCAGCAGCGATGCTAAGTCTGCAGCAGGGCCCAGATCATGCTTGACTTGAGCGAATGCAGAGTTTTAGACACTGCTCACTAATGTAACTCAGCAGGATGAACTCAGGTCAGTTAGCTACTGACCGATGGCACAATGGTGGGCATACTTATCTCAAATGAGAAATTGGTACCATCCAGGTAAATGTAACAAAAAGTACAACAGAGCTGTAAACTCAAAGATGCCACAGGGGCTTAAAGTGTGTACCTCAACTATACTTTAAATCAAGGTGGCCAACTCCAGTCCTGGTGAGCCGGGCCCAGCACTCGAGATCGAGATCCCCCCTCAAACACACTCACTAAAGCAATTAACAGCCGAGTTAAACCAGGTGTATTCCAACAGGGAAATCACAAAGAACCACAACTGGGCACCCCTGCTTTAAATATGCAGTTCATTCACTTTCCCAGGAGACAGTTGAATATATTTACCTTTCCATCAGTTTATTAAGTAGAAAAATGAAAAGTTAGTGTGCCAAGTGTGGGATGTATCGAGTCAATTTTAGTAATTGCAGTTGGATACACTGCCCTCCATAATTAATGGCACCCCTGGTTAAGATGTGTTCTTTAGCTTCTAATAAATTCAGGTTTTGTTCTAAATAATATAGGACCACAATGAAAAAAAGGAAAATCCAACCTTTAATTCAAGTGCATTTATGAAGTGGGGAAAAAATCCCACATTAAGAAATAATTCTTTTACATCAAATCATGTGTGCCACAATATTAAGCACCCCTGATGTTAATACTTTGTACAACCCCCTTTTGCCAACAAAACCGCACCTGATCTTCTCCTATAATGTTTCACAAGATGGGAGAATACAGAAAGAGGGATCTTCGACCATTCCTCTTTGCATCTCTCCAAATCATTCGGCGACCTGGATCCTCTCCTCTGCACTCTCCTCTTCAGCTCACTCCACAGGTTTTCAATGGGGTTGAGGTCTGAGGACTGAGATGGCCATGGGAGGAGCTTGATTCTGTGTCTGGTGAACCATTTCTGTGTAGATTTGGCCACATGTTTAG
>JBBPCY010000035.1:7075925-7092046 GCA_037974405.1 Brachyalestes nurse
GGGGGTGTGTGTTTGTGTGTGTGTTTGTTTTTATGTGTGTGTGTGTGTGTGTGTGTGTGTGTGTGTGTGTGTGTGTGTGCGTCTGTGTGTCTGTGTCTGTGTGTCTGTGTGTCTGTGTGTTGTTTAATAGGCACTGATGGGGCAAGAGAACTCTACCCTGTAATCACTGTGATGAGAATAAGTAATTGTGATAACAGGAGAGAATTGGGCAGCATTAATCACACTTCCTCCACAGTATGAAGCATTACATGGAGAGGGGAAGGGGCTGCCACTCTGAACAAGCACACACACACACACACACACACACACACACACACACGTTGGTATTACTATATTTGTGACTTTTAATTGACTGGCGTAATACTGTATCTCAGTATATCCATATCCTATGTGTTTATTTTAAAACTACACGTAAACCTAACCATAACCAACCTTTTAGGCCTTTTAGTTTTTCTTAAAAAGGTGACTTTTTGGAAAATATGTTTCCTTGTGCAGGAAAAGGCAAAGTGTCCCCACTCTTTTTCAGTTTTTGTACCATTATGAGGACATTTGGTACTCGCAAATAGATAAATCCATGCATAAGTACATGCAAACATACACACACACACACACACACATATATAAAACAAACACACACACGTGCACACAAGTTGGTGAGTTATAGCTTAAAAGCAAATGTGGCCAAATTTGCTCAGCCATTCATCAAAATGTTCTGGAATCATGTGTGTAGATTTACAAAAAATGATGGGGTCACCAGGTCTCCATGACAACAGTATTTTGGTGACGTGTGTTTGCACTGACCTTAACTGGATGCTAAGTTTACAGTTTTTTTGGTAATAAACACTTGTGTGTTTGCTGCAAAAAGACGGATGACTGTACAGAAAAGAGCCTCATGCTCACTGTTAGCTGAGTTGAGGATCTGTGGTGTTTTGAGACTAAGGCTGTTTTGATGGCCTATGCCAAAAGCTAAAACTGGGTTGTGGTTAGACTTGCCAGCAGGACAATGATCTAAAACATACTTCTAAACCTACATAAAAACAGCTTTATAGCGTAGCTGTCCCAGTCGCCTGACACAACCCTGGTGAAGACCTGCGGACTGAGCTGAAAAGGACCGTTTATATGATAAGACCTAAGATGCTGGAGGATCTCGGGAGGATTGCAGTTTATTATACAGATTCATCAAGCATGATAAAGGTTCTTATACTCATTTCTTTTATGCTGACAAAGGGAGGACAGAGGATTCAATACAATGTGACACAATTTGTTTTAAAAAGGATTTTTGATGAGTTTTAGATAGTTAGTGACAAAATAGGTTTTCTCAAATTTTCAGTGTGATATTGAGCTAATTAACCGCAGAGAGTTTTATTATCTTTTTTACCCATCTTTACCTGGGGTGCCAGTAATTATGGCTCTGACAGTATGACTCCTGTGGACAGTCTGATAAATTGCAATATGCTAGGGGAAGCACAGGGTGTAATATAGCCATAAAAGAAGAAATTGGTTTTCGCATAGGCAGGATTTTCTCTGGTAAGTGTGCCCCATTTCTCAAACACGCAAAAGCACAATGTATAAGACAACACCAAGCACACACAAAGTACTGGGCATTTTTCTATATACAGCATAAAAGCAGTACTGGACCAACTATATATATCACAGTTCAACACACTGACAACCTTCTTCCATGTTGTTTCCAAAATATCAGTAAGATTAACATTTTTAAGTATTTAAGTAAAACCTCAAACCACAAAGTGTGGACTTTGCGACAGGCTGTTTAAATGATGGTAACACTGATAGAGATGCAAGATGAGAGGGGCAGGAGGAGAGATAATGATGTAATTAGTTCATTAATTTAATAAAACTCAATGAACTAATCAGTTACTGTCATTAGTTGAGTTGGCAGTGTTACAATGCATCATTGCACCGAACCATCAAAAACAGCCTTTGCACATAAAAGATTTGGAAATAGAGATCAAACACTTAGAAATAATAGGAGGTTGAGTTGGAACAGTTGGCAAACTTTCCTTGGAAATTAGTCTAGCAAAGTCAAACATGAACTTGTACTGAAAATTCACATCTTGGAGCAATTTATTAAACATTTGAAGCAGATTACAGTGAAACGCAACTCTAACAAGACTGGCCCCTCTTTAAACTCTACCTCCAAATACCTGTAATTTATTCTATTAGTCAATAATTGATCAAATCAGTTATCAACAATCAGTTACACAGCTAGACCAAGCTGGCTACCAAAATGCTAATGTGAAATAATGGAACGTTCTTTCCCTTGCAACATTGGTACCACAACCACATATTTTGGCTCATGACACACATCTGTGTACGCCTGGGGAGCAGGACTGTACCTTGACACATGTCCTTCCTCAAGGGTACCTCAGTGGTGCTATTAGCAGTCCTGGGATTCGAACCCATGACCTTCTGATTGCAGGGGCAACTCCCTAACTACCAGGCCACCAGATACCTAATAGGAGCTTTTTGGGAAGACTTGCTAACTTGCGCTACGTCTATGGGCTAGCGTGTGGTCTGTTGGACCGTATTGACAAGTGCACCATCGCCCTTTACTTTAAAATCTGCCCTCAGGATGTGTTGGACTGGTTTAGAAATTCCACATTTAATTTGTTCCAGCCGTTATACGTCTACACAGTGTAGCCCAACCTGGTCCCCAGACGCAATCTACCTACTTTCCTGATATGAATGACTTTGCAGTTTTACATTCTTCTAGAAAAGTCGGGCAGTTTATCCAAGCTTGTCCTTGTCATATTAGCGCTTACAAATTCTTACTTATAAGTGAAGAGGGAAAAAGAACCGAAAGAGAAACAGAGGAGACAGAAATTTGCCTTGGAACAACATACTCGCATTCCTGCCAGCGAACATCCTGTTCTGGTGCTTCTGCACCTACAGGCGATGAGGGAAAATGCAGCGTCCTCACAATGCAGAGCAGGCTCACGGTTAACCTCCGGATAGCAGAATACTCACTTTTCATCTTGCGACAATTCACAGAGAAACGTCTTTCAGCTTAGGTAACGTATAGTTTGTGTGTGTGTGTATGTGTGTGTGTGTGTGTGTGTGTGTGTGTGTGTGTGTGTGTGCGTGTGTGTCTTTTGGAAGGAGTGAGGGTTTACCTGTGCTTTCGTACAAATTGATTCCTTCTCCGAAAAATACCCCCAGGTTTATGCTTTGGTTTCCAATGTGTCTGCTTGTTCTAGTGAGACAAAACAATGATGAATAACACGAAAGCACTAAAGCAAACAACCGAGACATGAAACAGCTAGCGCACTGAATGCCTGCCTGCTGCAACGGGGTACGCTCAGGCTTCAAGCAAATGGAAGTGATTGGTTTTCACTTTGACAGTCTGTTTGGTGATGGTTATTTCAGATACTAAAATACGGAGCAATGTCAGATACATATTTTGGAGAGCGCATCTTTGTAGAGTGTAAATAAGTCAGTTTTGTGGAATATGTGACCTCTTTTCTTTTTCTTTCTATCAGCTATTATAGCTTGACGTTGCACTGTGCTCACAAATTCGGCCTTTGCAGTTTTGCGCGGAGTGCTTGTGAACTGCCTCAGTCCATTCTGTCTTATAACATGTTTCCTGTCTTTTTCTGTCTTTGCAGGTAAGTGTGACTGATTGGAGTCGACAGGCTGGCAGGAGTGACACAGGTTATTGCACCCAGGTTAAAAGGACCCACTATACAAACCCGCCATTGTGGTTGGTCACAAATATGTTTTGCATATATTGAAGCATAGCATTATTGCAGACTCTGTCTACTTCTCTCCCTCTCTCCCTCCTTCTTTCACGCTCTTTCTTTCTTCTGTCCTTCTTGGGCTATATGATTTATTAGCAGTTGCTGTGCGGTGAGCTCTAATTGGATATTATGTATGCCCTATTCAGAACACAGTCAGGGAGAATAGTGTACTTAACTGGCTGTATTATGCTCCCCTGAGATGTGTGCAACACATGTGTCACGCTAAAGCTGCGAGGAAGCTCCTCGCAGATGCCCGTAATTGCTTCATTTTTCTTTCATATTTAGCTGCAGATTAGTTATTTCTTCTGCTTTCTCAGTAAGCCGTGGCAATGGGAAGCTAAAATTGGCCAGTTTATGCTAGAAGCTAAAAGGAAGGAAAGAGAGAGAGAGGGAGAGAGAGCTCCCCTGGCGAGACAGATGTGCTTCTGACTCCTCACTATGTCATCAGAGTGGCGAGTGTAATGGTGTTTGTGCATGAGGGCTGTATATACTGTATGTATTCTGTCATGCCCTCGTATGCTAGATGTTTGAAATGCAGTATTTTGCACCCTGATCCAGTTTGGCACTCTGGCGTGTTTAGTATGAGAAAATTCTTGCTATGCTTCTCGGATTTGGAAAGGCTTTCATTTGGATGGAAATTTACACCAGCTTTTACCATTTGATCAATTTAAACCACTTTTAAATGGCCAGCGCAGTGAGAGCGGCACATGCTTTTGTTGGTGTTTTATTTTAAAGTAGTCTTGTTTGATTCGTTTTATTACTTTCAACCTTCATTTTCAGATGACTCTATGCTACTTATACAGTCCATCCAAAAGGACCCAGACACCCCTTCTAATTAGAGAGTTCAGCTACTATAGAATGGGGCGCCCTGAAGCAGCCGTGCGTGAGTCTCAGGTCACCACGCCCACTGTCAGCTTTTGAACACATTTAATCATATCATGGTTTTTAATCTATTACAACCTAATCTGGTTTAACTGTTAATTAGTTTAAGTGAGTATAGTGAACAGGCCTGAGGTGTGCCATTATTTCACTTTAGACCACTCCAGAAGCATAACTGTACTTCACACACTCACAAATGCCTATAAACCAGACCACACAACTTAAACATGGTAGTCCTTGTATACTGAGACTTGGTGCCCCATTTTGTCACAGAACACTTCTTAAAGAGGCTATTTTATGTATGTCTAACCAGCTACAGTTCTTTAACATGAATGATATATATATATCATAATCACTCCAATAACTAGGACGTAAATATAGTACTTCAGACAAAAACTGTTACTAAATCGCAAAAGTTCTCTCACCAGTCACATATTAATGCTTGAAATGTGGACCAAGAGATTTTATCAAAAGGCTTATGAAAAGCAAGGATGTAGATGAGAATAAAGAGCAGTTTCTTCCTTTATAGCACTAGTATATACACAGTGTGTGTATATATCGTAGCACTGAATCTTACACACAGCAATATCAGTGTTAGTTACTTTGTCACAACAATGTTCTTGCTGTTGCACTATTGTTATTGTTATTTTGTTTTAATAATATCATTGTATTATCTTTTATTCCTTCCTGTTGCACTGAGCATGCTAATAACAAAAGAATTTCCCTCAGGAAATAAATAAAGTTCTTTCTTTCCTTGTCTTATAAAGGAAAAAAACAAATTACATTTGAATGTTTCTCAGTTAATATTTATTAAAAAAATACACTCCATATTTTTTGCCAACAAATACATTTACAGTATGTTCACAATTTGAGTACCTTTATTATCCAGAAAATGTTTTATTTTTTATTCATCACTAATGAGCTCACTTAACAAGTTAAGTGACTAAAGTTATTTGACACACTCAACTACTTTGTAATGTTTAACAGTAATACAATATGCAGTTTGTTAAATAAATGGATGTGATAAAAAAATACATGTATTGTGAAAAAGTGATAATATATTACTTATATAAGTAGTAATATATATATATATATATATATATTTAACCATCCATACATTCGTTCTTCTATTGTCTGAGCTGCTTATCTGTGCTCATTAACCACTGTTGCAATGGCAGGGGTTTCTAGAGCCTATCCCAGTGGTCACAAAAGGCAGAGAAAAAGCTTGTCAGTCCATATTTATATATATAAATATATATTACACAGGCATGGCTACACTACATGACTTGTCTGATGTATAGTGAAGAATCTTTTTTCCAATTAGCAAAAAAAGCATCTCTCTTGCTCCTGAGTGGGAGCTGACCTCAGGGTCACAGTTAGCCAGCGGGCCTTTTGGAGGAACCACATTCTGATCAGCAGAAAACATCTCTGATTCAGCCTTGCCTCTTTCTTGCTTCTAGTAATTAAATACCTTCTCCCCACTCACTGTGGAGGCCGAAGTTATTTTACTTCACCGTCGACAGTAGAAGACAATGGGAAAATTCTCACCTTTTGAACTGTTTCATGGTCAGACATCTTAGCCCCAATCTCTTACTGTTAACCCCTCTATCTCAGAGGGTTTTTACATTTTTTTATTTTGGGCAATACCGTCAAATGATACTCTGCAGTGACATACTTCGTTATGTAGTGAGTTACACTATAAATTTTTATAGCAATCACAAAAATGTAAAGAATGTTATGGGGTTTTTTTTAAATAATTGCCTTTAACACCTACTAACACTATTTGTATGAGTAACCCATACGGGGGTATTAAGATTCTGTTCTTTGTTCAGTAAATTATACATTTCTAACTGATTTTATACACTATTTATTAAACTGTATTAATTTGTTCTTGATAACCTGTATTAGTATGTGCCTAGAGTTTTATTAGGTGAAAATCACCAATGATTGCAATCTAAGTATAAGTATGTGCAATAGACACTTAGTTAAGAACTTCTTATGTAATTTCAACACATCCCCTGAATTCAAACCTAATTTGCTTTATAATCTGATAGAATGTTATTGTAGGTTCTTAATAGCATCAGGTGACCTCCAGAGTTTACTGCATTTAGCCTTTAAATAGTGATGGTTTCATTGTTGAATATGGAATACATACTGAATTTTTACTCAGAAACTCGTTAACTTTAGGATAATAATCTTCAGAAGTCACTTGAGGCCACCTAGAACCCATAATAAAATGCTATCACTTAATAGCACAAATTCAATTCGGGTGATTCATGCAAACCATTTGCATAAGAAGGTCCTAATAAAGTGTTATTGCACATGATTACAAATAATAATGTAATTAGTGAGGTTTCACATAATAGAGCTCCAGGTAATACAGGTCATTATGAATAAATCTTAATGTGAATTAAGTGAATAAACCATTTAGAAGTGTCTAATTTGAGCTTCACACAATTAAGAACAAAAGCTAAGAAGAAGTAAGAAATAATTCATAGAAATTTACACCATACTTTTGTTATCTTTGGCAGTGGTTACAGCACTTAACAGTCGGGGGGTTATGATACCGTAGGAAACTGCTACTCTGTCTGACACCACATCGCGCCTCACCTACAATCTCTTTTTTTCTGCTCGGTTTAGTAAGTGCAGGCTTAAAGAAGGTAAAAATGTTTTAGTGTCTACGGTGCACTGGGAACTGTTTACTTTATCACGGTAGGAGTCCTTCTCTCTGCTCTGCCAGAACAGATGTGCCGGGAAGAGCAAGGTTTTTAGAAGCAGTCAAAAACAAAGACTTAAAATCAAAGGCTGATCATGTCCCATAGCCCCTTTTCAAAAGTGAATTGTAATTGCCTGTCTCTTATTATTCTTGATGCTCTCAACAGGACCTCCTCCCACCAACTGGAAGATAAAAAGGAATGCGATTCTGTCTTAGATCTACTGGTTTCATATTTCATGTTCTCAGCACCTATGCGGCTGCCTTAGCTAGGTTATTTTCTTTATATCTTTTTAATGTATGTTTCTGGCCATTGCCGTTCATGGCTCAGTAACATGACAGCAGCACTACTGGCCCGCCTGCTAGATTAGGGCCGATTGCTTGTTCGTTATGAAAGCTCGCTTCCGCGGCATGTAGGATGATTTGGCTGATTTGTACGCCATGGTTAGTAATCTGAAGCTGGACTGTCTTCCATTATTGTGCTATTACAACACACATCACTTGAGGGACTTGTTAATGAAATGGCCTTAAATTGTTCCGGCTTCTTGCCGTCATCTCTCCTTCCTTAAAGCAACCAAGCCCTCAAAACTGTTACTACAGGCCGAATTACATAAACCGTGGTTTTCTGTTTTTGACCCTTCATACTTCCAAATGAGTGAAACTATGTGTGTATTTCATTCATTTTTTATATGTCTTATATGAAAAAAATGTGAATCAGCAGCAGAGATTTGCAGATTTGCCCCCAGCAGTGAAAACATAGAGCTGTTTTTAGCAGCTTTAGTGTTATGAAAAGAAGCATCGTTTACTCAATTTAGCATCAATTACTGTTCCCTTTGAGGACATTTTTCTGTTTTACCACAGAGGAAATATGTAACCAGGCCTACATGAGTGGCACAATCAAGCAGACTAATGCAAATAAAGCTTCCACAGATCACCTTCAGTAATGGCTCAAATTTTTTTTCATTGACTCAGTACGTTGATTATCTTTGGTGCATGGTGACACTTCCCATTGCCTAATCCCTCCGATATTGCTCTAAGCTCTGTCTCTGAATGAATCTTAATAGCCATGTAATGAGACTCCACTTGCTGGGTGGAACATCAATAGGGAACTGTTTAATTTGCCTTTTACAAACTCTAAAGTAATCACATCTTTGTGTATTGAGAATAAGTCAGTGTCTTGTGTTCATTTTAAAATAGGGCAGTGGTTTTGAACTAATTGGTCATCTCATTGGTCATCTGTGCTCTAATGTCTCTTCAAGCACTTTGGACATCCAGTGTTTTGTTTGACTTGTCTCATCGAGCTCATTAGGCAGCAGTGCGCACATCTTCAACACACTAGCCGAAAGAAAGTTGACCAGGCACACTGATGAAGACTCATACAGAAGTGAATAACAATGACCTTTTATCCTCCATTGGGTCCTTGACCTATCACATCCCTCTCCGAGTCCTCTGGCTTTGTTGTTTTCTAATTAGTTCATAATGAAGTATCGATTTCCATTTTTATCCTTATTTATTTTGTTGCTGTCCTTTCAGACATGACTTTCAGAAGGAACGAAGAGCGCTCCACTGTGCTGAGTGAATTCAAAGAACATGCCAAATATCTTGTCCTGGAACCTGTTAAGGCCAATTAACCTCCAAAAGACCCCAAAATAGCTCTGATTTTACCCACTGGTAGCATTTGCTCTGGATGGTCTTTAGTCAAGTAAAGTCAAATGGGTTTATTGTCATTTCAGTCATATACACAGCACACGGTGAAATGAAACAATGTTCCTCCAGGATCATGTTGCCACACAGGAACAAAAAACAGAACACGACAAAACTACAGACAGGGCAAAATACACAAATAGAGAGAGAGAGAGAGAGTTCAACAAAAAGTTTGAATGGATACAGTATTATGACAGATACTGTATTCTAGCAGTTAAGTGTTAAAAAATGCAAATATAGAGGGTCTGTGGGAGGCACTCCGCAATCTGAATACCAAGGAACTATGAGCTCTGGACAGTCTCCACTATGGAGCCATTGATTTTCAGGGGACAATGATCGCATCGTGCCCTTCTGATGTCAACAAGCATCTTTTTTATTTGTCCACATTCAGAGACAGGTTGTTGGCTCTGCACCAGTCTCTTAGCCGTTGCACATCCTCTCTGTATGCCACCTTGTCATTCCCACTGATCAAACCCACCATGGTTGTGTCATCGGCAAACTTGATGATGTGGTCTGAACTGTGCATTGCTGCACAGTCATGGGTAAGCAGCGTGAACAGGAGAGGGCTGAGTACACAGCCTTGGGGGGGCCCCTGTGCTCAGTGTGGTGCTGCTGGAGATACTG
The DNA here is from genome assembly GCA_037974405.1 of Brachyalestes nurse. Classification (NCBI taxonomy): domain Eukaryota; kingdom Metazoa; phylum Chordata; class Actinopteri; order Characiformes; family Alestidae; genus Brachyalestes; species Brachyalestes nurse. The sequence goes on from JBBPCY010000035.1 coordinate 7,085,604, forward strand.
CTCCCAATCCTGAATGATTGAGAGTCAGGAAGTCCAGGAATCAGTACAGAAGGAGGTGTTCAGGCCCAGCAGTCTCAAAATCCCAGTTAGATGCTAAAGAATGATGGTGCTGAAGTCTGTGAACAGCATTTTCCCACAAGTGCCCAGGTAAAGAGTACTGTTGATGGCATTATCCATTGAGAAGTTGGAACAATAGGCAAATTGCAGGGAGTCTAGTGAGGGGCAGCTGTGATTTTATGTGCCTCATGATGAGCCTCTTAACCCTTATAAGGTCTTCGGGTCTGTGGGACCCGCTTTCAGTTTTTATCTTAAGAAAAATGAGTGGCATTTATATTCATAAATGTGATTTAACAAAGGTAAAGGGAACAAATTTAACATGTTTGGTTTATATTACTTGCAAATGGGATGAAGTAAACATCTGCTGAGAATTTTAACAAAAAAGGTTTGAATATGTTGAATTAAAAGTCTCAAAATGCAATCCACCAGACCCAGCAGGACTCCCTGTGTAACCAAAAAACAAAGACCCTAGCAGGGTTAAATCACTTCATGATAATGGGTGTGAGTGTGACGGGGCGATAGTCATTGAAGCAAAACACTGACAACTTCTTTGACACAGGCATGACGGTGATGGCTTTGAAGCAAGTAACAATGGTGAGGCTCAGAGAGATTCTGAAGATATCTGTGAGAACATCTGCCAGCTGGTCTGTCTATCATGTCCACCATCCTTCCATAGGTTGACTCTAAGCAGAGTATGTCCCAGTCAGTGTGTTCAATACAGTTTTGAAGAGCAGAGATGGCTGCTGGTGGACAGATCTTCATCTGCTTCCCAACAGGCTTAGCATGTCTGAATGTCTGTATCCTGGGATCAGCATTACAGAGGTGTGGTTCTAATACCCAAGGTGGGCATGGGGCTTAGCTCAGTATACACCAGCAATGTTTGTGTAAACACTGTCCAGAATGTTTGCTCTCCTAGTTGAAAAGTCCACATACTGGTTGAATTTAGGGAGAACTGACTTGAGATTTGGATGATTGAAATATATTCGTGAGCTGTAGTTCTATATGTTCACCAAAATCAGTCTGATCGTTTATCCTCCTGTGACTTACAGGGTCTTCCAAACCCAGCCAGAATACTTACATTACACTTCCACATTGATCAGTGCTTTTTATATGGTCAGTGGGATGAGTAATGTCCAAAAACACTCCTGCAAGGTTTTTCACTTGCAAAAAAATGGTTGAAAATGGTACATATTGGCAGTACCTCTGCAATGATACAAGCTTGACTAGTTTGTGCTGTTGATATTTTATTCTCTGTGGAATTCTAAATGAATCATAGGCTTTATAGGTAAGATTTTTCGGTACTGAGGTATTGAACAAATTCTGAAGTTCAATATGTGTACTGGCCTCGGTGATCTTACATTTGAAGAAAGATTTAGCTTAAACCATGAATAAAGTTCTGTTCTGCATGTTTGCTTATACTGCTCCACTGTGTTACAGACTAAGCTATTATCCATCAGACTATGTGTATACAGCCACAAAAGCTGCCTACTCAAGCTTAGCCTTGCACATATCAATGGGGCTGTAGATATTATGTGATTTGTCATCTCACCACTACAGTCTTAATTTCACATTTCTGTCATATCAATGACCCAACAGGTACTTCACTGGTTTATTATTTATACGGTTTGGAAAACAAATACCAAAGAACCCCTAATCTGATCTTCTTTTCATGCTGTCTGCGCATAATGTTCTGCAGATGATGTGCAGCCCGCAGAAAAGCAGCCATAGTAAAGAAAAAAAAGACTTGCTTTCTTAGCACACCTGACTTCGCGACTCATTTTTGCTCCACTGAATCAATGGGAACTCATGAATATTTGTCTTTCAGGAATGAAAAACGAAAGTGTGTCTGTAATTTTTCAGTTTGGTGCCTTTAAAGCATTGAACTCCTCTGAATGTAGGGCTGAAGTGTATTTTTTATTTATTTATTTCACTGCTTTTTCTTCTCAGACACTTTTCTTCCGTAAGCTTTCTAGTGGACAATGCTGTTTCTGTCTCCGTCACAGGTACAAACTCTTAGCCGAGACGAAACTATAGCAACAAATGAAGTGTTTCTATGGAAATAGCACTCCCGCTCTCTGATGAGGCCTTCTTTTCAAAGGTGCCAATTACAGAGAATCCTTGGGGCTGACCCTGAGCAGACACGTGTACCTACGCAGCCTGCCTGAGCGTCTTTCTCGCCGCGTCCCTTTGATTCAATCAGAGACAGCCATTAGCCAACAAAGGCTTTGAATTGAGTTTTATTACCATGCTGTCCCTGCTGTTAAAGTCTACAGAGCGTCTGAAGCGTTTCCAAGGCGCAAAGCAGCAGTCTAGACGTAGGGTTTTATAGTTGCAGAGTTTGGGGCAGGAAACTAACCACTGTGTTTACGCTGCCTGAGGACGGCATCCTCAGGCCTCCAGTAGTGAGAACACATAGCTTTTCATTTAAAAAACACCTTCTGCCTTGCTGACAATAGACAGTACAGCTTATTTCTGAGGGTCATCACATGCCTACCTGAACTCTGGCTGCTTTTGTATTATCGCAGACAGGCTCTAGATGAGCTGTTGCTGGTTAGTCCAGGCAGTCACCATGCGCTGCATTGTAGAAGTTCACAGTTATTGCATCATTTTGCTACTACTTCTATGTCATTTTGTTGCTATATACTTAGCGACAGTCAGTTACACAATACACAGTTTTTTTGTTTGTTCACACTACAGGGGAAATTAAATTTGTTTCTCTGATTTCTAGACTTAAATGTTCATATTTCACATGGCTAAAGCGACCAAGTTTAGTCAGACTGCATTTGCTCACATATCCATATATACATGTGAATGTGATTGAAAAAAAGAATCCATATGTGGATTTCATTAGGCTTTTTGCTGTTCAGACTGTTAGATATGAAAAAACGGCCTGTCTAAACAAGGCCTTACATAGAATTCACATTTTGTATTAAGATTCTGCACCCTAGGATGTGACATACATTCAGCAAAAGTGTGAAGAATGCATCTTCTTTCAGTAATTTTTCGTCATCTTGTAAACATAATAAAATATAAAATAAAATAAAATAAAATAAAATATTGCTCACAAACAAAAAAATTCAGAATTCATACGTTTGATGGAATTCCTCTGAGCTCTTAGCGATAAATAATATCTGATTACACCAGCAAGAGCAGCAGATTCTGAAGTTAGAAGCGCCCTCCTTGTTTCTGTGCGATAAACAAAGTAGCAGTGTAGGGCTTGCCCAAAACACGCGCCTGTTTCATCATTCACACCCGAAGGCCCAAAGAGTGAAGATCCTTCAGGTGTGTGATATGACGTGCATACCTGTCAGCTACAGGTTTGAAATATGACAGTACTCAAGGATACACATATCAGGAACCTCAGTCGTATTCACACACCGGTACTGACATTGCCCAAAGGTGGCGTGTTGTTTGCATTAGCGAAGGAAGAGGATGATGTGAACTACCGAAGTCGTGTAAACATTATCACCAGACCTATTTTGCGGTAAATATTCATGTTGACCTTTTCCACTGCATTTTAATATTGAGCTACAAATCATTGCAGCTTCGATACAAGGATTGGGAAATGTCACTCAAATCACTTAAAAGGGTTATTTTTGTCAATAAATGGATATGTAAGCCTAAATTGTGTGAAGTTTAAATGAAGCAAATCAACACTTGCTTTCTGTAATGAGCATTTCTTATAGGACATTTGCTTAGTTATATAGATTTTTCAGCAATAAGCAGCTGCGTAGTAGAATAAGAAACAGGGAGGCATTTGTAACATCCTGCGGTGCAACTCATTGTGGTCCTCAGTACTGCCCCCAAGTGGAGCTAATTATACATGAAGAATCTAGTGCAGTAGAATCCACAGTGAGACTTGCCGCTAAATCTAGTGCCAGATCTTATCGTATGTGTTTATTTAGTGATGCATTAGCCGTGATACTGTCAGTATTTTGGACCTGACCATTATACAGTTTTAAGGTTTGGAAACATGGCTTGTTTTAAGAGGCTAAGCACAACATGTAGATAAACATAGTAACTGCACAGTAACTCTGTACATGGTACAAACATCAACCAGCTCTGTAACACAAACAGCGTAAATGTTAAAAATGCCAGTGTGTTAAGGTTATATCACTCCTTTATGCAAAGAAAGATAAGAATTTCAATGGGTTGTATGTGTTTTGGTCCCACTAATGGGATCGTATTATCTAGGAACCATCCGCAGCAAATCTGACTGTTAGGTTAATCTTGGCTTCCTATTCGCCAGCTTCTTAATGTCTTTAAAGGGTGTGGCAGTTACTGGCACCTGAAATGGGACACTGTTAACAGTGATACAGTTTGAAATTAAACGTATGAAGATAGTAAGAATACAGACACTTTCTTCTGATCACTAAAATGAAGCGACAAATGATGAGTCTCCAACTCTATCCAGGACTGACAACCTAATTTCCATTCCACTTCAAGTAGGGGGGCACTTGGGGTGGCCAATCAAATTATGGTGGCCCCTACAGACATCCCAGTGAACAGTGTTGCCTTATAGAGCATCTTTAGTTTGCTAAACATGTGTGTGGGTAAGTGAATGAGCTACAGGCAAGGTCCATGAGGTGCCTTGCCTCTAAAGATGGAATGTAAATAAATTAATACGCAGGCATGACAAGCATGATGGACATTTATGGATGATTGTTGTAAAACAACTGTTAAGTACAAATGCACAAAAGCCATTTTAGCTAATTAACTTTACCACTTGTTCAACCTCTCACCAGTCCCCACACACACACAGACATATACAAACATACACACACACACACACACACACATACCTCTAGAAAATTCACTCTTTCTTTTACCTGAACTTCAAGAGTTTGGAGTCCTTGTAAGGAGGACCAGCCAGGGTCCATGTGCTGTTTGTGAATAGAACAGTGTGTGTGAATAGAACAGTGAGTAAGTATGGATTGCAAGATGTGAAATATCAGACAGACAAGGTGTTGAAATGTTTGGCCTGCTGAGAACAGTGCTCACCACTTAGCAAGCTCAGCCTCTCTGTCAGCAGCTCACCAAGCGGGAGCTGGATTAGAGCCAGTCCAGAGCCTCGAAAAGCACCAGCCATACCTGAGTCACCCCCGAGAAATACAGCTACGTTCATTTATGCATGTGGGCAATCATCTACGAGGAAATTACAAATGTAAATACTACTCTGTAAAGAAAAAACGTTTCGAATCAATACTAAGTTTCCACGCATATCCTTGCAAATACCCTCTATCCTTTTCAACTGATAATGATTAGCATTACATGTTTAGAGCAGCTGTAATCATATTCACCATTGTAAATTATTCCAAACTGATCAGTGTGAGAAACTGTTATTATAAAATACCTTGAAGGCATTTGCATTAAAACAGCTTGGGGAAAGAGAGATTAATAGAATGTGATCAATTGAATAATAGCATTTATTAATATTTATAAAATGATTAATTAATAATAAAAAAATTCTAAGGCATGTTTGTGTTTGTTGCTGTTCAGCCTGACTTCATTATAATTGGCTTTATATTGTTAAATGTTTCTGTGTGCTTTGCTAAATAATCATATATAATAATAATAATAATAATAATAATAATAATAATAACAATAATGATTTCCATAGTAAATATGTATTTATTTATTCATAGAGTGCTCTAACACTCCAGTACCGTTCATAAGCTTGTAATCAGCAGCACCTCCGCAGTCAACCGACCAGAAGCCATGGGTGACTGCGGAGGTGTACATGCTGCTGAGAAGCCGTGACTCTGCCTTCAGGTCAGGCTATAAAGCTGCCCAGAGAACAGCAAGGGCCAACTTGTCCCAGGCCATCGGAGCAGCAAAGCCTCCACATGCTCAGAAAATCCACCGCCACTTCCAGGACACTGGCGACACACAGCTCATGTGGCAGGGCATCCGGGCCATCACCAACTAGAGGATATCTCCACCTGACTGTGTGGGGTAGGCCTCTCTTCCAGTTCCACTGAATCACTTTTACGCATGGTTTGAGGCACGGAACAACATGGCGGCAAGGAAGACCACCTTACGCCCCAGTGACCAGGTTCTCTATCTGACCGGGGCTCATGTGAGAACTTTGTTTAGAGCCAACCTATGGAAGGCCGCTGGACCAGACAACATTGCTGGACGTGTGCTCAGATGATGCGCAGACCATCTGGCAAATGTTCTCACAGGCCTTTTTTAATATCCCTTTGAGAACCACAGTCATTTAAATGTGCTTCAAAGCCACCACCATCATCCCTATGTGAAAGAAGTCATCAGTGTCATGCCTCAGTGACTACTATCCCATCACACTCCTTCCTAATCACACTGAAGTGCTTCCAGAGGCTCGTGAAGAGGCACATAAAATCACAGCTGCCTTCCACACCATACCC
>JBBPCY010000035.1:7092146-7107146 GCA_037974405.1 Brachyalestes nurse
TCCCCACCCCACCCCCCCCCCCCCCCCCCCCCCCCGCAGTTTGCATATCTTCCAAACTTTTCAACAAAAGATGCCATCACTACCACCCTTTACCTGGCCCCGCACCCATCTGGACAAAAAAACAGCATTGTTAGGAAGCTGTTAATAGACTTCAGTTCTGCATTCAACCCCATCATTCCTCAGCATCTGACAGGAAAGCTGAGGCAGCAAGGCCCAAACATATTCCTTCACAACTTGATCCTGGACTTCCTGACAGGGAGACCTCAGTCAATCTTGATCAAAAGCAACATCTCCAAGTGCCACCACCAGAGCCAGTAATCTGTTTCTGAATATAGACAAAAATAGATAGTTGACTTCAGGAGGGCACTATGTGAAAACTCTCCACTGAACATCAATAGATTGTTCAGGGCACCAAGTTCCTTGGCGTTCACATCGCAGAGAACCTCACATGGACCCATTGCCAAGAAGCAGCATCTATACGTAGACTGAGGAGAGCACACCCACACACCATTCTCACAACATTCTACAGAAAGACTACACAGAGCATTCTCTGTAGTTGCATCCTGCATGGTATGGAAATTGTGCTGCATCAGATCGCAAGACCTCTACAGAGAATAATAAGAGAAGCTGAGAAGATCATCAGGGTCTCTCTCCGCTCTGTTGCAGACTTTTACTCCACACACTGCATCTGCAAAGCCACCAGCATTGAGAATGACCCCACACACCTCTCCAACACTCTTTCCCTCCTTCCATCTGGCAGAAAGTTTCACGCATCTGGGCCTTCCCTGCCAGGAGGAGGAACAGTTTCTTCCCCTAGGCTATCAGACTCATAAATCAGAACTAAATAACAAACTGTACACCACACACACATACACTCTGAACTGAACTACTTCTTTTCTCCCAGTCACACTGCATGCACACACTAAACTGTTCTGCCAAAAAAGAAAACTTACCCCCAACTACCCTGTATTTATTGATGTGCCGTATATTTTTTTTCTAATCCTGTTGATGCTGCTTGCTTTTTTGTACAATTATTTATTGCTGTCCACCTCAACATTTGCATTCCCCTGCATTTTTTGCACAAAAAACTCCTAGAATACAGTATGTCATAGTACTGTAATCACTCGCACTAGTACTGTTACCACTGCTGTTGACTGAACTATATTCTGTAAATGACTGTACTGTTGCTCTTGTGTCTTTTACACAATAAAACATTTAGTCCTTTTTAGAGCTTTTCAATGAATACTAACTATAAAGTTGCACAGGACTCACACCTGTTGATTCCCTTTAATATATTTGTCTGAAACTAAACTGGTCTCATATTACTCCCAAAGTGACTGGTTTGACTGGGTGTCTGCAGTATACACTACCAGTCAAAAGTTTGGACATGCCTTCTCATTCAACTATTTGCTCTGTTTTTATTATTGGCTACATTGTAGATTCATATTGAAAACATCACCTATTGCTCTGATGATAGCTTTGCACACTCTTGGCATTTTTTCAGTTAGATTCATAAGGTATTGACCTGGAATGGTATTTAATTAACAGGTGTTCTTCGTCAAGAGTTAATTAGTGGAATTTCTTGCCTTCTTAATGTGTTTGGGATCATCAGTTGTGATGGTGGGGATAGTTAGTGATCCTGTTCCACTACGGTTCTACTCCACATTATGGCAAGAACCACTTAACTAAGTAAAAAGAAACAATAGTCCATTCTGTTTGTTCAATATTAATCTACAATGTAGAAAAGAATACAAAAGCATTGAATGAGAAGGTGTGTCCAAACTTTTGACTGGTAGTGTATGTCCACTCTGGAACTAGCCAAAAGGAGTTCCTGAGAAATCTGAGTTAGAGATATAATCCCTGCCGCTTGGAGAGAATGTCAAGTGCACCCTGAACACTGAAGCTTTAATGCAGTGAACAGGGTGGTGGAAGCTAACTCCGACTCATCCCTTAAGGGTGACTTCTCACGCTTCATTTGAAATGCAGCCCTGATTAAAAAAAGCCGGCTTCATGTCTTCATAAGCACTGCTGATTGTGTCCTCTCCCCGGAAGTGTCTTCTGGCGGACACTAATAAGTTGCCCTCCCTGTGGGACCCCCAGGCTCAGAATGAGACTCGTTTGCGGGTGAGAGAGCAGCGCCCCCCTGGAGCACTCTGGGAGTTGAGTTTGTTCTTATTCTCAGCCCAGCCCCATGAGCCCAGCTTCATTAGGAGAAAAATGACGCTCCAGTCCAGTCGCACAAGGCCCCTCTGAGGATGAGGGAAGACATTTAAACACCAGTTTCATCACTTGACTAATGTGTTCAGTGACTGAGCCAACTCCATTACCGTAGATATTAGGCCTGAATGACACTGTAAAAACATCACATTGTGGCATTTTGTTTTACAGGGACATTATAAAACATTTCTCACACCAGTCATTCCTAAATAGTGATTTTTACCAAAGGAAAATATGTGTTTTCAATTCTAGATAGGGTAGCACTGTCATAACTGCAAACTTTTACAGGAGGAGGGAAAATATTCATACCTTTGGATGTAAGTTATTGTAACAACATTTTCTGCAATAAATAAAATCAACAAAAATGGGAGAAAATACATGACAGCAATGATATACGATATGTTTAAAGGTCAGCCTGCGTCATATTTGGCTAAATTATATTATTTTATTATTTATTGGATCGGTTTAATGCCTTAATTTACCCAAACACCCAAAGAACATCTGTGATTGATCAGGAAACTCACACCAGTAAAACATTTCACATGTACGCTACTCAGCTATTTTAATATATATTGCGAAGGGCAATGGCATGGTTATGAATAGAGATGATATATTGTTCAAACCTGCTCATGAATGCACATGAATGACATCAGTGCTAGATGTCATTTAACAGCCTGGATACAGTGCAGCATGCAGCGCATTATGTGTTTTTCTACACCATCAAACCATTAGCACCCAGACTGAGGTTTTGTCTTTATGCAATGAGCAGTCCTTAGGGAATTAATAACAGCATTTCTATGAGGCCTCCAGTGCTCGAGGTAAAAAGGCACGGCACCGGGGGCAGACGAATCGATGGAGTTTTGATTCTCAAGCCTACAAAACAGGGAACTGATCACTGGCAGACAGCAGCCTCACACACACTTCAGCCATTTTGTCGAGCAATGCCGAGTCAATAATGCAATCTAGCCTATGCCCATTCCCAGCGCTCTCTCTAATGCACATTTATCGACAGCCGCTGGAGAAAGAGCTTTAGTAACAGACAGGGAGGTTTACTTGAGCCCAGTAGGTTGTCCAGGTTTATACCTGTCTACAACAGCAGGCTGCATACCTCAATTTCCTCTCCTTGTACACAAGCAGCTAATGCTGAAACCATATGTTTGGGTGCTTTTCACTTGCATTCATTTCATACGTCGATTAAGCCTTCAAAAGTTTGACCTTCATGTAGCGTGTCTGCTGTTCCAGAGGTTCTTCTCTAAAACGCACTCATGATACAAACAGGAGAAATGGTAATGTGGCGGTGCAGAGTTTCGTTAAGGGATTTGTCTTTTGTCTTCTTATCTGGTTCTTCTCCGTTTTGTCTTTTTGTCTGCCTTTCAACTGAAGTCATTAAAAGTTTTCTTGGAAATAATGTTTCGACCTTGGCATTCGTACTTCCATTGGAAGGGTACAAAAGGCTTCTGAAAGGCAGCACATACCCAGATGAACCTAGAGACACTAGTCAAAAGCCTATTTGTGTGTTGTGTAAGTAGATGTTACTGTCAGAGACTAAGAGCTTGTGTGGGTGCTCAAGTGCCCAGTGGTGTCTGCTGGTCTGTTTGTAAGTAAACTGGAAAAATCTTCATTTTAAAGCACGTTAACCCTCTAGACCCTTCTGCTGGCTGCGGTTCGCTGTAATAGCCATGGACAGGCATACATTAGTGAGGCGAATCCTGACTGTTAATAGAAGAACTGCAGCTAACAACAACATCTCGGTCACAAACCATATTTACATAGTAGATATTTTTTAAGAGCTATATTTCAGTTTAAAATTCATAATAAATAGTTTTAGACATTCATCCATTCAGACCTTCCAAAGATGCTGGGAGACCGTACAGATGTGTTGTAAAGTTATGTATACCTAGATAGAGAAGTTTTCCTAAATCTGTTCAAATCTTGGTTAATAATGTGTTTCCATGGTAAGTTTACATATTTTAGTGAATTTATGCTTCATACAGTACATATTATGTTTCTAAATTACTCCTGGCTTTATAATGAAATATCTTATTTAAAACAATGATAAATGATCTTCTAACTCTACGAAATGATCATGTTTCCACTAGAAGTGTTTCAGAATTCTGTTCTGAGAGTAAATGTTGAATTAATAGCAGCCGACCAAAGAGCTGTATATCAGTAGAGAACATGCTACCTTATTCTTGTATTTTGTCATAGCTCATTTTACAAAACCATTTCACTCATATCTTTATCCCTTAACGTTAAAAAGATCTCTGCCACTCAAAGCAGTAAATGATCTGTGGACAGACTGGGGATGACCAAAGCAAGAGCATTCTTGTGCCATATTCTCATAGGATGGACATTGGGTGAGTTCCATTACCAGTACTATGTAGGCATCGTTTATCCATTGTTTATGCATATATTTTGCCTTTTGAACACGTCAGCTCAGTCAACCAAGGTAAATGCAAAACATGTAAAAGAAGCATGTTTATTGTGACTCGCTCATTCAAAAACCAGTTTGGGCTGAAACACTTGACTGTGAAAGGGCTGGATAAGTTTCTGTAGGGTGAATAGATGGACTGACATAAATGCATTGAAACATCATTGAAACAATGAAGTCAAAGCGAGATGTCTTTGCAGTTTTATGATTAGTGATCACCTGAATCACTCTCCTCTGGCAGTGTGACCAGTTGGATGGTGAAACACTACTAGAAGTTCGTCAAAGGTCATTATTTTGTTTGAGTGAACAAGAGATTTGTTTTCTTTGAATTATTCCAGTTCTGTAAACGCTGCATCATTTCTCTTAGTTTGATGTTTTGTCGTTTCCTTTAAAAATATGCTTTAAAGAACAATATTTTTATTTGAAAATTAGGAGAAATATTGTCAGCAGGTCTTAAAAACAACGCAAAGCTGTTCAGTTCAATACTTGCAGCTATAAAAGATAAAACCTGAGAAACTGAACATTTTTGCAGTGGTCTCTTATTTTTTTCTGGAGCTGTATTTACTGATGTCTGAATGGTGTGTTTTGAAACGAATTATATTTACATACTTTATTAAACTGTTTTCTTTCAAAAAACAGCAATAATATTTGCCCTTGTGTGTTGGGAAAATAGCAAAATTAAATTTTCTCCAGTGAGTTGCCCAACCTGTGTGCACCAAACAAGGCCAACAAATCCAGCCTCAAACAGTGCACTTCAGATCTCTTCTACTTTATATAGAAATTTCTGACAGCCTCTCAAATGTCTATCTAACCATAGAGGCTCTCTAGAGCGCAGGGCTGGAGAGGAGAGCACGATTTAGAGTTAGAGAGGAGAAAGGAGGATAGAAAACAGAGAAAGAGAGGAAAACCATGTATCCAGATCCTACTGGAGCTCAGTATCCCTCTTCTCAGGACAGGAGCCATCTTTCTGAGAGCCATCATTCACCGGCCTCATAGTGATATGAGCTGGATAAAGGACAGCAAGAAAAGAAGGAGAGGAGATGGAGAGAGAAAGCCTGAGAGGGACGGAAATGTGGCGAAAGAGGGTGTAAAATATACACCGATGTCTATACACATGGTGTAAATGTTTGATCCTGCAGTAATTAGCCCCAGTGAGTGTGCCTGTATGGATGAATGGCTGGCCCTGTGCAGTGTTTGATGCCGTAAATGGAGTTAATAATACTTCACGCTGCTCGGCGGCCAGCGTAGGCGGATGGGTCTTCTCTTGCATGCTCTTCGAGCTCCAATACTTTCATTTCACATTAACTTTATGCAATTACACGCCTATCATCGCACCAGAGCACGGACCCAGGGCCGAGGAAGAGGATGCGAAGCATACCGAAGACACTTCACTCGCTTTCCTCCGTCTGCTTTCGTTCAGGTTAAGAAGTTTAAAGGCAAATCTAAGGCTTCAGGCTTTTACCTTTGCTGAACCCAGAAAGCACCCCCCCTCCTTTCCATTCACCTCCAGACCTGTAAGCTTAGTGTCATTTTAGAATTACTAATACATGCTTTTCAAAGTGCTCAATGCCTAATTTATAAGCTCTCCAGGATCTCACAGTTTTGCGCCAAGGAAAAAAAATGCTCTGCAGTTTTGCAGCTTCAACAAAAATGTCTGACTCATTAATGTCTGGCTAGCTCCTTCTCTCGCCCTTGTCGTGGTTACTTTACTTTACTTCGCTTTACTTTTTTAGTTAAGGTTCACGAGGATAATGCACAAACATTCTATAAATTTGAAGGTTTAGTCCAAATTGGCTCTAACTGTTGTCCTTTGACAGGCACAGAGAGATCAGTATTGTTGAAGCAAATACTTAAAAATGACATAAAGCAGGAATTATAAATATTAATCCAATATTTTAAACCAAGGCATGGCTGAATTCAGCATACATAAAGCTACAAAGACCCAAGATGGCCGCTGAAAGGGGTGAGAAGCAACAGGCTAGTGGGCGGAGTCTCGACAAGTGAGGGGTGTTTCTATGCAAATTGGCCCCAATGACGTCACCGGGGGCCCTCCGTCCAGATGGCTCATTTTGAAATTGACTGTAACTGTGAATAATAAACCTGGTGATATCTCTTTATGTGAGAGTGATTTTGTGCAAAGAACTTCATGAACATGTTTTGTAGCCCATAGACCTATTATAACTAAAGTGAGTTTTGCATAATATGTCCCCTTTAAAATAGCTGTTAGCTGACATGACAGAATTGCTAGTTTGGTCTCCCCAAGCACGTTCAGTGAAGTGAGCAGTCTGAGAATCTGTCTCAAAGGACTTCACACTGCCAGTGTTGGTAGCATTGTATGATAGAGGTGGGCCTAGCTAGTGGAAGGAACGGACAATTACTAAATTGGGGAGAAATGTGGAAGATAAAAAAGGTTGGAAAGTTTTTCCTTCACTTGCCACTTCAGAGACTAGGGAATTTGTTGAAATAACTTTGGTTGATTAGGATTGATGTATTATTTCTTTGTTACAATTGGTTTACTTTTTCAATCGTGAATAAATGTAACAGTTACATTAGAAGTATATAAGCAAGTGGCTGGTGTAATGTAGTGGTCTATACTGTTGCCGTCCATGCAGTACACTGGGATTTGGTCCCCCACATAGGCAAGTACACCACACTACGCCATTTGGGCAAAACACCAAATGATATGTAGACCTGTATCTGGAATATGATAAAATTGTGAGGTGCTTTGTATTAGATAAATGCATCTGACAAATACGTAAGTGAAAGTGAAATGAGTCCCTATACTATAGCTATCAGCTATACTATATCTGATTCAGGAGCTTGGTGTGATGCTTTCCTTAGCGTTCGTCTACTGCATGACAGCGATAGTTTGAGAAGGATTTTTGAGTGACAGCGATAGTTTGTGAATGTGTGTGAACTTGGTGCAACAGACATACCAGTCAGTAACTGAGCTGCTATTACCCTCAGATTTGTCACACTTCAGTCCCAGTGCTGTAAAATGCTAAGACTCATTAGGTAAGCTTCTTCTTGATGTCCTGCAGCCTCGCCTTTTTTTTTTTAATACAGTCTCAAGGTAGATATGGAAGATTAGAAGATGCAACGATATGGTAATTGTGTTCATTAGACTCCCCATGACCCAATTTGTCTGTTCAACATGCAACTCTATTTATCAGGCAGAATCATCTGGAGTGGCAATGCATATGCATCATTTTGTAGGTCTGTATTTATGAGCTCTTGATTATGAAGTGCTTAGAGTGTGTTCTGAGGGCACAAAACCACAAGTGTGTAAAATGTACACATAAAAAGTGTTATGAGTTATACATATTGTTGCTGTCTTTGGAAAATCTCATGCCTTTTACGTTTAACTTCTTAAGATTTTATTGCTTTGTAATTTTTATCTTTTGTCATTTTTATTGTTCAGTTTATCATGAAATGTTCAGAAGGGCACTGCCGTTTTTAAATTGGAAAAAAAAATGTTATAGGTATACATACGATGCATATGATTCGTGCCGGTCGCATAGAAACATCATCACCACAAGTTCTTTGGACCTCCTGTGTTCACACATGACCTCAATCAGTCATTATGTGGACTTTATACGAGGGGGTGGAAGGGTAAAGTTCAGTTTATGTCCGGTCCGAATGATTTGGGCATTTGCATTCTCACATACAGCTCCTTTTATTGATATCTAGAAAAGTTCCAGTGCATGTGTGAAAGGGGCTTTGGATGGTTGCGAGAACATTGTAAGATTACTCAACTTACTTCAGCAACTCGTTTTAGCATTTTGATATTTTAGAGAAATACTTTATTGTATAATTTTCTTTTATTAAAGAAATACATTTGAATTAAAGAAACAAAATGATCTGTCAACAATTAAATACATTTTCCCAAAAAACAAGCATCTATTAACTAATAATACTGTAATCACAAAATCACATAATGAGAAATATTAGATTTACTAATTGGATTTAAGGTATTTTTTACCAGCCTAGGTAGCAATAGTGTTTTTTGTCACCTTCACTTTTTTAAGTGTATACACTTTTTATGGTTGGAGATTGTGTAATTGACTGTCAAGAAGTGATTCAAGCAAAAATCATTAGATCTGTTGGCTTATTAAAATGCCTTCTCTTTTAGAGCACTTTTCTGTCACACTACTCACTGTTCTAGCTAGTAAATGCCAATCTGTACTACCAGACTGTTTCTCATCTCCTCTCCTTCCCTCTCTGCATGAGATAATGACTGAGTGCAGTGTGACAGTGCGGCTAATCCATGTTTAATCATCTCTCAAACGATCTGCCCTCGACCACAGCACCCACACAAGACTCTGCACGGCCCTGCAAACTCCATTTTAAACTCCAGCCGAGTTAACTCAGCGAGGAGAGGCTCCCTGGCCTTGAGTTCATGGCAGGTTTTTGGAATAGACCTCGAGATCATCGCAGGCATCCCCTAAGACCTTTTATCCCAGGCAGAAAAAATGCACATTAAAAGTTTAAGTTGCTGTTTGCCCTCATTTTACGTGTGTCACTGGAGAGAAATGGTTAATATTTCCTGACCTGAGCTGAAATTTGACACTATGTAGATTGCCAAATAACCTAATAAGATTCAGTTAGCTCTTTGATAACAGTGGCTCTAGTAATTGATCTGAGTGGGCGTGGTATATCTGCATTTACTATTTTTTAAGTTTTTTTTTTTTTTGTTTTACCACAATCCTGTGGTGTTACAGAGACCTTATGGAGTTTGGTCCAGGATCCAAAAGAGGATCCAAAAGTTTTCATTACAATAGCTGGACGTAGGCAAGCATAATTTACTGAGAAGCCTATGAGGAGTCGAAGTGCCAGTTTGGTCCGTGTTTTGGACGTGCCTCTTATAGACGATTATAACATTGGTCTCCAGCCAGAGATGAGAGACGCCCTCTAAAAACATGTGCGAATCCCAAACAGCCATCTGGAGCGGCACGTCTGAGATGGAATGTGAAGGAGGGAGTTGATCTGAAACTAAACAATCAATTTCTGCAGATTGATTTATGAAAGTGGGTGTCCTGGAGGTGTTTATTCTATCAGAGCTAATAAACAGTGTTGGAAGTCTATCCACTCAGCTCATTACAGCAGGACAGTCGATGAGCTGAATTTAGGCTCTTGTCTGAAGAGATGGCGAGCGTCCTTAAGACATGCCGAATTTAGTTAATTAGCACTTGCATGCAAGGTCTCTTGTTGCTGTGTTATTTGCTTGCAGAGAAGTGGGAAGTTTCATAAAGAAACAATATCATAGGGCTGACATAATGTCTTCAAACTTTCACTGCTAATGAACATATATATATATACAGCCTATAAAGTTACCACTGTGTTGTTTCCATAGAGATGATACATTCTTCACGTTGAGGTTACATGCAATGCAACCAGTGAGCGTTTTTGACATTTTTTTTTTGGATAGTGTCGTTAGAAACCAGGAGGGAATGCTTGTTATCTTGCACGAAATGTTTTAACACATATTCCTTTACCAAGTATCCATGTCTCTGCTCCTAACTATCATTTGTGGTCAATGTTGCTGTAAGGCTTGGTATGCTTGAGGCCATGAATTGCAACAAGACAAGCCACAGAATTGTGTTTTAGAGAAAGGATTCACATGCTTTCCTTGTGGACCAACATAAACAAGCACCCTGGCCATGTCTGCTTTGGACCACCTGGTCTAGAGTTTTTGCCCTGGTTCTCAGCCCTGCTGAGTCTCTGCCGGTTGGCTCTAGTCTATAGGTTTTGGGGCAGCATGAGTCAACAGTTTTTGACCCAGTGCAATCTCATAATGTATACAGTTAAATCCCACTAACAACCAATGGAAACCCAGAGCCTGAAAATATAAATACAGTTAAATTAAGAAAAATGCCAATCTAACATTCACATGTGGAGAGATAATGTCTTTAAATTGTTTAGTGTATGAGTTTTCATTTGGCAAAAAAATTAAATAAAATCAGTTTGAAATCAAAAGATCTTCAAAAGGGGCACTTTACCTGGAGAAGTGTATTGCAGGGTAATTTTTTTTACTGTAACATTATATTTTGCATTTTGGATCATTTGTATTGGTCCTTTCTTCATGAAATGTTCTCTAAATGGTAAAATACGATATTGTCAAAATGTTGGAAAAACACACAAAGAGGTTTTGCTTTGACACTAACAGTGTAATATCTAAGTGCTAACATGTGCTATATTTACTGTTTTATTTAAAGCTCCAATTCTGGATCCTCAGAGAAGACTCCATACACAGAAGAAGGGGCCTAAGGCCATAATTAGAATAATTGTAACTGGGCGCTGGTGGTGTACCACAAACAGAGTGCACATGGGGACGGTATGTGGCTGCGGATCAATCCAGGAATGCATGCTATGATTATCCAGGCATAGATTATAGGGACGCTGTATGAAGACCTCAGAGCCTCGTTAGCTTTGACACAGTCTACTAGTATGACCTAAAAAAGAATATCATTATAAATTCTGACATTAGCATAATAACATTTATTACACAATGCACAAACACTAAATAATCTGCAACAGCCAACCACACACTAGTTAATAAACATGTGCTTCGCTTGCAAACTGCTCAATATAGTCAATACTGCCAGGACCTAGAAAAGTTCAAATTGGTTTAAGTATGAATCCGGACGGGGCTACTATCTGTGAAATGATGATTCCATGAAAGATGGTTTACCATATAAGTTGGATCTCATTCAAATAGTAAATGTTCACATTCCTGATGTCTATGCTACATCATTCAGCTCCACTGAGCAGCCCTGGCCGCTGCTTATTCACAGCGATGATGAGATCCAGACTGGCTCTTCGGCCGAGGCCTTTTTTTCAAAGTGCTTATTCAATCATTTATTGTGGATTTCAGTGGAAGGGAAGGATGAGTAGTCATTCCCTTCTGAAATGTGTTTTTTTCCCCTTTAAAAAACATATGGGGTTCCACCAGGAGGCCTTGAGTGCTTCAGAGGAAAGTCATTTTCTACAGCGTGCTCCTGGTTTATCTCTGTGTGAAAGCAGACAGAGCAGTCTCCCTTTCAAAATGAAAGACATTGCGCTTGTATTTCTATTTCCTGTGCCTTGCAATAAGAAATCAATTTACTTTAAGCACTTTAGTCCCCTTCCCGATCTCATTAACCATAACAGAAACACCTTGCTGGTGAGAATCTAAGGGGAAAAAAAAGATAAACAATGAAGTATAAAAGTCCAATATCATTATACTAATTTTGCAGGTGTCACTCTGTATAATTGAGACGTTTGAGGCTCGTCTCCTCTGAGATGCAGCTGATGGCATTTGTCATGCCGGTGGAGAGGTACAATAATTACTGTCTGTGTTTGGCGGTTAGAAAACAGGGGAGCGACAAAATTACATACTCTTAAGAAAGTGGCGATCCAAACAGTTTGTATCTTTGAAAAGAATCAGAGTACACAGATTTAGTGAGAAAGAACACACAGACTGTGTACAGAAGGATTTACATCACTTGGAGAACTCAGACGAGTAATTATTGTGATATGTAAATTCCTCTTTTAATGAGTGTGAATGTGTGAATAGGCGCTGTGTGGTGTCATATAATGCCCTGTAATAGCCTGTAATTACATAGAATCTGTTCAACATTCTATGCATTCATTGTTCTTTCTAGATCATAAATTTCATCATTATTTAGTTATTCACATCTGAGGGATCTCCAGCGCTGTACTCCAAACCGCTCTTTAAATCATGTATATGTGGTCAGGAAGGAACATCTGGACCTTTTCTGGCAGAGACTCCTCAAAAGTGTGGTTAGCATGTGAGTGTGTGTTCTGTGGCTTTAAACATGAGACTTGTGAGTTATGTGGCGGAAATATAAACACTGATCAGCCATAATATTAAAACCAGGAGAGCTGAATTGACATGAATTATCTCATTATACTGGCACCTGTCAAGAAGTGGGATTATTGGACAGCAAGTGAGCAGTCTGTTCGTGAAGTTGATGTGTTGGAAACAGGGAAAACAGGCAAGCATAAGGATCTGAGAGACTTTGACAAGGGCCAAATTGTGATGGCTTGACATAATGCAAGGTGTGCGAAAACACTGTGACACTGTTTCACCGATGAATCCTGTCCATTCCATACACATTCACACTGCATATCCTGCAAATGTATTAAAATGTAGTGTCCATTTGTCATATGGGAACACACCACAGCACACAGTGAGAACAGCACAAAATTCTTCTCTGTATTTTAACCCATTCACCAAGTGAAGCAGTGGGCAGCCAGGAGCACCCAGGGAGCAGTGTGTGGGGACAGTACCTTGCTTAAGGGTACCTCAGTGGTGCCACTGGCAGTCCTGGGATACAAACCCACGGCCTTCTGATTGCAGGTGCAACCAAAAGGCCACCAGCTGCCCCAGTGTTCAAGTATCACGTGCACTGATCAGCCATAACATTAAAACCAATTGTTTAATATTGTGTCGGTCCCCTTCATAACACAATAACAGCCTTGACCCTTTGAGACTCCGCAAGTCCTCTGAAGGCGTGTTGTGACACCAAGACGTTACCAGCAGATCCTATATGTCCAGTGAGTTCATCACATCCCACAGTCCCAGAGTCAACACCTTGACCTCTTTGTCATTGTTCCTCAAAACATTTTTGAGCTGTTTTTACAGTGTGCCTGGTTGCATTGGTCTGTTGAAAGAGGCCAGTGCCATTAGAGAATACTGTTGTCACAAAGGGGTGTACTTGGTCTGCAACAGTGTTTAGGTATGTGTCGAAGTAACTTCCACATGAATGCCAAGCCTTCGCTCCCCACGTGCCTCAGTGAGTCTTTGGGAACTTTTCCCCCTTTCTCCAGTTCACCTGTTATCCTTCCTTGGGCCACTTGTGGTAGGTACTAACACCAATACACAATTTGACCCTTGTTAGAGTATTCAGAGCCATTTGTTTGCTCCGTTTGCTCCAGGGGTGCTGCCACCCCTTTTAGGTGTGCCATTGTAGTGGGATTATTAATGTTATTCACTTAACCAAATGGTAAAAGTATATTGAAAGAAACATACTTGTTACTCCACAGTTTATGCATTACTAACAGTGGTTGTTGTTTAAACACACTTGGATTCTAAACAAGAGCTGCCAGTCTGGTTTCCCCCAAAAAACTGCTACATTACGTTAACTCGTTATGCAGCCATGGTGTGATATCATGTCAGTCGCTATATCATGCTCTCATGGTTTATGTACATAAATAGCAGTTACATTATGCACAATATACATTTACATAACCGTATCAAATGCCCATTCCCAGTAAACGTAATGACAGTTGACATCATTTTTGATGCCGCATGCTAATCAGCCATTACAAAATCAGCTATTATAGTATGTGTTACCTGATACTGTTACTCGATATAACCTGCCATGATAAATCATGACAACATACGACATCAGCCTGTTTAAGGCATTGTTATGTCAGTGCTATGCAACAGAGTTCAAATAAAAGGTTACTAAAATCTTACTGCAATTACCACTTTAACGTCAATGTATCATCACGTCTTTTATCGTATCTCTTTTTTCCCCTATGCTCGCATGTAGACATGAGCTAGAAAAATGCTATTCCTCCCAATTCAAAGCTCCGATCAGCGGCTTCAGTTTAATCGCCCCATTCGTATGTGCGGTTCAAGCCCGCAGAGCGATCGTTTACGAACAGCAAATTCCCTCTCTTGGGGAAATCTATGAATTCAAATATGACTCCTGCATCGACAGTCACTTTGGTTTTTGAAAGGCTTAAGCGGGATTGCCCAGATAAACCACTCACGCTCTCATTCAATTTCACGCCTAGATGGCTGACATATGAGCAGAGTGGGCTACTGAAATCTCCCCTCAGTGTGAGCGGCGCACACCGCTGTCACCTCTGTCTCTGACGCTCACGGAAAGGTCACGGCGAGCCATCCCCAGGCCGAGCCGCTCGCACATCCCCTCCTGCTAAATTAAATCCCGGCCTTGATGCTTCCTCTCGCCGAGGCACTAGTCCAGAATTAGGTGCCATAAATAGCTGTCTTCCTGTGGCCTCGTGGCAGGAGCTGCATATTTTTGTTCCGGTCATGTTCGGAAACCATTAGCGGGTAAGCTAAAACTTGCACACATGTGCTTTTTTGTAACTGAACTCTGTTCACAATGCTAGCGTACATGATTCTTCTGCTTATTATGGCACTTTTGTTTGAGACTTATTGGACAGGCCACAACGACCTCCAAATGTTAAACTTTTGCTGATGAATATCAGCATATCCGAACCACCTGCAGACCATTTGCATATCAGGAATAAACATATGGGTGGGCAATGTGACAATAACGTTATTGAGAAAAATGAAATTACTTTTTTTTAGC
>JBBPCY010000035.1:7111409-7127254 GCA_037974405.1 Brachyalestes nurse
ACAAAGTTGGAAGCATGGTGTTGTCCAAAATGTCTTGGTCTGCTGAAGCATTAAGATTGCCCTTCACTGGAAGTAAGTGGCCACCTAAATTAAAAAATTAAAAGGTGTGTCCCAATATTTTTGTCCATATAAGGGAGTGAGAGACAGACCAATGAAAGCCTCAACAGCAACAGTTAGGAGGTAATTCAGTCTCTGACTGTTATTTTGTTGTTTTTTTTTCCATTTCCCGTTCCCGGTGATTTGAAATGGTTGAAATGAGCAAGTGTTTGAGTTTAAAGATGTTGATCTCATTTTTATGAGCCATTTTTGATTGAAGCACTTTACTTAAGATCTAGAAGTAGGCTGTTGTGCTCTATTCAAACACTCAGGAAAAAAGACACACAATGTGAGAGTGTGCTCTTTCAGCCTGGATTTGTTTTCCCTCTCTGGATCGGTGCCATCTATAATGATAACTAATGCTTGAACTTGAGTATCAGTAAACACTACGTGTGTTCATTGTTGGTGGTTTTGTTGTGGTTGGGGTATGTTTGCATATGGTGTGGTTGGAGTCTGTGTCATTTTGGGTGGTGGGATGAAAATGGGATGCATGGAGCCGGGTAGGTTTTATCTCATTCCCAGGTTCAACAGAGACACATTGTTACAGGTGACAGACAGAAGAACGAATTGATAACTGTTAATAGTTGTATCGGTCGCATCAGTAATCTGTTCTGCCTCTTCTATAATGCATTATTCAGCCTCTTCATTCTGCTGGAGGAGCCACTCTCACTGCTGAAACACCATGAATCACTGGCTGTTGTGTTTGAGTGGAGATTTCTGCCTCCAAGCTAAATTATGGCGACGTTGAATGCCTGGAACACAAATTCTGGCGCAGGAGGCTAACTGGCTGTCCCAACAAATGCTTGAGCGCTGCGGCAAATTCATCATTCATTTCCACTCCAGAGTCAAAAATAAAAATGATAGTAATACAAATAATAATAGTGCACACAAAAATTGCACTAACAGTGACAGGCACAAGAGTCTCTCAGTGTAAAATCAGGGTCTCTGGAGTGGCCCGATTGGAGATGAAGCGTCTTGGGCTGTGTTTGTCTAATTTGCTATGATTGCTCTTACGTAACAGCTGTGGATTAATCTTTTGAACAAGGTGGGTTTGAAGTACTGCCTCTAGCAGCCCGTGGAAATGTTGTTTTGATTGCCACTAATGCGCATTGCCTTCTATGAGACACAAACCCAAATGTAATATCCTCCCAATGCAAGCGGTCTAACCATGCAGCGCCAGTAGAACAGAGAGATTAAAAAGCCCGTAATAGAAAAGTAGTTCTTTAGTCAGTGTAATTAAAAAGAACACACTTGGTCATGTGGAACTTATTTTGCCATTTGCTCGCGAAAGTTTCCCGAAGCGAAGTGCACTCGCATGTTCAAAAAAAAAGTGTAGATTCTGCGCACCGAGCGTAAATCTGGCTTTGATTTTTTTAATCTGATCTCTTATAATCTTTTAATAAAGTCAGAGATTTGCTTCCTAAGGCTGGCCTTTTGTCTGTTTGTTTGCTTGTTGCATGTTGTGGCTTTTTTTTTTTCTCTCCTTGTAATTCCTCATTTGTAATGTTTGCACACAAAAACCCATTAAATTTCTGTTGCAAATGAATAGGTGACAGAGGGAAAGAAACCAATTATGCCACCCTGTTCTGCGATTTTGCTTTGGTGAAATGCATTTTTTGCTCCGATAACAAAACAACATCAGTCTTCCCCTTTGACATGAATGATTGTTTTGTTTTGGTTGGCAAAACAAGACATTTTGATGGATAATTTTGAAATGGTGGCAGTTAAGGAGGCATCTCTCATATTTATCAGAATTAATGCGCGCGGCAGACGGCTTGTTTAGACTCAAGCTTTCTTCCAGGAAAGTATCATAGACGTATTGCTGTCAGAAAATTGAATTAGGCATGAGGTGAATCATTCAGGGTCGTAATTACGGAACAGCTACTTTTCAGGCTGGGCGAGCCCAAGGCCGGACATATTTGTTCCCATTTGAAGTGCTTTTCTTTTGCTAAATTTCACATATTGTTAAAATCGTGAACAGAAATAATTGCCCCAATCAGTATTCAGCAAATGATTAACTCAATGGATCTTAAATTGTTATTAATTGCTTTTTTTTTTTTTACCCCACGCAGCTCTGTGCCTGACTTTGCTGATCATGGCCAATGACGTTGTTCATTAATCATGTGCATGAGAGGTCATTTGACTGGCTTATATAACTGAAGTTCTGCACTGATTACTCACATCCTGCATGACTACTGAAAGACATCTAAACATCGGCTTGTTATTCTGCGGTAATTTTCAAATCCATACTTTAGTCGTTGTACATTCAACAGCATTCAGCATCCAATCATGCGTTTAAGATTCATTCCTCCTGACTCCTGAGCTCCAGGTTGTGTTTTGATGTGAAACTGCTGTTCTTAGTTCTCAAATGGCCCATGAAATAGTCTGAAATGTTGCAAAAGCTGCTTATGGTTACACAATGCTATATTATCTGTAAAGGCAATCACCCAGTCGTTGGAAATATTGATCCTTTACTCAGGAATATTCAATAAGATGAACAGCTTGGGTGGGAAAATGGTGCGCATTGAACAGTGTGCTGTTATATGTGGCAACTTTTAACGTAAACCCTGCCGCATAACACTTACATAACCATGTCATGGAAGATGTTATATTTTGCCATGACAGATTATGTCCATCAATGGGTCTGTGCCGTGTTCCCATTCTTGTAACTGTCATGACAAAAACGTTCATGTTTAATGTACTTAAAACTGCATGTGGCATCTTGTCTTTCATGACAGTTACCAGTAATGGTAACACAACACTGTTTCTCTTAATGTGTCACGGCAGTTTATGACATCAACCATGGCATTTCAATGGCACTGTTATGTCAGTGTTATATTAAATGGTTCTTTTGTTCACTGAACTTTCCTTCTCTCTTTTATTATCCCACTTTCCCTTAAACATCCCCAAACATCTGCCCCTGAAGCTAGAGAAAAAAATCGGGATTTAGTGTAATAACTGGTTGATATGCATTAAGCTAGAAGCAGTTGGTTCTCAAAGGATGCTCTTAATAAAGCAATGGCTCAGCAAAAAAATGTAAATATACATTCCCCTACCCCAGATCGGCCAAGATGTTTTTAGCTCTAATGTAACCAGCAAGCTGATACCCCATTGACAAAACTAAGGCTCTAAGATAGCTGCTGTTATGTGGTTTTGCAAGGGTGGCATTTTGGTATGTTAGCCCTAATGCTAACTGATGGAGTATAAGCTTCCATTAGTTACAGCTGCATTAATCTCATACCCTCATAACCTCATAGCAAACTAAACATGTCCTGGCTAATTGACTGAATTTGGAGTCAAAAACAGAAAGTGTGTAAATGTGCTGACTGTAAAGCTCAAAGCATAATGTTCTTAAACAGAAGAGCATGGTGAAGGTCTGTCTAACCAGTGGAGTGTGTTACAGAGTGCACTACTCTCCGTTTCATCCGCCACTCTCCTTGGGTAGGTGACCCACAGGGCAGAAGAGTGGTCTGCGGAAGCAAAGGAAACAGTTGAGCAGAATAGGGACACAGAAAACCACATTTGAATGTGAAGGGAAGTGAAGTACAATGCACCAGCGCACAGCAGCAGGAGGCAGGCAATACACTGAAGCATGGAGGAAGGGGATGGCATGAGGCAACAATACACACACACACACACACACACACACACACACACACAGCACTGCCAGCAGGGATGTCAGCCAGAAACTAGTAGGCTTACCTGATTAAAAATCAAACAGCTTGGTTTAAGTCAGCCCTTAGAGCGTAGTGGAATAAAATATCTCTATACGTTCGGCTCTAACTTGCTAATATTAACTGATAATATTAAAATATTACATTGTCAGCAAATCATATATGTCCAACAATTTTGAAAAGTAACTCAACTTTTTATGTCTGTTACTGAGCATAAGTACAATGTCTATCCCAAAGTGTTAAAATACCCCTTCGAATTAGTAATTTCAGCTACACATAATGTGTATTCTCTGAAGAAAAGCATTGCCAGATGCAATGCTTTGGAGAGAAAATGCAGTGCTTTTGAGAATGATATGCCTAAGGTCACCGTGCACCATGCTAAGGATCGTCTAGAAGGTTTACACCTCCCAGTACTGGGCTGTTGAGCGATGGGACTACATTATCTGCAGTGATGAACATCAAACCTCTTTGTGATAAGTTGGAGTGGAGTCATCCTAAACTAAACATCGAGCCTCAGAACCTCACCAATGGCTTAATGCGATCAATCAAATCTAAACAGTAGTGTTCCAATATCCACTGCAAAGTCTCCCTTGAAGAGCAAATGTTATTGCATCAAACTCCTTATTAATACCCTTCATTTTTTAAGGAACAACAAATAAACAAGTGTCTACAAGCTTTTGGACAAATAAGGTTGATTCCTCAAACAAGGATTAGGTCTAGTCTGCATTTCAATTGAGAATATCTATTCAGAAGGCTTTAAAGTCTAGGATTTAATCCTTATATAGGAAACCCATAATATGATTTTTACAGATTTTTTTTTTGCATTTTTCTCTGTAAAAAATGATGCTTACAAAAATGACTGTAGGACTACTGTGCAGTACACTACTTTCAGTATAACTGCTGGGTCAGCACTGATGATGAATATCCACACCCAAAGGTCACCTCCATCCCCTACCCCACGACTCCAAAGAGTTCTCCAGAACCAAGTGTTTTCTCTCTCCTTTTCTCTCCCTTTCTCCTTTTGCACACCAGTGGACCCCATTTGGCTGGTTCCGCTCGGCAGAGGCTTGTTGCATTGGCACCAGCGCCAGCTCGCGGCAGGAAATGGGCAGTTTAGCCTTGCCCTCTTGCTGAAGCATCGCGGATCTTGATGAGAAACGCGGCGCTGGCCAAATCCCAAGCCCTTGTGCCGCCCAGCACTGGCACTGCCAACCCAGCCTGACTGCCATGCCAATGGAAATGATGGGGAAAGCAGAGATGAAAGAGGCAGCGAGTGCCCATGCTGTTGAAAGGAGCAGCTTTAGATGCACGGCTGCTACTGAGACAGTGGAAGCGGGCCACCCCCCTCCAACCCCCCTCCGACCACCAACCCCCTGCCCTCACGCTGGTAGCTACGCAGGCAGCTCATAGCAGTGGAGGAATTAAAAAAATACAGAGGTCATGTCACATTGGGGCTGATTGATTATTTTAAGCAGTGGCCCAGGCAGAAATACATTTTTTGGGTAGGCCTGTTAAGAAGTGGCCATGCCAACTAGTTATATGCAATTTCCAATCACGCCATAGGCTGTCTAACAGCAATGCAGTCATAGCTTTCACAAAGTAGAAGATTGTGTTAATGTCAACAAGAATTCTGAATATACAGCAACCTAATTCCACAACTCCTTTCGCTTTTGGATTTAGATGAGAAGGAAATGTCATACTGTGATGCTGGCAGGGTGACAAGGTTTTACTTTAACAGGTCATCCAGATACATCTTTTGACCACAGCTGGACCCTCAGCTTCAAACACTAGCATGCTGATAATATAACTGAAGACTTGAGGCAGTGTTGAATTTTATAGTGGCCTAGCAGTGAGAGAGAGGACTGAGAAAGGTAGGCGGAGTTTGGAGTTTGACTTTGATTAGCCATAAAACAAAGACAGCTCACACAGAAAACAAATCAAATGTCATTTTCGTAATAATAAATTTGCCTTAATAAATATTTTTCTCCATTTGATTGGCTAGGCCTGTGATCAGTCTGGCCTTCTGTGGGGTAACACGATTATCTTTGTGCTTGAAATTAATGAGTGTATGTGTTGCAGTCAGTTTCTTGTGTTCAGACTCATACGACACAAGGGCTAGACTATCCATTGCTAAGGCTGTTGGATGAACACAGAGCCAACAAGCATAATTTTGAGGCCTAATGATGTGCATTGTGAACTGATCACTCCCAGTGGGTGATCAATCTGTGTGCAAGCTTTCAGGAAATTATATTAGCTGCTGAAAGCCTTTCTGAATTTGCTAGCCAATTGTAAAAATGAGATTCCATTTCCTAAAATGATTACATTTTATTAGAGCCAAAAGCCAAACCTCTAGCACAAGTCAGTGTAGTTCTGGTTTACATATATAGTCTAATTAATTAATTGAAAATTAATTCATTTGTTGTGAATTCATTAATCATTAATAATGACAATCAGACCAATCAGTAAGTGCTGTAAAAAGTTACATGGAAGAGTTAATGTTGGGCATTTTAGAAAATTGAGGCAGTGTGATGCCCTGGACAATATTCTGCCTCAAACTTTGGATTCTTGCCTTTATGTGG
Organism: Brachyalestes nurse; assembly: GCA_037974405.1. Taxonomy (NCBI): domain Eukaryota; kingdom Metazoa; phylum Chordata; class Actinopteri; order Characiformes; family Alestidae; genus Brachyalestes; species Brachyalestes nurse. The sequence goes on from JBBPCY010000035.1 coordinate 7,117,759, forward strand.
ATGTTACTTTGACACGTACCACCTACCTAAACATTGTTGCGGACGAAGTAGACCCCTTCATGGCAGCAGTACTCTGTAAAGGCAGTGGCCTCTATCAGCAGGACATTGCGCCCTGGCACACTACAAAAATGATTTAAGAGTAGTTTGAGGGTCACACCCAAGAGATCAAGGTGTTGACTTGACCCCCTTACTTCCCAGATCTCAGTCCAACAGGATGTGTTGGACAAACAAGTCTGATCAATGGAAGCCCTGCTGCTTCTAGCATCTTGGTGTCAGATACCAAAGAGCGGAACCGCTGCATATCTGCAAAAAATTAATCCAGGTCACCACCACATCCAAGATCGCTGGGGTATCTTGTCCAAGGATTCTCAACTGGTTCGGCTGCATTCGGCTCCCCACATGCTCCTCCCCCATCTAAGGGCAACTACTGTTCAAAAGCTCCAGCAAAGATTGTTGTTCCTGTTGCTGTAGACTAGAGATTCAAACAGAAACTACTTATACTGACTCTAACTGTACCTACTCTGTTAGCCATAAATGGCCAATAGTAATTAGCTGTGTACACATAGACCCTCCATTATTAGTAGCCTGCCAGAGGAAAAGTCCCACGTTTGATTCTTGGTTCCTCCCGAAGGTTTATTCCTCCAGCTTTAGGGAGCTTTCCCCTGTTGCCCTTGGCTATATAAATAAAATTGCATTTTTTTTATTTAATTGATCCTTCAGAGGTCTTGTGGAGTCCATCCCTCAATTGATCAGATCTGCTTTGGCAAAAGTAGAACCTACACAATGTTAGGTTTAGCAGGGGGCTTTAATGTCTTGACTGGTTGGTGTGTATAAATAGCTGTGTGTATCTCTGACTTTCTATAACTCTCTCCCTGTATTTTTCTCTCAGTGTCAATCTCGTTTAACTCTCTTTCTTGCTCTTTTTCATCTGTTCTTTCCCTCTGTGCTTCCTGTGAGGGGTATCTTCTGTGTGATAGAGCCCTTGGTGGTGTGTGTGTTTCAGGGTCATGCTCTGTGCTCTAGCCTCTAGCTTGCTGGTCTTCTAGGTGTCAAACTGGGCTTTGGCAGAGCAGGTGACAAAGAGGCCAAATCCCTTATACTGCTGTTCAAGCACACACACCCAGCCACCCACACACACACACACACACACACACACAATATCCTTTATGTTGGCATCTTTCCATCCTGCTTCCTCTCCCTGGCTCCTGCTAGAGTTAGTGCTGATCATCTGACAGACCAGAGTTGCATGTAACAGTCATTCCACACCGCTTTCTCCAAACTGGTCTCTTATTCTACAGATGACACTCACACAATCTGCCTGACCTTTTCACTTTCAGACCCACAAACACACAAACACACACAAACACACTCTCACATTGCTGTGGGATGTCTTCACAGTTATCTGTATTTTCTGCCTGTTTTTCATTATTTCTCTCTCTCTCTCTCTCTCTCCCTCTATCTCTTTCTCTCCCTTTCCCTTTCATGCTTGGGGTGTAATCAGAGGTGTACACTTCTCTGGCACACAGGCCAACAGGCTTGCCCCATATATCAGTAACATACACTATCCCTTATCACACATCTGTACGCATGGTTTATTGGAGGTGTGCATCAGTAGGGTATGAAAATGATACACAGCTTTAAAATCTTTTACTAATGAATCCAAACTTAAAAGCTTCGATATTGCACTATAAAGACTTAATTTAAAAATGGACCTATCAATGCTATCAACTCCCACAACTGCATTCCTTCTTAAATTCTACTCTATCTACTAGATCTAAATTGGAGTTTAGCATTGCTGCGTAATGTTTAAAGCGCTCCCTTACTAATACGCCTTTGTCGTAGCTAACTGAAAGTAGGCAGGATGAAAACGACCACAGACTTGCCACACAGATCATGCTATCATTAGCTTGATTACACAACAAAAGAACTGCATTCGACCTATACTAACATCTTACTTCCACACACATTTGAAATAAATAACTCTAGATTTCTATATCCAACTGAGCCAAAAGGAGCCATGAAAGAATGCTTTTCTGGTCAAAGCACTGCAGGATTCAAGGGTTGCTCTACGTGAGGTCTGCGATTTGTCTTATAGTTGGATTTTAAGTTTTTGTCTCAGTGCTACTTAGTTTCCATAATCAATGGTCTCCAAGGACGCAGTTGGTCCTGTTCTTATTAGGATGGAAGCATGGCAGGGTTCAGCTCTCCCCAGTGTGAAGTGGTAGCCAGCTGGCCAATTGTGCAGCAGAATAGAGCGTTTGGCATTTTCCTCTAAAGATGTTGTGATGCTCAACAATGCTGCATGGCTGGCAGTGAAGACAGAGAAAAAAACTTCATTCACATTGGAGGAGGTGTATGCTGGCCTTTGCCATCCAAGAATGAGAGGAATATTAGATAACCCTCTATTGTGGGAATAAACTAAACTGTGAAAAATAAAAAAAAATAGTATGTCTTGGATGAGAGATGGATTTCTATACGTCTTCATATCTTGTGCTGGGTGGTTTTGGTGGTATCACAGTATTTTCCATACATGTCAGAGTATCATGGCATCAAAGGGTTTTAAGTGCTCATTAATCAATTTAATGAACCCATAGTAGAGCTCTTCTCCTCTAAGCAACAACTATGTCCATCAGACATTTGATTTACACAGTACAATAATTATTAACCAGATGTGAAACATGCATTCATTTTAGTTATTTTACAGTATATTTCCTTACTTTTTACTCAGTCATCCTGTAATCAGTGTTGGAGTTTAATATTTACACATATAATTAAATATTTTGAGCAGTGTTCTTTTGCACAATTAACCCACATGTAGTTAGCAGAGAGTCCGAAATTTTGAACCACACCTAAATTGTTGTAGCTACTAAACTGTGGCTACTGTTGTTAACTAGAAGTCAACAGTCACTCAAGTCTTTTCCAGAAGTTCATCTCAAAAACTTCTCTCAACACGCTCAAACCACATCCAACTCTTCAAAGTGGTGCAGATGTGTGGATATGGCTCAGGACACAGCATAACTTACTGTGAACAAAGGTGAACAAACGTAGACCGTGCAGCTGAATGCTGCAGGCAATCTTTTCAGACAACAGGACTGTCTCAGGAACAGAGCTGCTGATCTAGAATGGGTTTTTGTGGCAACGGGAATCATAACTACAGAAGATCTAAGATCAATACTCTTCAGATTTGGAGAGTACGTCTACCTGTAGCCTTGACGTTTGGTTCATTTTTAAGTCACAATAAGTCATACCAAATTGTGAATGACAGTTAGGAGACGTTTTAAGGGATTTTTAAAAAGAAAATATTTGGGTGACTGTCAACTCGTAGTGTTTGCTAGCAACGTTAGTCTCATAGCTCTAGCTTTAGAGTAAAAAAACCAAACTTTGGAAACTAAACTACTCTAAAGTAACTGGACAATTGTGTAACTATTCCAGCCGTTAATGCAATTTAACATCTAATAAGATGTTATTGATGTAGAGCAATAATCTCAACTGATACATTCTGATCAATGTTCTTTCTCCCTTTTTTCCCCTTTTTTCTCATTATATCCCGTTGCTGACCTGACTGTTGAATCTGCACTGCAGGTAAGAATCATTTTTCGATTCTCTTCATTTCTGTCTAAAAGCATCTGCGTTTACATTCTCAATAATCAGAAACTTAAATTAGGAAAAGCGAACTCCATAGTTATGCAAATATTGTAATAAATGTGGGTTGTTAGTGATGAGGAGAAACCGGTGACAGTCATATTTAGGTTGTGTGCAGCTGTAGTCCTTTGTCTTAAGACCAGACTTCTCACAGTTCACCTAACAAGTCTACAGTCCACTGGGGTGATCATGGCTAGGTTTCCAGCACTGTGGGAGATTCCTGTGCTTGTGTGTGTGTATGTGTGTGTGTGATTTAGGAAGCTCTGCTCCTGCAGATAATGTCAAAGGTCAAGGCAGACAGAGGTCAATAAATATCAGTAATGGCTACCAATAAGTGCTTTGCTGATTCTTGAAGCTGCTGCACACGGTGCTCTCTCCCACACACATAGCTGCCTCCACTGCGCTCATCTGGATTAAACGAGTCTCCCATGTCCCATGAGCCCTGGCCGGAGCCAGCTGCTTCTAAATAAAGCGCTATTATTCCTGAACACAGTGGAAATAGAGGCTGCAGGGCACCGAGTGTGCTCACACACCAAATCCTCTAAGTAGCAGGATAATTATGCTCCTTTAAAAGGATATTATTCCATACACATGGAATTGGACTTTGTGTGCCACAGCTTATGACCACGTGTTGTAAAGTTTAACCGACCGTTCTCAGCTCACTGTTCACAGATATAGTCTTTGGTCTTATGCTATTTACTTTTTTGGTATTAATGCTAGTATGTCAGAGTCTCTCGCCTAATGCTATAGTCAGCAATGCTGGCTTTGCCCCCTCAACTCTGCCCTCAGAGTGAGTATGACACACCCACATCTACACTACACTGGAGATGTGCACATATTCTCACAGCTAAAGTCTTATTTTTGATTTGTTGCAGCCGAATAACCAAAAGACCTATGTGAAGTGTGTATATTCTTCTTCAATTGTTTTATATAATAGCAGTACGCACTACTTACAAGACATCTGCCTTTTAGACTTTTAGAATCAAGGGGTAGAATCAAGTCAGTCCGTCTGATCCTGATGCTTTAAATGTGTGTGGCCATTTACAGCTTTGGTTGTCCTAATGGTCGTGGGGCAGCAGACCACTTCAGACAGTAGTGCAGTCAGCAGGGATAGGCGTATATCCAGGAGAGGAAATGTAGGCTGTTGAATGGCTGTGGAGCAGACAGAAGCACCTGATAGGCCGGCTTTATTGTGGAATTGGGAAACCAATTCTGCTGGCCCAGGGCCCAGTGGGGTTTATTACTGCGAGACGCGCCCTCCCTTGACAATTGGACAGCACACTGCAAAGTGAAAATCACCTCGTAAACACCCTGCAAGTACACTCGCCACCAGGCAGCCGAGCCAGATCGGATGGCACAAACAAGTAAGGCAGTATTTTCCATGGGAGACGCTGTCCAAATGCCCACGTCCATAGTCAGCTGATGGTAAATATGAGACCGCATGCATTTCGGTAAGAAAGTGAGTGGAGTTTGGAGTGGAGTTTGGAGGAAAACAATAAGCTGCTCACTGAAACGAATCCCAAGTGTGTTCCCCGTGTCATCTGAGCGGGTGCTTGGCTATAAAGCAAACACATTCTGGACCCAGACAGGCTATAACCAGCCAGAGATGATGATGATAGGTTGCGATGGCTGGCTGAGCGAACTCACAGTAGACTCCAATAGGACGGCAGGGAGTGGCGGATGAAGCAGGGGGTGATGGCTGGGTCATTCTGTCTAGGCCTGTCTGTGTCATCTGGGAGAGGCTCTAGAATACACCTGATCACTTCTGCACCTCAGAGCCAGGAGCAGGCAGAATCAGCATCGCTCTGTTGACTACACCTGTGTGTGCTGGGAATGTGTTTTAGTTTAAATTGTGTCAATGGCATATCCATAAAATAATAGAATAATGTAGAATAATATCCAAATAAAGGCCACAGCATGGCCAGTGTAGGAGTACCAAGAACAATATGAAATGTTGTATTGCCCACTTCTGCGGCACACTCTGTCTATGAATAAAACTGCACCTTTCTGCCCGTCTTTACTGCTTATTGCTGCTGTGTCATTCATGCACTTCCCATCGTGCTGGATAACCTTTCTCTGTCCGAATGCGGTCTTCATCTGAGACAGAGACAGAATGAAAAACAGAAAGAGAAATGGGGAAAAAAACATCCGTCGGGAGAGAATAACAGAAATAAGATGAATCTGTGTAGCCTCCAGTGGTTTTAACTACATCGTCTACACAGATTCCATGTAATGGTCACCTGGGGCCAGCCGTGGAGACTGCGCCAATTAAATTAGGTAGCAGTAGAACGGTTCTCTCGTGCCCCATGACTGCATCTTGTTTACCGGCCGTCCCCGCGGATCCTCCCTGCTCCGCATCGCTGTGTACAGTAATTGTATTTAGAACTGGTGCCTTCCAGAATATGCTAGATACAAGGAAGAAGCCAGAGAGGATTGCCAGGATCGTTTTCTGACTGCATTACCCATGAGGCTGCGCTACGCAGGAGAGTGGATATTCATTTGAGAGGAGCCACTGAAAGGTCATAGCAAGTTTTCCGACCAGGAAGCGCATTCGTCAGTGCGCATGAGCACAGAAATCCGATGTGGAGGCGGACTTGCTTAATTTGCTCATTTATGACGTGCGAGGGATATGCCCACGCCCTGTTTGTAATATGGCTAGGCAGGCTTTTGGCTTGACACGGTGGCAGTGTAGAGTTTTATTGCTATAGTGTTGTACCACTGCTAATGATTGCATCCACTGACAAAAGGATATTAAACTTTGAGCTGAATTACACTCCTGTGAGCTATTTCTCGACAAGGCCACTTCCTGCCCTTTTATCACCGCTCTTTGCGATAAAGGAAGATGAAACAGCTGGAGTCCGTGACAATCTGCCGGCCTTGCGGACACCGTCCAACAGTTTAGTCAGACATCCTCGTGGTCTGTTGTGTTGTTAGGGCAAGATTAGAGTGTCCCTTCTCTCTGATCTCTCCCAAACGTTTAGCATTTCTAATGAGCGCGAGCTGCTGGCAGGGCTAAGTGCTCTCTGCCACGCACCGCACATGCTGTGGCCAGAGGAGCCGCAGAGACAGGTTAATTAAACTTAAATAATTAAAGAAGTGGCATTAACGACCCGTGGTGTGGAAGGGTTGAAGCATATGGCAGCAGATGACTCCCCGTCTCCGCGGCGGCGGTCTACAAAGCAGGACGGGTGAAGTCCACCTCCCCTTTCACTCACTTTGATGATATCAGCGAACAGACTGCCCAGGTGCCAGCGCTGCATTTGATATGCAGGACAGGTGGCCGAGCGAGAGACGGAGAGAGAGTGAGTGAGAGAGCGAAAGAGACAGACAGACAATAGCATGGTGGCATAACGAGATTCAGAGCGAATGCTTCACCATCTGCTGCTGGGCACAGTTCTCTGGACCATTAAATCACTCATACAAAGTTTGGGTTAAAAGACATCCTCCCTCACTCGTCCCGTCTGTTTCTCTGGGTGTTTCTCACTCTTTTTCTGACTCTTGCGCTCCTTTTTTTCCTCTGTCTGTGCGTCACTCTTCCTCTCTTTATTCGTCATCGCTCAGCCCTGAGCAATGCCGGTGATAACAGCACACCGTAATTGGATATCATTTGTCACTCTGAGCTGATTGAAACGAGCAGATTCCAAATTTTCAATCAATACCACATTAGTTGTAAGCAGAATAGATTTTAGGATTTGAATTTGATTAGTCACCGTGCATGCGGTCTTGTTTCACTGAAGAAAAAATATTCTTTACATGCAAGTACATAATTACATTCGGAAAGCAAAACTACAGTAATAAATCCAGAATATTGTTGTTAAATATTGGATACTGCATGCCAGTTGGCCCGACAAAATCTGACAGTATATCTGACCAAATTACAGTAAATCCAACATGAGTAAAAATATCGTCACAATGCTTAAAGACATTTTCATGATATACAGTATGAATCGTGATATTTCAAAAAAGTTGGAACAGACAAAATGCACCAGCGTGTCTCTATAGTTCTAGGTCCAGGTCTGCTGTTTTTTTTAGTTAATACTACCAACACTGGGAGGGTGGGAACTAGCAGATGTTCTTCTGAGGCACATAAAGAACCAAATCTTTTCAAAATGCCACGAATGCAACATCATTAGACAACTCAATACCAACTATCAATCCTATTACATCAGCTAACAGACACTTGTGCTGGCTATCATCATGCTGATTGGTAGCGGGAGTGGGAGGGTTATCATATCCATCCAGAGAGACCGGGTCCAATCATACTTTTTTGGACAGCTATGGATGGCTGTGGCTCCACCTTGGATTGAACTCCTGATGATATGTAGCTGCCTAGCATGGTGCTGGTTAGAGTAGGAAGCAAATATTTACACCAGTATCACAATATACCCACGGGAACCTTCCCTGCTTAGTCTTGGGTTCTCTTTCCAAGAGCAATATACAAACCTGGCTTGTAATTTGGTAAAGCCCCCTGAGTTTACTCCTGGGCTTCTCTCATGCTCCTCGTGTCTGTGTCAGACCTAACCCCTGGAGGATTCCTGTTTGGGTTTCTCCAGTTCTTTCTTGGGCATTTTTCAAGTCCCTTTCGGTTTCTCCAAAAAATAAAAATAATAAAATAACACTTTTAAATAAAATAAAAAACACACAGAAGGTTTCGCAGTCTCCCTGCCCACCAGGTATTCTGTGCCATCGTTACTTAGATTCCTCTTTAAACCTTTGGTATCTTTTCTTTGGTTATTTTCCCACATTTATTGGGACGCCAATCTGTTTATAAATTTTTTTGGTATTTGCTCCTAACCATGGGACCATGTCACCCTTCCCTCACCCTGCTTTTGCTTCATCTATGTCTGCCTTACCCTCACCTCTTTTTGGACCTCTGTAAGTAGGCAGTTTATTTCTTGCTTGAGTCCAGCTTGAGTTTGTTATTTTTAACTTACAAAACTCTAATGTTGACTCGATCTTTCTCAGTTGGTGGATCACTTGGTTAACACTGGTCTCCCTTTCCTGGACCTCAGAGTGAGTCTTCACATTACATGATAAGGGGAAAGATTATACAGGGAGCCCCTGGCCTGTCCTTTTTTATAATGGATGAGTTATGTACGTATTTGTAATCCCCGTGAGGTACTCACAAAAACACCATTGTATGCAGACATCACAGAGATGTTCACAAGTCATTTTTACCAAGTCCAAGTCAAGTCTCAAGTCTTTGTGCTAGAGTTCAAATCAAGTCTCAAGTCTTTGAGTGGCAAATGGCAACACTAAATGTGGGATCCCCATCTACGCCCATGCCTTGGACTAAAGTAATCGGACACCGCGGCGAGGTGAACGGTTTTCGGGGGTTAATATGGCAAACGTTGGAAACAGTGCGAGGTACGAATAAATAATTCCATGAAATGAACATTGTGTCCGAGTTATGACTTGTGAGTCACAACAGTCAAGTCTGAGTCAAGTCTCAAGTATTTGAGGGCAAGTCTAAAGTCGAGTCACAAGTCTTTGTGCGACTTAATTGCGAATCGAGTCCCCATCTCTGAGACATCATCTAAAGAGAAACACCTCTACAGTAGAAAGTCCAATTCTTGTTTAGTTTTTTGTTTCTTTTTTGCTGAATTTAAAATATGTAAACATATGTCATATGTAAACATATGTACTGAGGGTTAGTTACATGAGAAAATGGCAGATCTTTACATATGTATATTGTGTGTTTTTTTTTATTGAAAGCCATTACATATTGTTAAATTGTTCCAGAAAACGTTCTGCAGTGTGGTAGTAAGCCGTCCTCGTTCTCTCTCTCTCTCTCTCTCTCTCTCTCTCTCTCTCTCTCTCTCTCTCTCTCTCTGTCTCTCTCTCTCTCTCTCTC
>JBBPCY010000035.1:7141481-7158680 GCA_037974405.1 Brachyalestes nurse
AGTTACTTTATTTGTACTTATTCTCTTACTTTATTCTATGTTTTAAGTTAAGAAAAATCTAGATTTTATTTAAAATTTAATTGTCAAAAATGTCTGCACAGTCAAAGGAGCGGTTCAGGATACATTCACTGCGTGTTGTACCTGTATAACTATGCGTGTGACAACTAAAGCATCTTGAATCTTAAATCCTGAGATATAATGAGATGAGTTATAAAATGTCTCTTATTACTCATTGATACTTTTCCTAGTTTACAAATCCTCCTCTTAAATACAGGTAGATTACATTGTAACTCTCTCCAGTGTAAGGCCTGGGTATCAGTAACATCTCTTTCAGTTTTGAACTGGTCTGTTATGCACTTTTAACCCGTTGTAGTCATAATTAAAAGAGAAGGAATAAAATGAGACCTGTCTGTCTTTCCCCCATGACCACTGGAATAGGCTCCAACACCCTCCGTGCCCCTGTTTAAGGTCAAGCTGCTCAGATAATGGATGAGTGGATGAAGTAAAGAATGAAGTGCCAGCCAGGATCAAAACTCGACACCACAATTTAACTGCATATGACTTAACCACATGAGGGCAATACTCAGATTACAAAGAGATGTCTAGACTACAGCCAGCAAAGCTCCAGTATTTTGTGCATGATTCTGATGAAATCCCAGACATTACAATATAGTGTCCGGATAGCATCTCTGAGAAAGCCATAGTAAACATATTGCCACTGTCAGAACTTAAACCTTGAATGTCCGAATTTACAGCTTTTCAGGAGAAGCAAAAATATTCCTAACTTTCTGATGTACGTCAATGTAAAGGGGTTTGTAAGAAATTGGAATTTTAAAATCATATAAAAATAAAAAAAAAACAAAAAAAAAAACACAAAAACTAAACACAGATACAAGGCTTTGCTTCAATATCAACAATGTTTTGTTTTATGGTAGCAGCATTATCTGTCTGGTAAACCTTCAATAAGCTTGCCATGTTCTTCCCTCACTAACTAGTCAATTGTAATATTGAACATATATCCACTGGAATAAAATGCTGTTCCATAGGCACATACACAACAGCAGTACATTACAAAGGGCTGCTTGAAGTAAAGATGCACAGCAGTAGGTAGGCCACGTCCCATTTTCCCGTTATTCCCTAGGAGAACGAAAGACACTCCAGATTGGACAGCCTGCTACCCAGATACCGTATCCGTATGCATGCATATTACATGGTTGGCTGTAAACAGTAATAAGTAGGCTAGTATGTGTGTAATGTGTATGCTTTTTTAGGACTTTATTGCTGTCTGTGTGACTTCGTGTCCTCTGTCTCCTTTCAGAGGTCTTTCCTATCACCTACACCCTCTCTCCTCGTATATTTATTCTCACTGCTGTTCATATTCCGCAGTAATGAACCCCAGGGTGATGGTACCTAGCCTGTGTGAGACAATATATGTGCAATATACAGTGGGGAAATAATTATTTGATTTGTAAGTTTGCTGACTCTAATTTATGAGGTAGTTACATTTTTATGGAGAGAGACAAAATATCAACCAAAAATCTAGAAAAAAACATGTTACATAAAAGTTGTAAATTGATTTGCATGTCATTGAGTGAAATAAGCATTTGATCAACTACAACGCAGCCACACTTCTAGCTCCCACAGACTGGCTGTGTGTCCATGTTGAACACAGATTACAATAAATCTATCAATTACAGAGACTCCTGATCTTAACTCGTTATGTGTAAACAGCACACATCCACAGAATCAGTTTCTTCCATTCCAACCTCTCCACCACCACGCGCAAGACCAAAGAGCTGTTAAAGGACGTCAGGGACAAGACTGTAGACCTGCACGAGGCTGGAATGGGTTACAAGACCATCAGCAAGAAGCTTGGGGTGAAGGTGACAACAGGGTGGAATTACATGTATTTGGAAATGGAAGAAATATAAAATGACCATCAATTGCTCTCAGTCTGTGTTCTGTGTAAATTTATGTAGCTCTGGTTAAAGAAAAATGTACACTGTTAAGTTATCAGGAATGTTATCTCCTCTATTTGTGTGACAGTTGTTTGAAGTGGCTGTGTTGGATGAGTTATCCTACTTGGGCAAGCCTATGTTCTCTTGATGTAACCAAATGGCATGAACATGTGTTGTGCTGGCATAGTTTCAGTGTCCTTGATATTTTGCGCTATAATGCTATACATTACTTTTGCTGAAATGCGGCAAAGTGGCTGCTACAACTTTAGCAAAGATAAAGTTAGCAAAAACAATTATCTTGCTAAAATGTCAGGCATCTTTTCCCTCCTCCCAGTTTTTTTCTGTTGTCTTCTTCCTCCCCAGCAGTGTCTCCTACCTGAGGCTTTAATAGCAGGAGTATTTGAAAGCCTCTTTGTGGCTCATTATGTTTGTATGCAACCGACCAACCCCACAATTAGTGTGCCACTCGCAGACTGCATTGTTCCGTCCTCTATGTACTTCAAAGGAAGCCTTCTGCGCTATGTTGTCTTTGCTTTCCGACACCCACCTCGTATACAGAATGCAGGGGCAGCGCGGATGCAGCTCGCTTCCGCCAGTCGCAGAAGCACTGCAGGACGTAATACTCCAGCTGTCAATAGTGGCCATTAGCAAAATCTGCTTTAACGCTCAAGAATACCCCCACAGTACAATTGGCAGTACATTGTTATATAGTCTGCCAACTGGAAACAGTGCATTGGTCTGAAGTGTTGAATCTAAATGTGTCAGCAGTAATATGGGCCCAGGTCTCGTACCGTAATGTATTCTGGATTATGTATTCCATGCCTTTTTCTCCCTCCTTCTCCTTGTCAGTCAGCCTCAAGAGCTGTCTATACGACGAGGGACTGTGAAATGGCCTCCACTTACTTTCTAGGAATTTGATTGGCTCGTAATGTGCCATGTGTGTCAGAGCTTTGTTTGAGCTGACAGGAAGTCAGTCCTGAAGGATATGACATCGTAATGAGTCGGCGTTATCGCAGCCATTAGATGGCCTGGACGCCACAGTTTGAGTGACTGCTGTAGAGCAGCCGGCGCTAACAGGGCTTGTGGATCCATCACACACTCTTTCTATTGTGCTCCCACGCTAGAGGGCTCGCTTTTTTAATGCTAATTGAGTTTGTTTCGTTTCTAGAAGCCTGGGAAAAAAAATGGCACCAGCCTTGGTGATGAGGGTCTGCGATTAGGGCTCGAGCTCATTCAGATTCCTTACGCCATGCTGGAGAGACTACTGTGTCAAAATGATGAGGCAGGCACTGCCCAGCCAGCCAGGCCCTCAGAGAGGAACGGCTAGTCCTGCGGGTCCTACGCACACACACACACACACTCCGCTCACTCCCAGCCTGGAATACTGTAGACCTTTCGAGGATGTGAAATGCCAGCTGTGTATGCAACCATCCATCATCGTTACACCAGTGCTGTCTATTCAGAGTCACACACCAAATGCAGCAGCCTGCATTTATTCACCACCTTAATTACTCACACTTTCCCCTCTGCCTTTAGCTTAAAGTCAACATGAATCTGAAATCAGAACTCATTTTTCTTCTTTAACGCGATGTATTTCCGAGTGAAACCGACTTTTCTGGCCGGAAATAATTGTGGGCAGGACAAGACTTTATTCATCAGGATTTGGTTGGATCGTGAAAGGCTGAAAGGAAAACGAAGTCAGTTACCAGCGTAAACAAACTGAAATAACTGGCATATGATTATTTTACAAAATAAATCAAGAGGTAAGAGTCGTTTGAGGATGTCTGCAGTGAGGTAGCTTACTAGTGTAGCTGAGATATATGTGTGTGCCACTAATGGGGAAGGGAAAGTGATATTATTGGAAACTATAATTTTGTCCTGCTTCTTGTATAAAATTACACAGTCAAGTGATGGCAGGCATTCAGAGATAGGAGACCTATTCCTTTATATGGCACAACAGATTTAGCTTAATATGACCAAACACATGAACGGACAAGAAAAAAGTGTGTTGAAGATTGATTGGCTCTCTCTCTCTCTCTCTCTCTCTTTATCTCTCTCTCTCTCTCTCTCTCTCTCTCTCTCTCTCTCTCCCTCTCCCTCTCCCTCTTTTTATATCTCTCTCTTTATTTCTCTCTCTTTCTCTCTCTGTCTGTGTGTCCCTCCTTCTCATGCTCTCCCATGTCTGGATCGCTCTCTCTTTTACTGTATTTAAATGTTGTCTCTTTTCTCCTTCACCCATGACTCTACTTCTCGCTCCTCTCTCTCCTGTACACCTTGCACCTTAAAGTGTCTTAAACCTGCAGCACAGCGTTTCAGCAAGTTCTCTTCCATTTGGTTTTATGGACTCTATTGCCTACCGTCGTGCGCCATGTTTGCAGAGGTAATTTTGTCGGGGGTGGCTCAGTGTGTTTTACTGAGCGAGACGAACACCAACAGATGGTACAGTCTCCTTCCCCAGGAATTAATGCTTAATTATCTGCGTCCAGTTTGCACCTTAATAAAACGGCAGTAATCAGGAGTTACATGGAGCGAAAGCAGTTCAGAGGAAAAAAATATTGAGACTGAGACTGAAGCATCTTTAGAAATGGTCAGGGGTCAACTTCAGGCGTTTGGATCATGCAGCCAAGTGATTGTCCAACTGGTGAATGTGTAGCCTGAGTTCTTTGACAGTTCCGTGTCACAGAGGTCAAATCTCTTTCCACAGCAGAGCTTTCCTGCACATATCTTTCTTCTTTAAACAACTTACTGCAGCTGTAACTGTAGACTGGCTTTCATATCAACAGTCTACAATTGTTCTATTATATACATAATTACCTGTCTTAATAAGCTGTGATACATTTCATTACAGTATAGTTACAATATGTTAGCAACAATACAGTTTGTATCAAATTGAGTCACAGCATCCTTAAATTGAATGGCAATGTATTATCATGGCCCACCCGGGGGACGCAGCTCACAGCTTGAAAAGTGTTTTATTAAACTAAATAATGAACTTTGTGAACTGTAACACTTTATACACAACAAGTTGCTTTCACACTGTATTTTCGTTCTGTGTTAATGTTTCCAGACTCCCTTCGACATTTCTTCTTTTGTTTTAATGTGAAGAAATGACAAAAATAGAAGACCACACACACAACAAAAACATTTGATCATATTTAAAGCTTAATAAATCTCCTGTTATTCTTACAAACAAAAACTCAATGAACTATGAGTGAGGAATAATATACAAATTGTAAGAAGTCACGTTTTAAGGCACACTTGCCAACGGGGACCAATGAGGTTTAATATTTTTGAGCTTTAATATTTTTTTCAATCCATAGCCATGCCAGTAATTACCTCGAAAATGTTTTGGGAGAACAGAAACCTATATAATTAAATCCTCAGCTTTGAATGTGCTGCTACACTGCGACCTGCATCAATATTTATTTCATTCATTCTTAAGAAGTGCAGCATATTTGTTATCTTTGACTGGCTTGATGCAGTTTCTTCCATGTGTTTTTATGCTCCAATAAACCTGTGTATCATATCATATTGCAAGTCCTTTATTGTGATTCCTATCATATTGCATTATTTACCAATCCTGTATAGTGAACCTTTGAATCAGCTGCCAGTGGCCGATGTAATAGAAACATGAGCCACAGGTGCTTCTCTTACTTGATAACAGGCTGAAATTTCAGTTATTGCAACATATTGTAAAGTTGCAATTATGGGCTCTGGAACTCAGTTGTAATTGCTGCCGACCACATGGGCCTACTTTTTCATCTGTAAAGGGGGTAACTACTGTAATATGTTATTAATGCAATCATCTTTCATTACTGTATTACAAACATTGTTTTAATGAAGAAAGTTTATATACCCTTAGCTCTTCGGTGCCACATGCCCAGTAGTAGCACTCTATCCAAATTTCATTAAGGCCCAAGGATAGGAAACAATATGAGACATCAGCAAAAGAGCACAGAGGCAGACGGGCAGCAGTGGAAGTGTCGGGTCTCCAGCTGGGCTCTAAAAGAGTAAATGAAGTCTGGGACATCACTGAGTCTCATCTGCATTAAACTAGTGCTACTCCCCCAGTGCCTGCACACCATGACTCACTCCGACAGCAGCAAAGCACATATACTAACTACCCTGCACAGAACTCTGCTAGCAAGGACTTTGCAAACAACTGCCATGTTAAAGAATCCATACCCTACATTTTTCTTGCATTTTATTTCTGCTTACGATGATTTTTTGTACCAGTAACCATATGCATCTTTTTTAAATGGCCTCTTTCCGAGCTCTCTACAGCCCTTGGAATTAAGCAGACTTCTGTCTCAGGTTTTATCTTTTATAGGTGCAAGTATTGAACTGAACAGCTTTGCCTTAGTTTTTAAGAGCTATAAATTATTTTTAACATTATGCTTTTTTCCTGATTGAATGCCAGTCAGTTGTTTGAATAAGGAATAGGCCATCACATTTATTGGCTGTTCTTGTGAAAGGAAATTGTTGTGAAGGAAGCTGCTCTCCATAAAATCTGTGATGTCTTCCATACAGTACCAGTGTTATTGATGTGACAAGGCTGACTGATGGTAGAACTGGCCTTGAATTAATCAATGATAATTAAAAACCACCACAGCATCCGCAATGTACCTTATGCTACAAAGCAGGTGCATGGGAAGCGGGAGTGCTTAGGAGCTCCATCACCTCCCCAAATTTCAGGATCTCTATTCTTTGCTGTTTAGTTTAACACTGTGTTTTCACTGTGGTGAGACAACTGCCCATGTTTGGTGTGTTAGCATTTAATCCTAATCTTGTAGCTGAAGATTCAAGATTCTTTGTTTGTCACATGCATAGTCATACAAGTAGAACACGCAGTGAAATTTATCCCGAACCGCTCCTTTTTGACTGTGCAAACGGTATAAACAATAATTAAATGTTATGTTAAAAATCTGGAATTTTCTGAAACACAAATAAAAATAAAGAAATAATTACAAGTAAAGTAGATACAAGAATAAATGCATGTAAAATTTTAAATTTTAAACACAAATCTAAAAATAAATAACTTAAACAAGGAGCACCACAAGTTAGAGCTAAAATATATGAGATAATAAATGTGTGGTTTTTATATGTATTTATATAAATGTAGCAGCAATATGTACAACCAAATTGTTACCATTCCACATAAACCAACATTATGACATTAGTCACATTAGTCTACGTGGCATAAATAACCCAAAACCTATAATTGTGTGTGTCATCAATGTGTAAATCATATACATGCTGCTGAAAATTTCAACACTACTGACTCGAAACACCTTCCCATTCCTGCTACAAAGCACTCACTTGCAGATTTTACCTAAATGCATGAGGATGTCATGTATCAGTTTATGGCTACAGATCACACTGGGGTTATATTTGGTGTGTTTTTGCTTGTAAGGCATCTCGAATAGCTGATTTTGAGTTCCTTTTAGCATCATCATTTTGTTTATTAACAGGATTAAAGGATATAAAAGGTTGTTTTTAATACCAGCCCACCAGCAATTGATTTGACAGTTCAAATTCAATGTGTGGTGCTTGGTGCTTGATCAGTTAAGGAGGAGGAGGAGGAGGTTATGCACATTTATAAAGGTTAGATACGCAGAATGCACCCCTTCCATCACGCTACCATTATGCAGACTGATGTAGCACATAGGGGAGGTCTTAAATAATGTAGTTTAAGAGGGGGCTGTTGTTGCATGTCAGAATTCCCATATGTTCTTGCAGGACGGATGGAGAGACCTTCGTTCTGACCTCAATTCAGTTTCAGCAGCGCACTGGGAGCCCCCGAGGCTTGTGTTTTCATGTGCATTCCAAATGCTCGCCGTCCCCCGACGTAAGAACAGAGTGTGTTAAGAGCAAGCTGCGAACACGCTTCTGGATGAGAGAGGCCATGTACGTCGAACAAAATGATGTAGAGAAGCAGGAAGTCGCCATGCGGTGATAGCCGAGGCATAAGGAGACAGAAATGTAAGGGAGCTCAAAGCCTGGAAGAAAAAAATCCACATGTGTCGTCTTCCCTTCATCTGCCAGGCCCGATTCTTCTTTTAGAACTCCTCTGCCCTATCCTTTCTCTCCCTTTTCTTTCTCTCCCTCTCTCTTTCTTTTGCTCCACGGGTCTGGTGCTATCCTCATTAAAATAGAGGCTGCACACGGTCCTGCCGCTGCCCTATCGCCATCGATTTCCCCGGTCACTGAGGAAGAGCGCTCCCACAGGAGTCGTCAAACTTCAAAACCCTGCTCAGAAGTCTTTGTTAGCAACTTTTATTCCCCTCCGAAAGTACCACAGTGGAAAAAAGAGGAAAGGAATAAAAAGGAATGGTTTGAAAATGAGAGGCCAGGGCTTGTTATGAAATATTGACAGACTGACGTTAGCTCTGTGTTGCTGCCATTTGATGCTAACCTTCTTTTCACTCTTCTCTTCTGGAGATCTGAGGAAATGGAATACAATGGCTTCTTCTTTGGCACAGTACAGGATTTGATGGCCTGTATGAAAACAAACCCAGGCTCTTGTTTGATACATATGGACATATGGATGAATTTCTTGACTCCATTGCGGGTCATAAAGCCAACAGCCAACCACGCAAACTTTTTCGTTACTGCTGCGTTGATCAGTTGATATGATTTTTCTTTCATCTTGCTGCGATGAATGCTGGTATCACACTCTTAAAAGGAATGTGCTAACATAGTTCTCTGGAGTAGTTTCATCATAGATCCATTACCAGTGGGACAAAACCAGTGGATTTAAGTTTAATGGGGCCATACTGTGCATTTTACTTGTATTTAACCATGAGATCAGCTTTGGACTTTTGTGTGGTCCGATGTGTCAAAAACAGTTATATTTAATTATTACATTACCATTTTCCCAAACCCCCTCGTCATTCTCTAAAATTAAACCGTTTAAACAAAAATGTTTTTCTATATGTACCGACATATGCAAACAACTTCTCTGATTAGCTGTTCTGTTTTGTATCTCATTTGAAAAGCATCATCGACTGAAATTCTCCTCACAATTTCATTGTGAATGAGAGGAGTTATGCTACTATAAGCTCACGGGATGGTAGTGGCCTAGTGGGTAAAACCTGATGACCACAAAGTCGCAGGTTCAAACCCCCACTTTTTACCATTGTGTTCTTGAGCAAGGCACTTAACCCTCAGTTACTCCAGGGGGTTGTCCCTATAACTAATGTCTGTAACTCGCTCTGGATAAGAGCATCAACCAAAATCCTACCCTAAACAGCCAGCCATTTGAACATAGTTGATTTTGTGACATCACAAAAACAACAAATTCAAAGCAGGATGTTTTTACACCATATACACATTGTATATGCTATGAAGTGAAAGGATTTTTTAGCAATGTTTGCATACCACATCACTCTATTTTTCATTATATAGGCCTTTAAAATGAATAAGCCTGGAACATATAAGCCAGGAACCATCCGGAAACCTTCCTTATTAAGAGTGTAACATGACATTCTTTTGTGTAGCAATACAGAAAAATGGCAGCTTCTGGTTTTCAGGTCACATTTTATAGCTCTGTATTCATCATTCAGTACACAAACTAACTTTGAACTATTCATTTGCAGAAGTTCGGCAAGAAATAATATCCTCATGACTAAGTAACAGTCAGGCTTGCGCCACCTGTCATTCTGCCTAGCACCTGTTTGGGTTTTCTTACATTTGAAAGATTCATGATTTCTGTGTCCCTGCTGAGATTACTGGAAATTGGAATGTGTACCACCCCACATAAGGCATCGTAAAGGCCTGTGCTTTATGGGGGTGTCAGGTGGGCATGGAGCTGCAGGGCCTTCTTGGCTTTCATCGATTCTGAACAGTGTGAAACATGGCTTGCGGAGACTGGCTAAATATTTAAAGGCTGAGGTTTGATGGTCATTTTTGTGACTCACTGTTACCTGCTGAGAAAAAAAAATATGTCCAAATCCTGCAACTACAAATTACACTTGCTGTGTCTTCGGGACAGGCAGGTTATGTGTAAACTGTGGGGGTTTCCATGCAGTTTAAGCTCCGGTTTGGTCAGACTGTACAACAGCTTAAGATATTATGAAACTTGCATACTGTTTGGATTGCTAAATTGATACATATTGCAAGAATAGCAAGACAAAATGCTTGAAAAGCTCCAAATCCTTTTAGAATTTTAGAAACTGTTGAAGCCTAAAATGGTAAAGATGGAATTGGTGCTATCTGATAGTCATTTCACAGGAAAAAAAAACAAAAAAATGTCCTCATGATAGGCTTTTTTTCTATAACACTGCAGCTCCTAAAAGGAGGTCTTTGGAGTGATGCCATTGAAGAGTCACTGTTGATGAACTGAAGGACCTTAAAAAAAAAAAGAATTTATTCCTCTTGACACAAACACTACATTCCATCTACTTTGCCTTCTGGTTACATACTGTCTCTTTGGTTCTTTTAGGCCCAGAAGATATAAGATACAAAAGACATATAAGAGATCCAGTAAGGAGTTTCTTCTGGTGGAAGGAAAGATGGATGAAAAGACAGGTGCAAAGACCCACGATATTCAGACGTGACCTTTCTTTGCCGACACCTCTCAGCTTAGATTGCAGAGACACTGTTAAATACAGTGTTCAACCATTAAGCCTTGAGCCTTTGTCCTGTATAATTGACTTTCCTTGTCTTTGCCACTGGCTCGCATGTTTCATTCTGGATCTGAATATCTTCTGACTGATAAAAAGTACTTTTTCAAATAGCTAGTATTTATTATTATTTGCTGTTCATTAGCTTTATATTTTAGTATTATTTGTAAAATTGCACTGTGTAGGAACTTTCAGACTTCGTTTTTGCAATGGTACAAGTACAAATACAGCAAGGTTGTTTACGATCTAAAATAACCAGTAAAATTACATGTTTTCTGCCTTTCTTTTTCTTTGTGGACTATACATGTTCTTTTTCTTAAAGCCTCTACGCCATGAAAGGATTTTTAGAAAGTACATTTTTGACCAAAGCCATTTCAATACTATCATTAAACAAAGTCTTAGACACATGAGCAATGAATTCCTTACCATTTCAGTAACTTTCTGTGATTTAGCTATTAGAGGCATTAACCTTTCAGACACTTGGTTCCTATCACCATCACAGTACACCAGTGTGGGTTGGTTGGTTTTTCTAGGTAAAGGCATTCCACGCGGACTTGTTATGTTATAACTATGTTATGATTGTGGAAAAAATGATGGGAAAACGTTCCTTTTTTTAATTTAAATGGCTCTTTGAGACGTCATCCTTTTAATTCTGGTATTTACTTACGTGCAAAAAGGAAAAATATACGTCCTGCAGGTTTGAATCTGCACTTCTAACATTCTATTGGTTTTTTTATGTCAATAAATGACAAGAACCTAAAGAAAAAGATTAAAGAATTAGGTTTGGTTGGTAAACAAACACCACGTCTACCCAATGAGTCATAAAACCACAGTGTCTGGAAAGTGCACTGACCAATCATAAGAGTACTCCTATGGTTACATAAACAATCCTGTAGAGTGAGCTGTAAACATGTTGAAATTCACTGTCTCTGTAATCATTAATGTCTGCAATCAAAACATTCCATCAGACTAGCCTTGATTGTTGTTTTTGTTTATTATGATTACACAGCCCTGCCGGAAAACCCTGCGGTTCCAACATCAAATCTTGCTCCTCTGGATGTCTTGTTTCATATCCCAGCCCATTTTTTTAAAGGAGAGGCCGCAATTGTTTGTTTGTCTCTTCCTACAGTCGCATATTACATGTGGATATGACTGTTTTCTGGATAGCTGTGAGCATTTGTTTGTTTAACTGATGAACAAGCCTGTGCAGAGAAATGGGAGCGTAATCACTTTAAGGAGAGTAAATCAAATATTCTCGATTAAATGAAAACCAAACATAACGGCAACTCTTTGTTATGTGAGACAACGGGGCAGATTTGGAGAGATCTAATAAAGATTGCTCTGGAAAAGCTTATTTAAATGGGCTTGATTAGATTTATTAGCCCATTTGCATGCTGATGGCCTTTGTTTGTTTATTAAGAAATGAATTGCATCACTCTGCAAAACAGAATGTTGAAATGCCCTTGTGAAATCACACCCATTTGCACTGTTTTCCATTTACTTTGAAGGAAAAGCATTACGTCATTGACAAAGTGAAGACAGTATCTATAAAGAAGTGTTTACAGCCCCTTCAGAGAGGTGGCTTGTGAGAGGGATAGTTGTCTGATGGACCAACTGTGCAAAATACATTTACAACATGTACCTTAAACTGCTCAACTGTATGTTCGTGGATGAAAACATAGGGATCAGTTCCAAACACATTACATGCATGCATGATCAAATATTCACACATACAATCCATTCCCTATTTGGTGGAAAAGGATGACTGTGGCTGCATGAGCAAGTCCGTTCTGTACTGTATAATTGATGATGGATGGCTGAGGGATTTACTTTATTTTCATTATTTAATTATTAGACATTATTTCCAGTAGAATGGATCACGAGTGTGAGTGTGTACGGAGCACTGGTGTGTTTTTTTCAACCGCAGTGGTCTTGAACCTATGAACTCCAAAGAGAAACTATAAATAATTTAAGAGCACACTCTACATTTTTCTCTTCCTATAAACTGCTCTGTGTTGTGTTCACGTAAGGATCGTGAATAAGATTCAGTGTGAATGGGTTTGGCTAATATACAACAATACAACAATAACTTTAAAACCACCCGGCTAATATTCTGTTAGCCCTCCTCTTGCTACCACAACAGGTCGGAGCTGTTGAGGCATGGACTCCGCAAGACCTCTGAAGGTGTGCAGTGGTGTCTGCCACCAAGACATTAGCATCAGTTCCTTTACATCCTTTAAGTTATGAGGTTGGGCCTCCATGGATCAGACAAGTGCATCCCACAGATACTTGATTGAGTCAGAATGTGTTCTTTGTCAGGTTCCTTAAACCATTCCTGAACAATTTTTGCAGTGTAGCAGGGCGCAGTGTATTTAAAATGGCCACTGCTTTTAGGAAATGCCATTGCAATAAGGTGGTATCCTGAAGGTGGGCAAATAACCTACCCACTAGGCCACAACCACCCACTGGAACAAGATACTCACTTCATCTGTCAGTGTGAAGTGGCTGATTTGTGTATATACACAATTGAAATCATGAGACGAATTAAAAATTAGCTGTTTTTGCAGCTTAGTTTATATAAACGGCTCTTACTGGAATTGGAATTAGGGGACATTTTTGAAATCAACCTTTCCATCAAGATTACATTCTGGTGATTGAAAGACATCACATAATGAGGGTCTGTCAATTTGGTGTACCCAGACTGTGTTCACCCAGTGTTATATGATCAGGAGAATGTGTTCCTTTTTGTTTTTAACCTTGTAAGGGTTTGTCACCACTGCTAATATGGAAAAACAGTAATGATACTCATACTATATTTGACAGCTTTATCTGTTTGCAATGCTTTTCATTCTAATATTTATAACAAGGCCTTTAATAAGCAATTAGAAACAAATGAGCAATACTTAGATGTTAGATGTGATTTGATTAAAAGTGCCGGTTTTCTGTCTAGTGGCGCAAAGTTGTGTAAGCACTTACAGAAATGAACAATACACCCTTTTCCTCCCTGTAATTTACTAACCACCATATTCCTGTTTTTCATGTTTGTTAAGCCATTTGTAAAAAAGACAATGAAGGCTAATTGAGGTAGCGTGTGGCTTTTTTATGGCTGATTCATAGTGTGATTGCAAGCTTAGCACGAGATTCTGTTTTGTTTTGACCCTTTAAAGAGGAAATACACAGATCTTTTCCACATCTTCTCATATTTAAAAGTATTTAGATGTAAAAAGTCATTTAGAGTGGTCTGATATGAAATGCGACATTCTAGATTCTTACCAAGCCTCAGTTGTTCACAGAGGTGATAGGAGCCATATGTTTGAAGTGTTTATTGTCTCTGAAAACTACATCACAGAAAGCTATTACACCCAAGACATTGTTTTATGATATTTTTGAGGGAGGATTTGGCCCAAAACTTTGTGAAAAAACTTTCCCCCCACCCCCCAGACGTGCCACTATTTTGCCATCAACATTTCTTTAATTTTGCACGGGGGGCTAAAAAGCCAAATAAAGCTAGAGAAGGGTACGGAAAATTGTGTCAACTTGAGCTGTGTGAAACCTTCAGCTTCCAGTGCCCTGTATGATGAAGCTGTAACATTTGTGAAGTGTTGCAGAAATCCCTTATATTAAGCTTAACCTGAATTCAGCATGTAGACTATTATGCCACGACACATATGACATAATACAACACAATACAAATGCAGTCAGAGGCCATTTGATGCAGAGTGGAATGCGTGAGAAAGCACATGAGAAGGTTAGAGAGAGAGAGAGAAATAGGCAGAGAGAAAACAAGTATTTAAAAATGCAATGTTCAATTGATCAACTAAACAGATTCAATCTGGCTGCAGGTGGGAGACCCACTAAATACACAGCAGCCTTTAAATGCACCATCAGCAGACAAACGGGGTCTCTGTGGTGGGAAGTGTGCTCATTCTTCCACACTAACAGGCCGATTTGCCTTTCGCTTTTGCCTTTTTTCTGTCTTTCCACATACCGCCATAGCCGCAATACGGTGGTGTTTATCTGCTCTCTACATGCTGTGTAGTGCTGTAAGATATTATATACACCCTAACACTAAGAGGAACTCGTCCACTGTATCATGTAATACAACTCTTCCTATAAATAGTGCAGTGAGTGATGTGCTTAGATAATGGTCCATATTTTCTTGCACCGATAGCAGAAACGTTTGCCTGTGTGTGTGTGTGCCTGTGTGTGTGTGTGTATATGAGGAGGGGCTGTATACCTATGTGTGTGTGGGGGTGTGTGTGCGTGTGTTTGTGTGTGTGTGATGCATGCGTGTTATTGTCTCATTTAGCATCTAGCCTCGGCTGCTGGGCCCCACAGGAGCGGAAAGGTAATGAGCCTGAAGCACTGGCTCATCCTGATTTTATTTCATGTTATTTCATTTGATTTTATGCTATTTATTTTCCACCACACTCTGTTGCCTTAGTGGATGGAGAGAGAGAGAGACAGACAGAGAGAGAGAGACAGAGAGACAGAGAGAGAGAGCTTGCAGCTACGTTAAATTGTCAAATTACCATTGTGAAACAGCACAAACAGAATATTAGCAATCAGGCCCTATTGCTTCAGCTCTCCCCTCTGAAGCTTTGAGAGGCATGGAGCAATAACTTTTGCCTGTATTTTCCCCCCTGTACTCACTGTGGTTCTTGCTAATGCCATTTGGTTCAAACATTAAAGGAACACTAGGGGGAAGGGAAAGGGCAACAAAGAGGAATATGGAATATTGCAATGGGAAAAACATGCTCCTGGCATCCAAGAGTTCCTGAGGCAGATATGGTTGGTTGCAAAGGCTCAAATGTCAACAGATCATATTTTACAACTGCTCATAAGCTGTAGAATGTGGTGTTCGCTAATCACACTAAAGTGTTGGTATGTTTCATACCAACAGTGGGTGTCAGAGGATAAATATGAGTCTTTTCTTTCCAAGACAGAGGGCCTGACCAATATGAAAATTTTGTGGCTTGATATCTAATTATCAGATCTAATTATCTGTTCTCATTTGTTACACTTTTAATCTCAAATAAGCAACAAAAGGTGATGTGGACTAATGATTCTCGTGATTTGGTTTATACCTGCTTAGTTATTACTTAATTTATTACTTATTTGTTGTGTCATTACATATTGGTTAGATGCTAAAGATTAGAATTTGAAGACATTTTAAATATTCTAATACTAAACATGGTGATACAAGTTTAACATTGTTGGGAGTTTTGCCCCATCATTGGGTGTGAATCCAAAAATAAGGTAAAGTGGCCCCTTATAGTCATGTGTGAACAATGTGAAATTCTTTCTCTGCATTTAACCCATTCCCCCAGTGAAGCAGGGGGCTTCCACCAATGGGGGTTGCCCGGGGAGCAGTGTGTGGGGACAGGTCCTTGCTTAAGGGAACTTCAGCAATGACACTAGCAGTGTTGGGACTCGAGCTCACAACCTCACTGATAAACTGAAGGTCATCAATTTTAGATTATTGAGGCCCTACATTAAATTCAGTTGACTCCATGAAAGCAGTAAGAGTCATTTGTTTAATGCTGTACGTTTCGAAATGAGGCTGACGTGACGTTACTCGCTGCATTTATGCATTGTGTTAAAAATATAATCCATCCCAGGTTACGGTTGTGTTCCTGCCAACTATTTGTTTCCTAAGGAGCCATCAGTGCATAATACCTGTAAACCTCTGTTTGAATCTCTGCCTCTTTTCATTTAACACATATTATGTGGCTGTGATTTGTTAGAGAACAAAGAATGGTGGACCTCAAAAAGAAAAGCTGGCTCCCTTTTTGTAGACCTCTGGATTTAAATGACATATCATCTAGAGTTCAAGGATAACAAAAAAGCCATGAATGGAGGACATGACAAAAGAGAGAGTCCTGAAACACAGAAACACATGAGAGGGGATTATACAGAAAGTTCATGGTCATTTATATGCATTATATATTTTTGTATACTTTGCATGAGTACAGCTGGAGTAATGATTTATTTGCTGGATGCATTTGAAATCTAATTTTATAGCAGTGGTAAAACAACTAAATATCCTTGCAAGATGAACACAATGTTCTAAATCTCCTTTGTTGCTTGGGTATAGATGAATCAGAGGGCTTATCGTGGGGTACAATAATTTAGTAAGCTTCAAGAATAAAAAAAAAGGTATGTTACAGCTTTGCTGAACCATATCTTTAGTCCTAGAACAAAGTCTTAGGGGCAAGTGAGATGAGAGTTACCTTGTGAGGAAGAAGTGGGGGGAAAGCAAGTGCTTATTATATGGTGTTATATGCATCAGCAGGGAAACTCTGGTTATTGCTGAAGCATCTCTACTGCTCAAGTCAATGGTGGGTGCTTCTGCCTACACAAAAGTTTGGACACACCTTTTTATTCAACGATTTCCTTTGTTTTTATTATTGGCTTCATTATAGATTAATATTGAAAACATTCACCTATTGCTTTGATGATGGCTTTACACATTGCATTTTTTTCAGATTCATGAGGAATTGACCTGGAATGGTATTTAATTAACAGGTGTTCTTTGTTAAGAGTTCATTAGTGGAATTTCTTGCCTTCTTAATGTGTTTGGGATCATCAGTTGTGATGGTGGGGTTGGTACACAG
>JBBPCY010000035.1:7165982-7176444 GCA_037974405.1 Brachyalestes nurse
AGACGGACACTTAAATTTACCAGAAAATTCAAGGTATCAGCCTTTGTTTTGTTTTGTTTATTTGTCGTGTTGACTGTAAATATTACAGAGAACTTTTAATAAAAGTTGCTCAATGTTGCACACCCGTGTTCCTCCGCTGCGTGTGTGATGACGTCAATCGACTAGTCAACGCGACTTCCACTATTCTGATCGACTAGTCGACTTGAAAAAATCTGAAGTCGTTAATGCCCTAATATATGTATATATATATAAATACTGGGTACACTTAGTAAACTGGTCTGGGCCAGGCCAAAGTTTCTCGTTTCTATAAAGCCTCATTGTAGAATGCCGTGCTGTTGTTTGCACCCTTAGCTTGGTGTTGGTGTGCAGAGCTGTTGTTTGCGCTGCTAGAAGTTGTCACCGGTGGTACTGTAGGTTCCAGCCCCTTGATCCTAGTATAACACTACATCAATAATGCAGCTGCACTGAATAATTCACTGTAACCTTAGCCACAGGTGAGGGAGGAAGGTGTCAGGATGATCTACAGGGAACTTTGTCACTTCTCTCGCTGCAGGATACAGGTGGACCCCCTTGACTTCCTCCTCTATCCCCCACCCATTTTTTTCCTTCCTGCTCTTCTCACCTTTCTTCTCTTCCTCTTTACGTGCTTAGAAACAAAGACAGACTGGAGTGACTTACAGAACCTTTTCTATAGATGGTTCTTATAACTATCATTTTTATATGAAAGTGTAGCATCAACAAAAGGTGGTTCGTAGAATCAGTTTTTTTTTTTGGAGCATTTTTGTGAAAGCTTAGTTTTCAAGAGTGTTTTCTTCTCCTTTCATTTTCACCCCTCTTTCCCTTTGCCTCTATACATTTATCTGCTCGTCTGCACCAGTCACTGCTGCCACAAAATATAAAAAAACAATAATTAATTATGTATTGACACTAATGTAAAAATAATACATAAAAAAATAAAAATCTGCCATATGTGTCCTGATAATCACTAATAACAATCAGATGATCATTTTATGCAAAAGAAATGATGGTTTATGTATGAAGTATATCAGTGGACACCAACCATTTTCCTGAAGCACAGGTGGGTAATTTGGGTTCTGAGAGTAAGTAGATTTTGTTTCAACTGTATGGATACCTCTGCAGCTGGTTTAAGCAACTAGAGAATCCAGGCAGCTGGAACAAAATCCTGGGGTAAATTTTAACTTTCTTGAGCACAACTTACCCACCTCCTACTTTCCTGCAGTGTTTCGTTCCAACCTGCATCCACCATGTGGCTTCTTAACTTTCTGAAGAAGTAAATTAGCTAGAACAAGTGTGCACAGATGGTAGTGGTTAAAACCACTGTGCAGGAAGGTGGATCTTCAGGACTGGAGCTGGAGACCAGTGGAGTAGATTATGGTACCAGTGTTGAACAAAAAGAAGGAAACCCACCTTGTTAAATAATGAGAAAATATATAACATGTACTGTTCTTCATTTAACATATTTCAGCAGATACTGTACAAGGCCTGGAACCAGACTGCACCTCTAAATTATACTAATACAGCTATTGGGGGTCTTGATTGAAAAGAGCCTTTAGAAGGAGACCATGGCAATCATGCTACTTTAGTTCTATCAGTATTTACATATTTTGTGTTTATTTATGCTGACGAACAAGTTAGAATGGAAAAGTAAGTAGCAAAGGGACTTCTCCTGTGGGATCTGCTGGGCTTCTTTACTGTGGTTTACAAAATTGATGGATCTATTGGTATGCCTCCAATGCATCAGTCTGCTTGGTGAGGAGAATGTAACTGCATCACACTTCTTCTTTTTGTGTGTTTATAATCGGATGCCATAGATCCTGTGTGAGATGTGTAACAGCTATAGTACAGATCCAACAGAACCATTTGAAATGACCTTTTTGGGGTTGTTTTTGTCTCCTCACTCTTCTCTTTTCTTTTTTTTTTAACACGTCTCCTCCATGTCTCCTCCATGTAGGTTTATACAATTATTAACGTAGGTCCATGTTCCTCATCTGTGTATGTAATAATTCAAGAGATGACTATCAAGGTTAAATCCGTCTTAATATGTAGCCTAAAAGGGTAGCATTGCATTTTTTTGAAAATGAGCAAACTGCTAAAAGATGTGATTCATTTTCCATGATCTCAAGAGCTTTGCACTATAGTTTCATCAGGCCCCAGTCAAGGAGCACACTGTGCACTTAGTAGCATTGTACGAAGTAATTGTACATTGTCCTTTTATAGACTTTAGAAACATACAAGAAATAATCCTTTGCTATTAGAGCCATTTGGACCATTTCAAGGCAGCAAAGTGCTTCCGTTTGATCAGTTAGAAAAGATGAAAAATGTTCTCAATTCATTAGACACACTCCTAACAGTAATCTTCTAAATGGTTCTTGGCTTGTATGTATAGTACTAGAAAGAAAAAACTTTAATTGTTGCAGAACCTTTACATTACCTGCAGTATGAATTTTTTGCCTTCACATGTCTAATTTACAAAAAAAGGTTCTTTGAAGAACTATTCATTATTTAGATACATACAAATTAAGTTTCATGTAAAAGTAGTTTTACATTTCCCAGACTGCAGAGACACTTTTTGTTTAGTTTTGCTTTTTGGTTGGATACTTATCAAGAACACGAAACAGAGAGACATATTTACCAGGGTGAAATGCTGATCTTGATCTTTTAATAGGCAAAGAGACTTGTGCAATGGTAGAGCAGTGTTTTATCTGTTTGTAATAAAAGTTCTCCATCGATTGCAAATAACACCCTATCTTTGGAACAAGATGGACCTATATAAACCTTAAACCTTGTTAAATGTGGCAGGGAAGGGGCTGACTTTGTGCATGAATTACTGGGAAAGAGTTCCATCTGACTTAAAGTGAGCTGAATTTGAACATTATGTTATGGGCATTTCAAACAGGAATGTAAATGATTGCTTTCACTGACTTTCATTTTGCTGAAATGGATTTTTGATAACCCTCTAACAAATAAGATGGAATTATAGGCATGTACCTTTAGAATTTACCAGTATAAAATGTAATAATTGGATATTTTGGGGTTTTAAGTGTAGTAAGTATAGTGCTGGGCAGCTGGTGGCCTAGTGGTTAGGGCATTGTCCCTGCAAAAAGAAGGTTGTGGGTTTGAATCCCAACCCTGCTAGTGTCACCACTGAGGTACCCTTGAGCATGGTACCGCATGGTACTGCTTTCACTTGGTGAATGTATTAAATGAAGAGAAAGAATTTCACATTGTTCACACTGTGTGCTGTGTTCATGTGTGACTGTAAGAGGCCACTTTATTTCAGATTTTTAAAAAATGATTAGTAAATGGTTTTAGATCATTTTATTGAATTAAAATTGTGTTCCCAATTATTTAACCTATAGCTTGGCACTCATAAAAGTTGTTTTTTTAACCTTTAACCCTTTAAGGTTTTCGCTTGTTGTCAGCATTCTGAGTACGGATGAGTACAGATGATGATAATTATTAGCGTGTTGTTAGACGTATAAGCTGTGAGAATGTTCAGAGAAAATGGTGTGATTGTGTACTTATGTTTGTGTGGCCTATGTTCAAGTTGAAAAGCAATAAATAGCCATATGTTTGTAAAAATGAAAAGATAAAATTGACTGTGGTTTGTGGAAGACATGGCCTTGACAGAAGAGTGACAGGATTGAGTGAGCATTGTTTGTTCAGATGTATTTCCTTCGTGAGAGCACTGGAGGCATGTGCTGCATTGCTAATTGGGGAGCTGTTGCAGAATGGTGTTGTGTCTGATCAATAGCCATTCAGGAGATAATAGCACAACAGAGGATTGCTGTTCGTCTGAGACCTCAGCTGGCACACGGACTCCGCAAAGGCAATCTGACACGGCACTTCTTATCACAAGGCATCGCCAGACCAAGCTCACAACAAAAGGACTCCTCTGCAAAGAGAGATTCTCTTGATAATATCGAAGGAACCAAAGATGTCAGAGCTAAAGTTTGAGCCTCATTTCATTCCTGCTGTAGGAGAACATGTCCATTCTCAGCTATACACTGCGAGACCTTTATTCAAATGTATTTATATTCAAGCCGGAGAACGGTTATCTGCGAACAGTGCTATGCAAATGCTCTTGCAGATGCAGTTTGGTGTCGACAAAGACTCTTCTGAGGCTGATAGGAATCAATGTTTTAGAACAGGTGAATTAGCATGCTAGGTGGCCGGTGTCTGTGCCAAGTTTGGTCTAATCAATTCTTTTCTCCTCCTTTTCTCTCCTCCCTCTTTTTCTGCCTCTCTCTCTCTCTCCCACCATTCCTGTCTCCCTTGCCTGTCCCTTCCTAACTCCCTCCCTCCACCCTCCCTCCACCTTCCCTTTCTTGCACTCCGCGATTCCAGCGGCGGCTTCGAAAAACAAAGCAAAAGGTGAGTGGGCTCCTCCATCTTCCCTGCTCCTTGATTAATGGGGGGACACTATTCCCAATAAACTGTGTTGAGATAGCTCCCTTATCTTTGCTACAAGCCTGCCAGACACCACCACTCCCTCTCTTCTCATAGACAGAGACCATTGAGTGGACTGGAATTCACTTCTAAGAGTTTCGCGTGGTCATCCATGCTGTTTATCATCCTTCTTAACCTTTCATTCCCTACCTTTCTTTATCTCAACAACCCTCCCACTCCCTTTTCTTTTGCTTTTCCTTACCACCCTACCTCGTATTATTTTCCTTCACCTTATCATGCTAATATTATTATTATGCTAAATAGCATAGAAATTTCACTGATGCTAATGCATATTAACAGGTAGCAAGCTATCTATACGTTTAGCTATGTATTAGTCGATAGTAGGTCTAGTGCTGTAATTGAACCTCAGTATCTTTTGATGTATGTATGAATTTTTTGTATTACTATTTATTCAGTGTTGGGTGTTCCTGGTTGGTAAATGGTTCAAGCTTGGAACTGTGCGGTGGTTTTTAAAGATTTGAAAAGATACATGTGTCATGCATCTCATTTACAGAAAGGTTCTTTAAACCATTGAAAGGTTCTTCAGGGAACCAGAAGTGGAACACTTTATGGCACCTTTATTTTTGTGAATGTAGGTCTCGTTGAGGGGAGTTGGCAGTGTTCAGTACAGCAAAGTCTCTCCTTGAAAGCTGAAGGCCTGTCAAACCCTTGAGCGGTCCCACAGTGGAACAAGAGAAAGCCTCACGTTTCTAAAGGTGGATGGAGGCGGTGAATTTCGGAACGCAGAAAGGGGGGATGCAGAGAATTCCTTTCACTCTTGGGGGCAGAAGTGGAGCTTTGATCTAATAAGTGAAGATTGTGATGCAGATGAGTGGGTTCTGAGCTCGCCCTGATAATTCAGTATTGTGGGAATTTCTCACACCCATCAAAAGACATCAATTATCAGGGCTAGATGTTCTAGCCATGGTGTTAAAAGTGTCGTTTCATTCAGCCGAATCTAATGAAATTATATTCCAATCAGATTCAAATGATTTGGAAGAATTTTATTTTTGATACACACTTAAAAATTACGGTTGCTGCCTGTTTTTGAAGGTTGGGTTCTGGAAAATACCTCTTACTGCTATAAAACTTTTACATTATATGCATTTTTGTTGAACTTTAATAAGTTTCCTTAAACTCACGCTTCTCATTATAAAATGCTTTTCAAAAAATACTATTTTGGGAACAGAAAGTTGTTCTTATATGGAATTGCTCCACAGAACCCTTTTTTCACCGTGGACTGACCACCCACAGTAAATGGTGGGATGCATTTTTATTGTTATCAGTTTTCTCACCAAAGTTTCTTTTAGACTCTCTTAATTCTTCACTTGAGCATGGTACTTCACTTTGTTCTTTGACAAAACCAACTGAAAGTATGTTCATCTCATTGGTCTGAATGGTCTAAATGGGAAGAGGACCTCTTTATTCCCTCTGAATGTTCCTTTTTAATTACAGTATAATGATACAGGGTTGAAAATGTCTTTATTCTAGGTGTCAGAGATATGTCTTTTAGGTTTCAGGAAAAGGTCACTGTACTGCATAGAAATCATCATAGAGATACAATTATGTTTTCAATCTTTCTGCGTTGGGAGCTTCTGCAGGAGCTTAACGTCAGAGCAAAACAATCGTTCTTCGCTTGGATCTAGGGTTCTAGACAAGACCTTCCATTGGTGTAGAACTATCACATTATGTGGAGGGTCCTTAATCTTTTAAGATGTTCTCCCACTTGTATATCTCATTTACAAAACTGGTTCTTTAAAGCCCTGTGAATTTAAAGGTTCTGTAAGGAAGCAAAATTGGTTCTTCTATGGCATTGCTTTAGAGAATCCTTTCTTTCACTGTTCTTTCACTGTGTAGATGTAGTAAAGCTTTAACCAAGTATTCAGGAGTTAACAATGTTTGACAGTTACAGCGCTACAGAGGTTTTCTATGTTTTGTTTCAAACCATTTGCATTAACATTCAGATTTTTGGTGAACCAGTGAAGTGAGATTTGAATAAATGAGAATTGGTGTAAGCAAGACTCTGAAGAGTTTTTAGCATTTACAGGCTCTAGTTTCAATTGCTCCTGATAATCTGAGCAGCACATGCAGAGAAGATCATCTACAAAAGTCTGTTTACAGTCTTTCTAGCTGTTTACAACTGCTTCAGTGATAAACCTTTTAGCATTCCCAGTCATGGTGTTTAGGCAGTAGATTACATTAAATGCGTTGCTATGATGCTTCTGTTATTTATTTGTGTGTTTAATAACAGCTTAGCTAAATAGAAGATAGAAGCTGCTGTAGAAGCAACAATGCCATCTTTGATTTGGTCCATAAAACTTTCAGAACATGTATTATTCATCCAGGAGTTGATTTACAATCTCCACTTTTTCTACAATGAATCTGCGATATTGAAGTCTACAAAGTGAGCCATTTGACACGGACTGGATTGTATGCAGCTTAGCTCTGGTAAACATCCTCACTGAGGCTTTAAATGCAAGCTACAATCCTACATTGGCTGTTTATCCCAAAATTAAACTGAGAGAGATAACTTGAGAGAGAGAGGCTGCCCTGCCCCCTGCTACAGTGAACCATAAGCAGTGCAATGCAATGCATCTTTTATGATGTTATGGGAAATCCATGGCTGTGGTAATGACTAAGGCGGTGTCTTGTAGATCACTGAGCCAAAGAGGCATCCCCTAATCTTATTTGCAGTCTAATAAAGATATTGGCATTGTGCACTCAGTTCCATATTTATATTTATCAAACAGAGGCAAGCGATTTGTGTTTGGTAGCCACAGTTACAGAAAAAACATTGCCTATCATTAGATTTTTTCACATTTGGCCTCAAGTCGCTAGATATTGGCACCCACTCACATAGAGCAGAGGCATTTTGCAGTAACACACTTGTTATAAACAAGTAACTGGAAAAAAAATTCTATAGAAATGTAACATTCTGCATTTTTATAAACACTATTGTAACAAGCTTTGCATCTTGGTTACAGATGTGATAGCATGTCAGCATAGTGGGCATTGTATTGACCTTGCAAAGCCCTTGTTAAGTATAATTAAGCTGATAGCTGGTAATTAACTTTCATTACTGGAATAATAAATAGTAAATAGAGTGAATTGCACATTTTTTGAGTAGTTTATTTGTGTATTATACATTACAACACTGATGCTTTTACTTAACATGCTAATTAACTAACAATTCATTGCTACTTTATTAAGGAGTAATATGAGCACTTTATTTTCTAACCTTTAATGCTGCAAAAGAGAAACTTGTAAAAATTCTGTTGGAGATGTGATAATAAACATAATAATTATGTTTTTGTCTTTTAGAGATAATAATCTGTACGTTTTAATAGATGAACACCACCGTTTAATGTGACTAGCACAAGCCAAACTGTTTTCCAATATGAATATATTTTCTCATAGGTCAACACAAAGACTCTTTTTGGAGCTGTAGTTCTCCTGTAAGTGCATTAATTGAGTCAGAAGGTGTGTACAGATTGACACAATAAATGTTCTCTAAAGAATCAAAATGGGTTCTTCAGTAGAATCAAAAAAGAATAATTTCTTTCATTGTTCTTCTTAAGAGTGTAGATGTAATAAAGCATTGACAAAGGATCTAAGAGTTAACAGTATTTGACAGTTACAGCACTGCAGAGTGTTTCTGTGTTTTGTTTCAAATGGGTTTTTGGAGATTTACAGTCAGATTTTTTTGGTGAATCAGTCACTTGAGATTTGAATAAATGAGAATTGGTTGAAGCAAGGCTCTAAAAGGTATCCAGCATTTACAGGCTCTGGTTTCAATTGCTCTTCCTAATTAGAGCAATGAATTCTGGAAACATCTACAAACATCTATTTAGAGTCTTTTTACTTCTTTAGTGATAAACGTTTTAGCATTCCCAGTCAGGCTGTTTAGGCAGTAGGTTCAGTTTTTGAGTATGTTGCTATGATGCCTCTTTTAATTATTTATTAATTTGTTTGCTTGTTTATTTAATAACAGCTTAGCTAAATAGAAAATAGAAGCTGTTGTAGATGCAACAATGCCATCTTTGATTTGGTCCTTAAAAGTTTTAGAACATGTATAAAT
The DNA here is from genome assembly GCA_037974405.1 of Brachyalestes nurse. Taxonomy (NCBI): domain Eukaryota; kingdom Metazoa; phylum Chordata; class Actinopteri; order Characiformes; family Alestidae; genus Brachyalestes; species Brachyalestes nurse. The sequence goes on from JBBPCY010000035.1 coordinate 7,174,531, forward strand.
CATCCAATTAGTTTACATCTTCCCCTATTTCAGATTTAAATTTTAGATTCAAGCCTATTTTATGACGTTTGCTTTTAGAAACTTGTGTAAAATATGCACTTCCCTTTTCACTTCACTCCTGGTATAAAACTTGTCTTCTCACACAGTAATAGTGAAGTATTAGACAAATAATTACAGTTTTAATCTGGAAAATGGACTTAAAAGAGTAAGAAACTTGACTGCTTTAAAATGATGATCTAAATGTAGCTTAACAGAACAAAAATATGTACTGTGCTTGTTCTTTTAACCTATTATTCAAGACTAATGCACTCAATTTTAAGGTAACCTGGTTGCTAAATTAGTGAATACACAAGCAATCATTGTATTAAATTAGGGTTTACAAGGTATTTCTATATTCCTTCAAGACATCTAAGATTGTATTCTAAGTACATTTTTGGCATTTTTTGTTGTTCTGTGATGGAGCAAATGTTCACAATGTGATTTGGGATTATCAGATGATGTAAATAAATAAAAAAAGAAGCCAATTGAATTAGTTGGAACACCTTGACGCTCTCCATTCATATAAATTTCATTGTGTCACAGAACTGACCTGTTTTTTCCTAGCCTTTGGTGTTATGCTTAAGCTAGACTTGTGGTTTACACTCTCTCCCTTTTATCCCATTATTACAATGGTGTGTCCCTCTTTCTGCTGCCATCACATTTAATTGCTACTGTTTCCCACGCTGTTATACACTGAATCAATACAACACTAATCTCCAGTAGAAGAGGCTGAGAAGGAAGTCTAGAAGTGTGACCTGCTTGCCCTTGGAAGGCTCCAGGATTGAGAATTATGTACACACTATGAAGGCTACCACATGCAGTTACACACACACACACACACACATATTTTGCCTTCTGCCTCACACATTTCCTCCACTTTCCTTTGCTGACCTCTGGGTATTCTGCAGAACTTCATCCATTTTAAAAAGTGTAAAGATTTTGGTATGCACTTGGCTTGAATGTGACTTCTGCGCATCCAGATATTCATTTAAGCTCAGACAAAAACATATCACCTGTGTTCTAGAAGTGAAGTGGCCGAGCGTTCGAAGAAAAGTGGGCTCAGCGTGTGAGTCTGTTTTGGAGCTAAAGTAATCCCAACCACCTGCACCTGAATAGCATGAATAATGTATACTCATTCAATAAGCAGCCACACCGCAGGCAGCCAGTTTATCTGTGTGTTGTCTTTGCATTCTGTGCGTGTGTTTGTGCATATGTTTTTGTCCATGTTTGTGACTGTGTGTGTGTATGTGTTTGGTTGTGTGTGTGTGTGTTGCTAACGTTGGAATAGGTAACCCAAACATGCATCTAGAGACTGCGTTCTCCAGAACACTGAGTGATGCTGGCAATGCAGGCAGCCTTGCTGTGGTGGCCCAGCTTCCTTCAGAGCGCTGGGCAGTTCTCTCTTTACAAGGGGCTAGGGGGTGCTCTCTGGAACAAAGTACCTGGTCGAGTGTGTGCTGCACTCTAGAGCACCTGGGGAGAGTGTAGCCACACTGGACGATGTGGACTTCTATTGGCCCTCATGGCTACTGACGCCCAGGCCCCACCATGGAGGACACACCATGGTGGGGCACTGCAGAGCACCTGGTGGAGTTGATGACCCAGGTGGTAGCTGGGTAGCACTCTCTGTAGCCTTGGGCGGTGCTGGGGTGTCTTCCACGGGCCAATGTGGTGCCCGGGCGTCTGGAGGTAGTGTCACATCCTCCAGCATGGCCACACACTCCCCCGGTTTGTGCTCAGGATGAAGCAGGGAAGGGCAGGACAAAGGCCAATAGACTCAGCTAGCTATATCCTAAGGAGCAGTGTTGGGCAAGTTACTTTAAAAATGTAATTAAACTACTGATTACTGATTACTCCTTTGAAAAGTAATCAAAT
>JBBPCY010000035.1:7176544-7201618 GCA_037974405.1 Brachyalestes nurse
ATAGAAAAACAAGTTCCCCTCAGAGTCCAGAGCATTATAGCAGCTGTAAAGGGGACCAACTCCATATGAAAGTCTCTTTATCTGAATACAGTGTCATTAAAGTCCCTGTTGGTGTAATGGTCAGGCTTCTCATTACTTTTGTCCATATAATATGAAAGTAATGGGACGCGAGAGCCCTGTGAAAACCAGCTGAGACGTAGAGCTGCTTGCTGCATCCCCCCCCACTCCGAGCGCAAAATAGGACCAAACTTTTAACATGCGATGAAATAAGTGTTGCCATTAAGTAAATAATGCGTTAACATGCCCAGCTCTAATTAATATAGATTAACATTTTTTCCTGAGCCTCATTAAGGACAAGATTCAAATTTATTGCATCAGACTTAGACAGATATCTCAGACTGGGTCACACCTCTGTAGGTTGATGTTCTCCCTCTTTAAACACACCATATTCAGCTTGGCTAATTAGCAAAGCCTTCGTGATTTACAACAGGGAGACTCTGATCTCTGCAGAGTACTGGAACTCAGTTTGCCTCCTCTGGCTGACTGATAAATTGTTTGGTTAAAACAAATCATGGAAATCCCAATTTTCCTCCTGTTTTACAGTAAAAGAGCTTGGTATAAACATGTTTACGCAAGTTTTAAAGTTGCAAGAACAGCCCGTTTTGAAGTGTAATGTCACAAAAACCAACAAATGTATATTTACACATTTACATTACATCCACTTATTCAGCCAACAGCAGTTTAGCTCCACACGGAACTTATGAGAAGTGTTTCTGCTTTCTGAATGACCATCAGACTAAAGGACACATGTACCCAATTCTAAGTGATAAAGAAAGTGAATATAAATAAAACAAATAACAAAATGAAACTGCCAAAAAATTGAATTCTCCCATTTTTGTTCCTCCCTCTCCCCAATCTTTCAGTGTAACAGTCCTCACTCTCTCTTGGTGGGAGGCAGGCAGTTATGCTGAGAGACAGAATAACATAATCTGTGATATTTAAATTGATTTCTGAGAGAGAGCAAGAGTGTGTGTATGTCCATATGGGTGTATGTGTGTGTGTGGTGTGTTTATGTGTGTATGTGACTGTGTGTCTCACTGATCAGATAATGATGTTCTAATGTCCTCTGTGATGTTGCTGATGTTCTCATTTGCTCAGTGACGGACGGAGTGAGGAGCAATCAGAGGAGCTGATATTCGTCACTGACCGGAGACAAGAATGACACATGACAGATTCACAATCACTAACAGAACTATCAGCTGCAGCTGGGGAAACACAGACCCCGCCCCCAGAGCCATTATTCACATATCACCACAGATAACGAATACAGACCTAAACCGTAAAAAGTAACATATAAATAACATCACCACCAACACACTGACCATCAACACCATCACCACCACCAACACACTGACCATCAACACCATCACCACCACACTGACCATTAACGCCATCATCACAACCAACAAACTGACCATCAACACCATCACCACCACTAACACACTGACCATCAACAGCATCATCACCATCACCACCACCAACACACTGACCATTAACACCATCACCACCACTAACACACTGACCATCAACGCCATCATCACCACCACCACACTGACCATTAACACCATCACCAACACACTGACCATTAACACCATCACCACTACCAACACACTGATCATCAACACCATCATCACCACCAACACACTGATCATCAACACCATCATCACCACCAACACACTGATCATCATCACCACCAACACACTGATCATCACCATCACCACCAACACACTGACCATCAACACCATCATCACCAACACACTGATCATCAACATCATCACCAACACACTGACCATTAACACCACCACCAACACACTGACCATCAACACCATCACCACCACCAACACACTGATCATCAACATCATCATCCCCACCAACACACTGATCATCACCATCACCACCAACACACTGACCATTAACACCATCACCACCAACACACTGACCATCATCACCAACACACTGATCATCAACAACATCACCACCACACTGACCATTAACACCATCACCACCACCAACACACTGACCATCACCACCACCAACACACTGACCATCAACACCATCACCACCACCAACACACTGACTATCAACACCATCACCACCACCAACACACTGACCATCAACACCATCACCACCAACACACTGATCATAACCACCATCATTACCAACACACTGATCATCAACACCATCATCACCAACACACTGACCATCAACACCATCACCACCACCAACACACTGATCGTCAACACCAGCATCACCAACACACTGATCATCAACACCACCACCACTAACACACTGATCATCAACACCATCATCACCAACACACTGATCATCAACACACTGACCATCAACACTATCACCATCAATGCATCATTAACACCATCATTACTGCCAACCACCAATACACTGACCATTAACACCACCATCAACAACACACTGACCATGAACACCACCATCACCACCACACTGACCATCAACACCCGAATCACCACCACACTGACCATCAACACCCAAATCACCACCACACTGACCATTATCACCAACATATTAAACATTAATACCATCATCACCACCAACACACTAACCAGTAATATCCTCATCATCACCAACACACTGACTATTAATACCATCAACAACACACTGACCATCAACACCACCATCAGCAACACACTGACCATTAACACCATCATCACCAACACACTGACCATTAACACTATCATCACCAACACACTGACCATTAACACCATAATTGCCACCAGTGTTGGGCAAGTTACTTTAAAAAAGTAATTAAACTACTGATTACTTATTACTCCCTATAAAAGTAATCAAATTACTAATGTGATTACTTTATTTCAAAAGTAATTACTTACATTACTAGTTAGATTACTAGTTACTTCCCCACCCTCTCAAGAAACTCTTAAATCAACTCAATCACATTTTATTATTAAGTGTTACAAACCTACGACAGCTAACATAATGTTTTTGCCTTTAACCAAGATAAAAAAAAGACGAGATCGGGTGGGTGGAAAAGGCAATGTTTACTGTGTCGCAGTGACCCCACTGGTGAGAAAGAGCGAGGAATAGTGTTATAGTTCAAGGAGGAGGCAGGTAAGGATGGTAAGGGAACTGGCTACCTCCAATTTGGGAACACAAGGATCGAGGGACTACCTTTCCTGCATTAGCTCCTATTGGTTTATGCCGCCTTGGAAGAATCCCAGACACTTGTACATGCAGCCCTCTGGGACAGAGAGTGCATTAGGGCACCAAATACACCATCCCAGCTCTGGGGCAGATCCATACTGTTTCCCGTGCTGGGGGGGGCAGTTGATCCATGTCCACTCAATCTCCTCAAGGGTAATAGGCTCAACAGTGAAGGCCGGATCCAGTAAATCCTTCGAGTCTGCAACTGGCAGCCAGCTAGTTGGCTGCCCTATGGTCCCGCATCTTCTATTGGGAATTATTATAACTTTAAACAAAACGAAATTTATAGTACATTTTTCCACCCACACCTCTGGATGCGGTTAGGCTCCCAGCTAGACGAGCTGCGACCAGTAGAGGGTGCTGCCTCCAACCTCTCCCATTTCAAATGCCAGCCCAAGGAATGTCCAATGCTTACTGGCTGGGAAACCCAACACACCCAGAGACACAAAATTACAGTATGTGCAAGACTATAGTCAAACAAAAGAAACATAACAATCCAAAAGAATATATAAAACCACTGCAAAACCTGGCTGTTACTACTGAGTTCCCTCACTAGTCTCCTTTCAAGCCAAACTCTAGCAGGTCTCCAACGCTAACCTAAAGCTTTTTCAGATGTGGACTTTTACCTAGGAATGTGAATCCAAGCTGGAGTCAAAATTCCAGTAAAGATCACATGTCAATCATTTGGCCTGAGACCCAGCACAGTACCCGATTAAGTGGACATTTCTATGACAATTTAGAGTTAGGTATTTAGTTTCGTTTTCTGGATGAAAAGCCACATTGGTGAGGTGTATGATTCAGAAATAAAGCAGCTGTTGGCCGTTCATGCTGTATGACTGCATGCACTGCAATAAAATACTGCTTAAGTGCGGCATGCTTGAATGACTCAAAGCCTGAACATTATCGGTTAAAGTACTGTATATTAAAAATATCTCCTTTGTATGAAAAGAGCTTTATACATCTTATGCAGATGAAATAAAATGAATAAAATGAAATGTGTGTTGAGCAGCCCAAGACCAGACGAATTTTGGGAGGGTTTTAAAAAGGGTGTAGCCTTGGATTTCATCACCCCCCTTCAAGCTTCACAAGTTCAAAAGGTGCCCCCAGAGGTGCACGCTCATTATAAGATCCTGCCTGGCCCCGCAAGGCTATGCTTGTTCCAGCTTTGAGTATGTGGGACATGTACATATGCGCTTGTCCCTGTGCGTGTGGGCTTGTGTATGGTTACATACACAACTTTATCTCGGTTTCCCTCGCTCCTCCTCATGTAATGAAATGACAGCCAGACCCGCTACAATTAACAAACTGCTCAATTCTGATGTTTGTTTACAGAGGCAGGAACAGCTGCGCACTGCTCTAATTGTGCAAATGAGAGTGGAACTGCTGATGCCAGTTCATTTGTTGTTTTGAAATTAATTAGATTTTGCTAAATCAGAAATTACAGTGTCTTGGAAAGTGCATGTCCTGCCTTGTGTCTGCAAGTAGCATGTAGTTCTCCCCGTGTGTAATTAAATTTATTCATAGAATGAGCTCCGGCAAATCATTACTCTCTCCATGTTTGCCTGTTTCCCCTTAACTGGTGTATTATGGGAAAACTCTTAACCAGGCAATATTCCAGATGTTGGCAATTAGGAATCTCTAATAAAAAGCTTGTATCGAGTAGGCCCTGATAATTACCTTAGTGAATGTTGTCTTCGTGTTCATTTGTCAGTCCCTGGTGCAGAAATTCTTGTCAGACAGCACAGAGAGCCGGCCAATTCTGCACTGTTTTGGAGGCCCATGATATCAGCAATGCAGTACGGTTTCATTTGACTAAAATGATTGTAAATGGATTCATGATTCATCACTGATTACAAAAATATACAGGATTTTTTTAGGATACAAGGATCATTGCTCTCCCACTAAAACTTATGCATAGATAGCTGGTTGTATGGATTGATAATGTAGACAAAAGGCCATTTCTTCAGCTTGTTGAGGCCCCCAACCTTTTTTTGACCAGTTTCATGTAAAACAATATTTTCATGGACCGTTCTAGATACAACTAAAAACAAAGAGTGTTTGTTTTTTACTCTTTTTTGCTAGCTTGCGGGCAACATTTTTGATGTACCGTATCACGTGACTGAGACGAGCGTTTTATTTTTCAAAATAAAAGATCTTTCAGACTAGTATAATCAATAAAATATCTTTCAGATTATTATAATCAATAAAATAATTTTATTCTGTCTTTCTGTGCGGCCTGGTACCAAATGACTCATGGACCAATACCGGTCCACTGCCTGGTTGTTGGGGACCTCAGGAGTAGAGGATAGACACTGACTGAGCTAGGCTTTGCTACTCCTGTTACATTTCAGTCCCCAGGTAAATCTGTCCACTCTGCCACCATTTTTCTGAAACCATCAGGCATTCATAAAGACCAATGGAAGCTTGTATTAAATATCTTAAATAAACGAAGTGGAAAGTGAATAACTGCAATATTCATGTTTCAGCAGTTTTTGAAATTGAAATTGAAATGTACGGCTTTACATTCATGTCTTAAGCATTTGACTTATAAAGAATATTTTGGCAAAACAAAATATTTACTGAATTGTTCACTTAAGCAGATGTAGTCAATCAGCCAAATGTCCAGATTTTGATTATTTAGTTAAGCACTGGAGCTCTGAAGCTGCTGTTGCTAACCAAAACAATGAACAAAAACGCCAAACAATCTAAGGAGTAAGAGTGCCAATCTAGAATCAGTTGTGTGAAGATTTGTTCATTTGTATAGCTCAAGGTGATTCATGTACATTACAGTAAGTTGTAATGAACATGAACAAATTTTAAAAAATAGTGTGATGGTTGACTTCTAGCAAAATTTATGCTGACTGATCACTTCACCTGGACTTAGTGAAAAGTTGTTTAACCTTTCCCTACCTAAGTGGAATATTCCATTATTTGATACCAGTGTGGCCTGACACAGAAAAACCCTTTTGTGTGATTACTAGCCTCCGTCTGCTGACGTCCCGAACTGATAGCCAAGCTAACCTGTCACGAGTCGTCGCGGCGTGCTCGTGCAGGAGGCACAGAGGCAGACAATATCCATACTTGGCATGTGAGGCTTTTATTCCAAACAGAAACAAAACAGGTAACTTACAAACCAAAAGGCACGATGGCCGATGCTATTTCTCCAAACAGAAAACACACACACGACAAACCCCAAAAGTGCAACGAAAACCGGAACAAAGAAAACGTGAACCAACGTGACTTTTAAACCAAACAGAACTCAGAACACGTGAAATAATAATTGTCCAAAAACTCAAACCAGGTGCAAACAGAAGTGTCCCAAAACACGATCCAGCCTGGGCTGCCACGCCCCCAGTCAAAATAGGAGTCCCCATGGTCCTGCGTACTGGGGGCGTGACACTGATACTATGGTGTGAGAAAAGTAAAATACCTATAATCAGCTGACATGCTTTGTTGATTTTCCAAGTGAAAATAAGAATAGCAACACATCTATTGTATAGAACCCACTTAAACATAGCATTTTCTACATATTTTGGGACATGCTTGTGCCAGACATGCCAAAACCTTTGCATATGACTTCATATTTTATTATGGCCATAGTGGATCTGTATCCATTACAACTATTCAGGGAACAGATTTTAATTAAGTAAAGAGGACAAACAGTACAGTAACAGAATGTAGCACAGACAATTCAATAAAACACTAAAGGGAGAGTATTATCAACCTGAACCCATTGCACGCTTTTTTGTTTTTTTTCTGTACATAACAGGCCTTAAGAGTGCATGGCATGTAGGTGAATACCAATGGCTTGCACACACACACAGTTATACACATTTACACAACTCTGCCAAAGCTGTCTATTTGGACCTGGTCCATTAATCCTGGGGTGTACCCTCTCAAACACACTGCTCATGATCTCACTGCAGCCAAAGAGTAAAAGCGTATTCTGCAGTTCTGAACGGAGTGGTGGGGGCTGGTTGGGCAAGGTCCAGGTGAAAGTTCTCTGCATGTTTGAGCATAGAAGCAGAGAAGAAAGAAGGTAGGTTATACAAGGGCCCCAGTTAATTCAGTTCAATTCAGTTTGGTTCATAGAATGTCATAGAAGTTAACATTACTTATGTGCCTGGAAAAACCAAAGCCCTGGCTATACATTGCTCAGAGAGTAGTAAAATACTAAGGAAAGGCCACGGCTGTGTCCCAGTTCAACCCGATCTCACGACTTTTCGTGCAGCCATCATGACATAAAATTATTCACGCATTTTTTAGGCATTTTTTGTGCTAGGAGAACGCTTCACAACCCATTAGGGATGGGAATGGCTAAGAAATTATTGATGTCAATGCTATTATTGATTCTTCTTATCAATCCGATTTCTTACCAATTCCATTATTGAATCCTAAACAGTGTTAAAGAGTGAGAAACTTTGCATTCTGGGTAATTGAGCCTGGAATTTTTAAATGCACTGTTCTCAGATTTGGCTTTTCAAAGGTTCATTTAAAGTGTCACAACTTTAGCTTCTAGCTGAGAGATCTTAAAAATGCAAAAAAGTAATGATGCTCACGAGGGTTGATTTGAAAAATAAATAAATGTAAACATTTCAAACTGTTACTTTGTGAATAGATTCTGCAGTGCAACACAAATATTCACCTGTTAGTTTTAAGTTTACAGTAACATAAAGTCAAACAACTCCTTCAGAAGGCAAGTGCTCCAATTCAGCTGTCCAAGAACTGCTATAAAATTACAACTTTTACAACTCATTACACTGTTCATCATAAGGGCACTATTCACCTCCATATCCCCATGCCATCAAGTCACGTGACCATTAATTCACTGCTAGCTCATTTTATCCAGCTAGAGTGCTTGGCTTAATTCCAACTGGCCAGATTTCCCGCTAAACCCACTTCACAGTAAAATATTCTCACACATTGCGTTATAGTTTTTGCATGAGATGTCACTTTAAGTAAAAACAGCATCTGTTGGGCTTGGGACAGTCAGTGGAGCCTCGTCTCTCTGGGCCTCATGTGAGGAGCTGATAGGATCACTTTCTGTGTGTCTGATGAGCTGGAGAAAGGGTCCACTCCTCATTAGAGGCAGAGAAAGGGCTTTATTCATTGCACCCATGCCCTGCTGAGAGTGAGAGTAAGCCTGGCCGGACCCGTTGCTGCGTTTAACTGGGACTGTGTTCAGGTTTAATGAACTGAAGCCCTCTGGCCCTCACACACACACACATAGCTCACGGGCAGACTCTGACGTCAGAAATGATGTGCAGTACATGAGGTGACTAGTCTTGTGTTTTATGAGACAGTACTCAGGATTTTGTTCTGACAAACTGAGTTAATTGCAAACATGTTGGAATGAAATGATGTCCTTAAGGGAGCTCGTAAATACATCCTGTTCTGCTCTGGACAAGCCTCCAGCTGAGCGTCAGAGTCTTCATCACAATAACTATCATAATAACTTTTCCAACTGTTTTTAATGCAATACTTCAAGATTCAAGATTCAAGAGAGTTTATTGTCAGCCCAGCCACATACACAAGTACACAGAGGGTTGAAATAGCGTTCTCTGAAGCAAACAGTGTAGGGCAAAGACAGACAAAGTTAAACATTATATTGCAGCATCTAAGCAAACATTTCTAAGTACAAAAGCAAAGACAGAGGAGGCAGAGGAGCAGTGTCGGTGCAGTGAGTATGGATATTTGAAAGTGTCATGTGCATATTATTCAGTGTGATGTGCATATTTATCTCAATCTCTGTATAAGGTCAGACCCTGTTCAGGCCCCTGATGTTACATGCAGGCTCTGAGTTCAGAAATCTAATGGCTTGTGGGAAAAAGCTGTTGTGATGTCTGGTAGTGGTGGTTCGAATACTTCTGAACCTTTTTCCAGACATGGGGGAAACCAGTCCATGTGAGGGGTGGGTGGGATCTGTGATGATGCCGGTTGCACGGCGGACACAGTGTTTTTTGTACAGTTCAGTAAGTGGTGAAAGGGGCACACTGATGATCTTCTCAGCTGTTCTCACGAGCCACTGAAGGGACTTTCGATCAGCGCTGTTGCAGGTACCAAACCAGGAAGTCATGCAGCTGCAGAGGATGCTCTCAATGGTCCGCTGGTAGAAGGTGGTGAGAATGGGAGGGGGAAGGCGTGCCTTAGAAAGTGGAGGCGGTGTTGGGCTTTCTTGGTGATGGCGGTGGTGTTGAGTGTCCAGCTGAGGTTGTCCGTCACCTGCACACCCAGGAACTTCACACTCCTGACTTTCTCCACAGCCGAGTTATTAATGTGGAGTGGAGTGTATGGGGTGGAGTTCCTCCTGAACTCAATGACCATCTCCTTTGTCTTGTCAACATTCAGGGACAGGTTGTTGTCTCAACACCAGACCACCAGCTGTCTGACCTCTTCTCTGTATGTGAACTCGTCGTTGTTCCTTATGAGCCCCACCACTGTTGTGTCATCTGCAAACTTGACAATGTGGTTTGTGCTGAACTGAGCATGCATCCTTGTGGTGATCCAGTGCTCAGGCTGGCAATCCTGGAGGTGGTCGTTCCAATACTAACAAACAGAGGCCTATTAGTCAGAAAATCCAAGACCCAGTTACAGAGTGAGGTATTCATGCTCAGTTGGCTCAGTTTCCCCACCAGTTTCTGTGGAACAATGATATTAAACGCTAAGCTAAAATCTATAAACAGCATTCTGACATTCCTTTGAGTCCAGATGAGAAAGGGTGAGGTGAAGGGCAGTTGAAATTGCTTCATCAGTTGTCTGGTTGGCGCAGAATGCAAACTGCAGCGGGTCGAGCTGGTCTGGGAGGTGTGCTTTCATGTGTCTCAGTACCAGCCTTTCAAAGCACTTTGTGATGATGGGGGTGAGTGCAACAGGCCAGTAGTTGTTCAGACAGGACACTGATGACTTCTTGGGCACTGGGATGATTCTGGTAGTTTTGAGGCAGGCAGGAACCACCACTGCGCTCAGGGGGCTCGTAGGGCTGGCGGCGCGGTGGCACTTCCGCCCTCTGGCGGCGTTCCTGCCCTCTGGCAGCGCAGCAGACAAGGAATCGTGGCGTTCTACCCCGAGGGGAGGTTGCAGCCTCTTTGAAAATGTCCCAATCAGTGCTTTCAAAGCAGTCCTGTAGTGCAGGGATGGATCCCTGAGGCCAGGTTCTCACTTGCTTCAGGACTGGTCTGGTGCACCTCTTTATGGGTCTGTAGGTTGGGGTGAGGAGGATGGAAACGTGGTCTGATTGTCCTAGTTGGGGGTGGGGTGCAGCCTTGTATGCACAGGGAATGTTTGTGTAGACAAGGTCTAACATGTTTTCCCCACGTGTAGCAAAGTCATTGTGCTGGTGAAATCTTGGCAGGACTTTCTTCACAGCTGCATTTTTGAAGTCTACCCCAATTATGAAAAGTTCTTTGGCAAGAAGTTATCATATTAAAGACTTACTAGATGCAATATAAGAGATTTATATTTTATAATAATGTATTCATATAGTATATATCAAACATATTTTTAAAATATTATACAGGGGTACCTCGGGGTACAACAGTCCCGACATACGACATTTCAAGTTTGAGGTACTCACTTCCATAAAAACTTTTAAAAATTGAGACATGAGTGTTTCAGCCTATGCTGTACTTACGGACTACATGGGCGAACTAGTTCAACTGTGCGCGGCGGAAGAAAAAGCAGTATACACATATATGCAGTAGTTGAGGGAGTTGGCATCCCCCAGTAGGCTTACCTACGTCGTTTTGGACTGTTAAAATGCTGTTTTTACACTCATTTTTTGTAATTGCTTCTGTCACTACAGTACAGTGTACAGTACAGTATATTTACTTTTCCTTTTTCTGTGGCTTAGTTGTGTTTTTATGTTCTAGATTATAATTTTACAACTGTTAAGATCGGTTACATCTCTGTCGTAGGAACGGATCCGTGTCATAATTTGTGGACCCCACTGTACTATAACTGTTCAGATAGTACAATCTAAAGTGAGTTCTAACTCACTGTTTCAAACAGTTCCATTAGCACAGTCTGATTGGTTCCACCTGTAGGGTTATTTGTGATAAAAAATATTTTTTTTACAAAAAACTGTACCTCTACAAGATAATACTTTGTTACAAGATAATACCTGTTACAAGATAATGCTTCTTAGGCCTAGATCAAATTCCAAACTAGCTGTGGGCGTTAAGCAAGCTTTTAGCAGCTGTGAGGACAGAAACTAAACAGGAGTTAGCCAGAAGCAAAAAGAATGCAGTTCAGCAAACAAGGCTGTGAAATGCATTACAAGCTGAATGTAATAAAACCTCATTTGGATTAATCTGGTCAGTTCTGAAGACGCCGTGCTGACTATCTGGTTGCATCAGTTTTATGGGTTCACTCAGAATGCAAATGTCACGTCTCGAGGTGCAGAGCAGGAGGCACAGATACAAACTTGCCTCTTTCTGTGGTCTTTATTCCAAGAAACAAAAGCTAGAAACAAAAACCAGGCTCGAGGGCCGATGTGATTCCAGAAAACTCAGACAACCAGGACAAGTGCAACGGTGAACCCACAACCAAACTCTAAACCAAAACCCCTTTTATACATAAACTACAGCAAACCCTAATAAACCCCAGCTGTGACTAATAAACCAATAACACAAGAACTCTTCAAAATAAAAGCACAAAACGAACTCAGAACACAAAACGAACTCAAAACGCGTACTTAAATCAAGGATGGCCCCTAGCGGCCACCCTCTAGTACTGACCACAGCCTAACAGCAAAAGGCTGCCGCTTTTTGGTGGCATACATAACAGATTCCCAACATACTTAACAAATGATTTAGATTTTTAATCAGTATACATATATATTGTAATGCTGAACCCACCTTAAAGGAATGAGTTCCCTTTGCAAATACATGGTACAATAAGGATCCTGGTGTATACAACTGAAATCATTATGCTGTCATTCACAATCCATAGCGTGTCAGCCACCTAAATGTCACTCAGCACTTGTAGGCCTCAGCACCTTCCTAATCCTTTTCTAACGGTGTTTGCTGTCTCTGTGGAATGAGTGGTATGTCTCTATGGCTCACAGAGAGCGGGACAAAATCCAGGACTAACAGGTGAGACGTTATCACTCAATGCACGAGAGGCCATGGCCTCTACTCTTCACCACCACACACCCTGCTCCCCACCCCATCCAGCTGGTGGAATCTCCCATTGCAAAAGTGGAAAAATTTCCATTCCTTGAATGAAGACAGAGCAGAGAGCCACCCCAGATTCCAGTGGAGCTAGAAACATGTCATTCAGTATCAGTGAAGGAAGCAGCTTACATTGGCTTTGTAAAGAGCTTCTCGAATTTGTTGTTGATGAAATGAATAGCATTGCTCTCGGTCAGATATGTGGAAGTGTACTAGCATGTGTGAAAGGACAATGCGTCTGTCTGAACAGCGGGTTTGTTCGAGCACCCTGCCGGAACAGAATTTGAAACTGGAGAATGAGAGAGAGAGAGAGAGAGAGAGGGAGAGAGAGAGAGAGGGAGAGAGAGAGAGGTGCATGAAAAGTGTGTCACGGCTTTTCTACCTCCTGCCCCAGTCTCGATACTGATCATATTACCACTTTCGACACACTCACACTCTAAAATAAAATAAAATGGCACACTGAAACGAATTTTCCCCACCACAAATCATAAGTCATACCTCATGGCTGTATCAAAGTTCATAATTACCTATTCAGTTTGCTAGATTAATATCCCTTTGTTACCTGAAAGTTCACATTTAGACCACAAAATGTGAAGGTGATTGTATGGTTTGACCAGCCTCCAGACTTCAACCCTGCTGAAGAAGTATGGAGGATTTTGAAAATGTGAGTCCAACAGAGAGACCCTTGCGGAATAAAAAAAGCCAGTTACTTTACCATAGATGGATATTTGCTTCCAAAACCAAGCCCAAAAATGCAATGACAAAATATGAATTGTCACCTAAAAGACCTCCCCTGAAGAGTCATTATTTAAGTGTATATGGGGTCGTTTTAAAACAATATAGGACAGTTTGTACAAAATATTTCGACATTTCACAATATCAACAGGAACATGCTGCTACAATAGACAACCATACCGCAACTGACTACAACAACTTTTGCTGATTCAATTCAAATACCGAACTGAATATTGCTGTCCAAGAGGGATCATAGTCAGATTTTCAAATTCTGAACCTGATTTGCAAATCAGGTAAACATATATGGTGCTGTACAACCCAACACAATCTAGACATAATCTGCACTTCTGGCAAACAGCTCATTTTTACAAAACATGATTTGGATTTGGGTTGAGTTTGTTTTGTAATTACTGATTTTTATGAAGCAAATTTCATACTGTCAGCTGTGAGAGAGATATTCTCTTGATTTTTTTCTTTTTCTCTGAATGTTATCTGTGTTGAGGATAGCCCCAGAGTTGGAGTGATGAATGTACCCCTCAGCAAAATCATGGCTAATAAGGTCACCTCAGATGTTTTCCCTTATTTATTATGTTTGTTAGGTTTAAGCATTTCTGCGAGCAGCAGCAGCAGTAGTAGAGAAACTGTGACACAGAGGAGCTAACAGGGGGAGATCAGATGCTGGTTTCTTTACTGTACTGCTAGCAATTCCACACAAAAATACACTGATAATAAAAGCCGAGTTGTACTGAGGTGTAAAATACCAGTTTATTCTGTTTAGGTCTGCTTTGTGACAATGGCCATTGTTAACAGCGCTATATAAATAAAATTGAATTGAATTGAAATTGAATTGAATAACTAACTATGCAAAAATAGTAAGTATCAGCAACAGGAATAGAAAATATATACAGTATACAACTAAATAACATTTTATTTGTTTATGGCAGGAGGCTTTAGTGTGTGTATGATTAGGAGAAAGGAGCAAAGCAGTTCACTACAATACAATTTACATAAAATGGCAGGATGCAGCCACAGATAATGCTCTCTATAGTTTCTATAGTAGAATGTTGTGAGAACTTTGGAGGGGGGGGGTACTGGTGTTCAGGGTCCACGGGAGGTTCTCTAGCAATATGAACACCAATCTCAGGAGTGGTGAATAATCTCAGGAGCTCTGGATGATCTCAAGTCAAGTAGGTTTATTGTCATTTCAGCCATTTACACAGTGCACAGTGAAATGAAACAACATTCCTCAAGGTCCATGGAGAACAAAGAACAAAAACAGAAACACCACAAGACTGCGTAAGTGCAGACAGGAGAAAATACAGATCGCAAAGAGAGCAGGAAAGAGAGTGCCAGAAAAACACAAGATCAACAAAACAACAGGACAAGGTAACATTTAGTGAAGTCTATGTTTGAATGAATACAGTATTATGGCAGATATTAAATTTTAGTAGCGGAGGCATTAAGTGTGCGAAAATGCAGAATAGAGGTAGACAGCAATAAATAATAACTCTGCAGCAGGACAGACAATGTGTAGTATATAATAAATAGCATTGTGGCAGTTATGGTATAAGTTGTTCTTTTTAAGGCAGAACAGTTCAGTGTATATATTGATTGTGTTCGGAGAGGGAGAATTTCATTTCAGGGGTGTGTTTGTGTGTGTGTGTGTGTGTGTGTACAGTTTATGATTCAGTTCTGATTGAGGTGTTCAGTGGCCTGAGGGAATAAACTGTTACCTGTTCTGGCAGAGGAGGCCCACAACCTTTTGCCGGACAGGAGGAAGCAGAAGAGGGTGCGTGTGGGGTGAGTGGGGTCATCCACAATGATGGTGGATGCAGTGTGTGACGTCCATGTCCATGTAAATGTCCATGAACGAGGGGAGAGAGATCTTGATGATCTTCTCAGCTGTTCTCACCTTCCTCTGCTGGGTCTTGCCATTCAAAAAGGAACAATTCCCATACCAGGCTGTGATGCAGCAACAGAGAATGTTCTCTTTAATCCCTCAGTAGAACAGCTGTGTCTCAATGGCATGCCTCTCAAACCACTTCATGATGATTTAAAGTTGATATTTTCACTGAAATTTAGAAAAAATGGAAACAAGTGTCTGAAAAGTGTTTGAATATTTGTACACATGTAACAAGTCTGTTAGGGTAGACCGTAAGTAGGTAGTGTTGCCTTGTAAAGGTGGCTAAGGTCAGTATGTTGTTTTTCTTGTTGTCTACCTGCCTATTATTGATTAACTACAAAAAATAGTGAAGCATTTGAAACTGGACACCAAGTATACTGTAACGATGTGTTATGACTAGTTCACATTTAAGACAAAAAATTTTTGTTAAAAACTTGATTAACCAGTCCTTTGCAGAACCTCACAACAATGGCAGCAAAATAGCACATTTGTGCCCGTATCACAGATAAGTCAGGTTTTTATTACTGGCAAATTTCTTAAAAAGACAAAGTAAAAAGGAAACACAGTTCTGCATAATGAATGGATTATAGATAAACATTTGAACAAATTACATCCTGGTCTTTTCAGTTCAAGAACTGATCAATTAAGCGGTCAGTTAATGAGTGACTGCACTAAACATTACAGATGTGTTTTTTCTCAAAAATTAGAAATCATCCTATCACTGTAGACCCTAATACCTTCTTCCAATACATTAAACTCAACAAATAAACATAAGTTGTGGACTAACATTTGCACTTAAATGCCATATTTAAGTAGGTTTTTTGTAGAGGGTGTGTACTTAATTTTACTTAAACTTCAACAAAACGTCCAATTTGATTAGTGGTACCCAAAACTTTTTCATCCGATTGTACATTGAAGCCCAGATGTGTGTGGACACATAATCTCCACTGAGTAGCAGGGATTTAGTGCGTCTGACCTCATGAATATGCATTTCAAGGACTAGCATTGCTGTGACATAAAAATAGAGAGGTAGACTATGTAAAGTCTAGGGCAATTTACTAACACAAACTGATTAGGAAAGCTAACTTTTTAATGGCAAGAGGAGAAAAACAGAAAACTCTAGCTAAACATTTGCTAAACTGAGCAGAATATAGTCAACTGACTATATTTTATAAAAAATATTTTTTGACATTCTGGAGCATTTTTTTTGGTTCATTCATGACAAAAAGTGGCTGCTGTTAATAATGCAGAATTATGTAAGTTTTGTAGAAGATGTAGATATCTTTGAACAGTTACAATACTCATAAAGCACATTTTGTGCTTAGCCTTGCACATGGCCCAAAAAATGTTATGTGCAACTTTCATATATAACACATGGGCAGAATGTGCCTAATTTGCATCTGAAATTACCACATAAGGATTAGCATGGCCCAGAGTTGTCACTGTCTAAGAATTTGTTAGAAGGTACAGGACCAAACACAAGAAATGAGTAAGAATGAGGAATACTCACTCAGAACTGTGAATGATGTGTCAGTATGTCAAGAGGTCTTTGTCTGTACACAGTATGCGTGTGTGTGTGTGTGTGTGTGTGTGTGTGTGTGTGTGTGTGTGTGTGTATGCTGAGTAATGCCTTATCCAGCATTACTCAGTATCTGTACCTAGGTGGTGAGGTTAAAATCTGGCCAGACAGGCACAGGATTATACGTCAGAGAATGAAAAAGAGTTGCTAAATGTGATTTAATACACCAGATAGAACAGCAAGCTCCTGAATACCCTAATAAAGCGGCTCAAAATGAGAGAATGTGAAAGGAAGAGCAGGAAGATTGAAATAGAGGCAGTAGAGAAAGGATGAGCAGAAGGTTGGGAAGGGCGATGAATCACTGGTGCCTCACCTAGACAGCGGCAGACATGTCGGCCTTCAGACAGAGTCTGGACACACAGACTGGGGCAACAGCCATGTAGGCCGATTGTAAATCTGGGTAAGAGACAGGGAGCTGATGCTTATCTGAGTGTCTGTGCTTATGCACACACACACACACACACACACACACACACACACACAGATGTGCACAGACCCCGGGGGCCATCCAAGTTTTGACTAGACTTTCTTCACTGTACCGCACTTTTACTACAAATACATATTGTTTGTCTGAATTTATGATTCTACCAATCCAGGTGCATGAAAATTGAGAGGTTTAAAGGGAAGTTGGTGATGAGGGAAAATCAAATTGCATTTTCTTTCAAAATAAAAAAGCTTGTTGTACTTGATATGCCCTCTTTATGTTTTAGACCATTTGGAGTGTGATCTGCTATTCCACCCTAAAATGCTTCTTTAGTAAAAGCAGTGGTTTTGACCATTTGAATGCATAAATGTTTCTTTTCTATGACAGAAAATATAATCAAATGGTCAGTCCATAATTTATACCCCTCTATAATTTAACTAGTCAGGTGATAGGGCCCTGGGAAGATTAAATTGGGAAGATTACATAACTAATTATTTGACTTAAACCTAGCTTTCATGTTGAGGTTGTTAATGGATTTCAAGCTGTCCAGAGAACTGGATTTGAAAGGGTTCTAAATAGTACCAAAAAGGTATTTGACATGTTATAATAGTGGGACTATTTTTTGTGTTATGTAGAACCAATTTTAAAATGTTCTTTGAAGAACCATCTATAACAGATGTTTCATCATAGAACCAGCCATATTGCCAGATCATGAATCATTCAAACCATCCCTCTTACCAAAATGGTGCAGAATAGTAATATTTGAATTTTAACACAAGTGGAAAACCTTTTGATACCAATTTTTAGAAAAAAGAACATATAGAACATTGCCTTTAGCAAAGAATAGTTACCTTGATCAACCATTTTTAGGGGGTAGCCATTGCCCTCATTAAAAAACTACTGGAGAACACTTTGTAAGGGTGTACTTATTTGTCAAACTATAGCTTTAAAAAAGACAAAATTGTCTGGATTATTTCTGAAAATGGATCCAATGGAATTTTCAAAATCACTTATAACAAGTAAAACAAAACGTATAAAATATATTTTAATATTCTTACACCATCTCAAAATGTGAAATTTGAGATATTTAGAATTTTAAAATAATTTCTCTGATTTATCATGTAGCAAATCAGTGGGCAGTACGTTTGATGAGGTGGGCCTGAATTGCAAACAGTTCGCCATCAAAGCTAAAACACATTAAAGCCTTGCACATCACAGCATGCTGTAATAGCTTCACCAGGCAGTCAGAAAAGAGTAATGCAGCATAACTTCATGCAGCCTGAAGAACAAGACACTTATGGAAAACCAGACAAAAAGAGTCCTGCATAGAGAGCAAAGAGAGAAAGACATGGCTGTCACTGTGTTCAAGTGAGAAATCATGCTTACAACAGAAAACCCTCACTTCTTTTCAAAAGGGAAAGCTGTTTTTGAGAAGGGCTGTCTTGGTGGTCCTAGAGTAATCGGGTTTCTCTTTCATCTGTTTGTTTTAGCACTTGGCCTCTGAAAGTGGGGCATGCAAGCGAAAGCAGGACTCATGTTTGGGGCTATATTTTCAAACACACACACACACACCAAAATGGTATCAGCAAACAGGGTCATTAAAGGGCCTACTTTTACCAAGATTAAGCAAGAAACAGTTTTTGCATCTAAAGTCTGCCTGTTACCAAGATGAATAATGCAGGCTACATTATCGGAGCTGGCATTATGGCGCTTTCTCTTTGCTCCATGCAATCCCAGCATTTGTAAATGTAAAAATGGAATACATGTGGTGTATTTTGTTGACTTTTGCGCAGGGACAACTTGTACACATTGTTCAAAAATGACTCATATCAGCTTGTCTCTCGAACTCTCCTGTTATGTTTGGTAGAACAAAAACCTCTCAGCTCAAAAGCACAGTGTCCATCACTCACTCATTAATTTACATAAAGTGGAAGTTTATAAAAGAGGTTGTCTTTGTCAGCTAGTAAGTCCTTATATTAGTCTATCTATTGTTATGTTCAAGCTATTTTAGACCAGATAGCATATTATTTTATAAAATTCCAAACAATACTATGTCACTCTGTACAGTATGGACTTATGGTATACTGTACTGTACATCATTTTAGTGCCATTCAGTCCGATGAGGGCATAAATGTAGTACAGTTTCTCAACAAATCGCTGAAGGTTAAACTAGTATGAAGACAAATACTGTAAAAATTACTAAAAGGTATAAAAATATTAAAACAGTGTACACCGTGTCTATATCTGTGTGAACTTCACTTAAAAGAAAAATGAAACCATAGCAGAAGGTAGACTTCTAAAACGTTATGACCTGTAATATGTATCAACTTAATTTACCATGTATTCATGTGCCACATCAGCATTCAGTGGATTACTAAAGATGGTCATTTCTCAATACTAAAAAAGCAAAAAATGCATGAACTCAAAATACACATGAGCATCAGGCCACTGGCTTTTATCATAAGTGTGTTTTCACTAAAAAGATGTGGCAGTTAAAGATTATGTTAGAAAACACTGAAACAGTCCTTTAGGCTTTCAACACAGTGCTGAGGATCTACATTAAGTCTTTAATTTAGGGGGAGCTGGTCCAACTTGGTCTGACAGTGATGTTCAACAGCTCTCCAGCTTTGTGTTCTTTGTTTTTTGTCTTTGTCAAGGTGAGTAGATGAGAAATGGAAATAAGAACGTCTGCTGACAGAATGCCCTCCAACACACACATTTAGTGTTCTTTCACACACCCCTGAAGGTGAGCTTGAAGCATGGTGATGCACATAAACAGGCCTACTCACATCCTTCATGTATGTAAACTGGGCCAGCTGATGAATTATGGAGGCTGAAACATGTACAAGAACTCAAACCCATCGATCTTCCTGTGCAGGGCACTTCATAGACTTACTTTCCCACAATATCCTCAGATCTCACCACCCACACCTCACTCAAGCTCATTTGGTTTCCTTCCATTAACTCTCCTTCACCCCATCCTTCATTTTCCTCTGCTCTGTAAATGATCTGTTGTGTGCTGTCCAGTGTGCCTGTGTGTGTGAGTGGTTTAGATGGACCTCCCAGGGAGCAGGCCTCCCTCAGAGTTGCTGGACTTTACACTCCCACAGGCTGCAGCACTGTAGCACTTCAGCTAGAACACAGTCCAGACAAACTTTCTTCTCACTTTCTTGCTCTCTAATACTTAGTCTTTTGCCCACACATGCTCTCTCACTGCCATTATTTCTCATTCTATCTCAGGAATGTTGTACTGTCAAGGGGTAACTTGGAATATATGTAGGAACACAGGACCTTAAACCACAAAAACTGCTAAAATGCACAAAAGTTATTGACATCCATTAACCTATTTTTTAGATTATGTTTTCTGGAGCTGGATTAATGCACATTTCTAGCTTATATGTTAGTAGTTACCTTAAAAATGTTTAAGTGAGTTACACCACACTACACTATGAATTCAAATGCACCCAATGCTGATCCATTGTTCATCTCCATACACATACAGTTTGTATAATTTCAATGGAAAAGCTCTGACTATAGAATGGGACACTCTGGAGTAGCCCCATATGAGCCTATGGTCATCATATCTAATGCCAAACATCAACTAGAGGGGTATAAAGCCCCCTAGCACTGAAGTGTAGAGTAGGGAAACATTTGGGATTTGTGATCCAGAACTAATCATCCAATATCAGTACCTGATCTCACTAATGCTCTTATGTCTGAATCATATCCTCATAGCAATGTCCTAGCATCTTGTGTACTGCCCTGCTGGAACAGTAGAAGCTATTTCTGCATCAAAGCAGCCTTTCAGACTGCATTTCATCTGTTGATGCAAACTTGTGTTTGCCATCCTCTAGCCTTACCTCAGTAGTCAGTCTTGGCTGGAAACTGTTGAGTAGGTGCCACACTCTTACCAGCACCACACGTTACGCCACTAAAATATCATTGTGTCACTGCCGTGCTGTGTCACTGTCGTGTCATAGTCCACCACCTAAATAATAACAACTGGTCAACAGGGGTCTTATGGTCGCAAACTATCCAGTGATGTAATGGAAGAGGAAGGAAGAAATAAAATGGCATCAGGAGATGCAGTAAGATGTACATCTATACAGTGACTTCTGACCTGAGTACCTCAGAGTGGCCACTGTAGGTGTTTCTAACGAAGTGGCCACTGGGGTAAATGCAAGACACTTTGTAGTTGTTTGTGGAGTTAAGCCTAAAAGGTTTATGATTATGGATGCAGTAAATTTTCAGTCAATCCTTACATACTTGTTGTCAACTCATGACATTATCTCTCCCTGTCCATACTCACACGTGTTTGCTTTATGCTGATGTAGGCTCCACAAGCCTCACCTCTGCTACATAACATTTGAACAATAGCTATAAAACGAATCTCAGATGACTGTGAGTGTAAAAGGTCAGTTCCTTCCTACATCCTCTATCCCTCACTAAAGTGTTAAGGAAATCCCTCCATGAGCCAGCGGCCAGGAAATCAGCAGATATTCTCCCTGCTGCAAAAGTGTCCTGTCCTCCACACCCACCAAAACCCTGAGCAAGAGAGGGAAGATTTACGTCAGCAGTATACCCTCACATGTGCACACACAGAGTCTGCAGATGGGGAAAGGCGTGCAGCAGTTTTCAAAGGTCAGACAGCGGGGTCAGAGCAGGCAGAAGACCTCTATTTCAGTCTGATGACACACTTGGAGCATGACACAGAACCATGCCCAGGGTCAGACTGTGCTGCGGTACAGTGGTCAGAGGGGTCCGGAACTACACGGAGCCCAGCAAGTCCCTCACTGCGCCGGATGGATGGCGCAGGATGTGACAGAGGTAATGTTCAACAGGAAAGAATCTCAGAGGACCACCTCTTATCCAGCCTGGGAGGTCACTTCCACAAACCTACTTCAGAAAGGATGCAACTTAGGAAAGAATGTCTGCATAACCTAGTTAAAAAATGACCATAGACAGCTCACACGCAGCCTTTATAAGAATATCATTGAACTTTATAATCAGTAGACCGCTTTTAGCTAGAAGCAAACTGACCAAACAGCTTTTCTTTTAACTGGGCTGGAATGAGTGGACAGTGCTGAAATGCTAGGTTTATGTTGCCCTGCTTTTTACATATACTGAGCTACTGGACTGCCCCTCTTAAAATAAACCTACTAATTAGCAATAAAATTAAAAAGCAGTATTTTAATGAAACCGTGACATAATTCAGAAAAAGATACCACAGAAACCACAAGCAAAACATATCTCAAAGATTTCTGGACCATTATCAGGCAGTTTAGGTAATTATTACATATATAAAACAATTTATAAATCTTGAGTTTAAATAAATGGAATGAATTTTTTTTCTTTATCCAGGTAAACTGTTTGAGAACTAATTCTCATTTACAAACATGACCTGGCCATATAGGAATATATGGAATGGAATTTGAATAAATATAAGAAACTCTAATTATATGGACTGAAATGAAATATACATATACAGCTCTGGAAAATAAGTGATCACCGCAATTCATTTTTAAGTCAGCATGAGGATGAGTATGATGACCATTTAATGCCAGTGTCACAAGCACCTCATTCTGCTTTATGAGGTACTGATTACTTATCACCTGAATCAAATCTTATTTAATGAGGAAAAGTATAAAAAAACACTGCTGTAATTAACACTCTCCTTTTGCAATGTGACCAGTTGGATAACAAAACACTACAAGAAGTATGTTAATTATGTACATTAATTAAGGTTAATTATGTATGTCAATTAAGGTAATTATTGACATTTTGTTTTAGAGTGAACAGGATTTATTCTGTAAACACTGCATCATTTCTCTTATTTTGATGTATTGTCATTTACTTAAAAAAATACACTTTAAAGAACAATACTTTTATTTGGAAATTAGGATAAATATTGTCAGCAGTTGTTCAGTTCAAACCTTGCACCTATGAAAGATTAAACCTGAGAAACTGAACATTTTTGCAGTGGTCTCTCTGTATAAGACATCCCAAAAATCAAAGCAATAAAATTATGTGGTAGGTTAGTCCATTTTGCTAAAATTTAATTGCAGCAACTCAAAATGGTACTCAGTATTTGGAAAGGCCCCTGTGTGCTTTAAACTCAGTTTAATGCATTACACTTAATGAAAACGTATTCGCCTCTTCTGAAGGTCTTTTAAGTTAATGATTTAATCTTTTAATTTAAATTCCCCACCGAGAAATGCAACTCGGAAGGTTGCGTGACAAAAGTATTGGGACACCCGGTTTTCGAAGAATAAAACCTGATCTACTCGGGCTAAAAATACAAATGAGGGCTGGTTGGAAAGGTCTCCTGAAGATCTACTGTGGAGTTTGAAGTGTCTGAGCGCTTTCTCCTCCGAGATATGCAACTTGGAAGGTTGTGGGACAAAAGTATTGGAACACTGCGGGTCCCCTTGTGTGAAAACATCCAGAAAACGTATATTTATTGCCACAAAAAAGCAAAAAAAAATAAATTTGCAGTTTTCGCGTTACTGTGGGGATTTCCGTGTAAAATTATGAGTTTTATTTCATCTTCTTGTGTGTATAACCTTTAATCTATTAGTTGTTTTGCTGCTCTTACCTTTGTCCACTTTCTTCCATTGCAACGCACACTTCCCACTTGTGGGACTAATAAAGGTTTGTCTTATCTTATATTTATCTTATTACATTTCAACGGTACAACAAAATGACAGTAATGACTGTAGTGTAGTGTAAGAAAGAAGTGTACTCACCATATGCCTTTGACAGCTCAGAGGGACGAGTTTATGACAGCGCTTATGAACCAGCAGTCTGCAGTTGATACACCTGTAGCCCTGTCGCCCCAGACCCCATATCCTCTCACTACAGTGGCCACAGTACGCTTTCTGAGAGAGAGAGAGAGAGAGAGAGAGAGACAGAGAGAGAGAGACAGGTCAGGATTTGGAACTATGTCTGGACAGGCCTTATTCACACAAAATGCAGGTGCAGATGTACCCAAGAGACACTTAAAACTGATTTAAATCTAACGCTCAAACCACTTCAGCAGGTAGACAGTAGTCAGATGATACATCAGTGTACATGTTTCCCTCTCTAAAGTCACATTCACAAGCAAGAGTCCCTCCAAATACTGTGATGGCACCTCCATTGTTGTTCTGCTTCTGGAAAGATTGCCCTCGCTTAACACAGGGGTCCCCAACCAGTACCAAGGACCAGTACCAGGGACCAGTAGCGGGGACCAGTATCAGGGACCAGTAGCGAGGACCACACTGATTCTATTGAGGGCATTTTGAACACTTTACCTTTACCTAGACACTGTCAAGTATGTAAGGAGATGAGAAATATATGATTTTAAAATAAATGATTTCTGTAATTCCACATTAATTTGTCTATATGAAGTAGTGCTCTATATGAGACACTCTCACTTGATGACGTTATGATGTGTCGTATTGCTTGACTAGGCTTGGGGTGATGTTAACACTGCAGTAGCGTCCTGCTATGTGTGTGTGTGTGTGTGTGTGTCCTACATACTGCTTCTGCAGTGGACTGCTGGTATTGCATAACTGAGGTTAAACACTAAAAGGCTGTTAAGTAGCACAGGCTCAAAGAAGGAATTATATTCATTCATTAAATATAACTAAAGTTACCAGCAGAGCTTTAGAATCTGTCTCACTTTATTAGAAACTCCTAGCTTGTGCTTCCACGCCCTTTCAACTGTATGAACCCCACTTACATACATACATATACATATACATACATACATATATATACATGTATATATATATATATATATATATTAGGGTTGTAACGATATACGCTACAAAACCGAATTCGCGACACTCAGTTCTACGAACCCGTGTCGCGGTGTGAGGAGGGTGAATCGCGACACACCGCTTCCCGTATAACTCCTTCCCGTATACAGTTCCGGCCCAGAAACATATGTTTTTCGCCATAATAGGAGGATTTTCACATCAGTTTCTTTTCTTTAACCAATAGCTGAGGGTCTTAGGGTTTCAAA
>JBBPCY010000035.1:7230008-7244365 GCA_037974405.1 Brachyalestes nurse
TAGATAGATAGATAGATAGATAGATAGATAGATAGATAGATAGATAGATAGATAGATCGATAGATAGATAGATAGATCGATAATAGATAGGTAGATAGATAGTTTGTAACCACCACATTTTAGGCATGTGACTCTTTTTTCATATTCAGTGGTGCACAGAGACACAGTCAGTACAATAAGGTTGTGCCAGGCTTCACAATATATCACTTGTTAATCACTGGTATATTCTGACCATTGTGATAGTAATATTGCAGACAAACTTAAATATGCCATTGAGTTTTGAGATCAAGATCCAACTGTGCTTGACAGAAATCACTCCAGCTTATGAATCTACCATCTCACCAACTTACAGTGTAGTTGCGATGTTGGTTTTTAAATGCATGCTACATAGACATCCACTGATATTGATTTATTTTTTTATTTTTGTGATCACGATCTTGCCCTTGGGAGCAATATACTCTGCAGAGTTCGCAATATCTGAACTCTTCTTGAATCAAAAAGGAGCCCAATATCTAATTTTTCTGAGTAATGTTTCCTATCGATTTTGCCGTGTTGCACAGAGGAGCTCTGAATCTTGCTAATAAAAGCTCTTATATTCTTGAGATATTTCATGATGTTTACTTACAAAGGTGCCAGTAAATGCATGGAAATAAGAAACAAAAAATGAGGGATGACTAGATCAAGGCTTAAGGTTCGTCCTCCCGCTCAGTTGTGTGTTGCGCATTTAGATAAGCTGTTGATGCAATGTTATATTTATTACCAGAAGGTCTCAGCAAACCATAAAATAAAGAGTGGGGTCTTCTGTTTTTTTTAACTTATACATATAAATCTTTAGTTGCGGTAAAAGAACGATAAGTTTAATGAAATTGTTCTATGTCACAACCTCCATTTTATCAAAGATAACGCTTTACTCTGAAATGTTATTACAATATGATCAAATAGCCACTGTGAATAAAAGGTCCACGTTCAAATTAACCTCAGCAGAGGACAACACCCCGGGCAAAACCGAGGGATTTAAGCAGGTGATTGTAGAGCAATGATAAAATATTTCAAAGGTGTTCACGTTCAGCAGCAGCACTGGAGAGTACAGTCTTCTCTTAGCTTCATAAAATAGCTCGCTTTAAATGCCTGGATTGGAATGCCATCATTTTTTAAGGAGCTTTTAAAATTCTGCACCAAATACAGTAAGTAAAGCGGTTATGCCATCCAGTCTTTTCATTCTTTGTTTGTACCAAAGGTTTGCATGTGCAAACTTGACAGTACCCACAAAAAAATCAAGCGAGCTGATCTAACAAGGCCTGTGGAGAATTAAATCTTTCAAATGAGCAAATTAAAACGCACTCTCTGTTTTGCATGTGTAAATTAATACCAGGGGGCTCAAGCGCTAATCAGTTGCACGTTCCAAACTATGGCTGGTGTAGTTGTAAATTTACTGTTCTACCTAATATTTTGGTGTTTTAGCTTGATTTATTTTATTTTTGTT
Source organism: Brachyalestes nurse (assembly GCA_037974405.1). Taxonomy (NCBI): domain Eukaryota; kingdom Metazoa; phylum Chordata; class Actinopteri; order Characiformes; family Alestidae; genus Brachyalestes; species Brachyalestes nurse. Next base: position 7,231,492 of record JBBPCY010000035.1, read on the forward strand.
TAAAATACATGTAGTTCATGCTTCTCTCCAGTGATCAGAAATCACTTGTCAATAAAAGGTGATTATTTCAACAAACAAGCAAATAAAAGAGGAAAAGAATTTTACTTGACTGGCTCAACTTGCTAGCTAGAGTACCCCCATTCACACTGCACCACCAACACTGGGAGGGTGAGTGGCTACATGGCTCATCTGCGTCATGTAAAGTCCCTGCGTCTTTTTCGAACTGCCGCAAACACAGATTCTGGACCGTCACTGGGTAGCTCAGCATGCTTGGAGGAGATTTCTAACTGCCAGTTCTGCCATGTCAGCAAACAAATATTTTATGAAGTCATACAAAGCATAAACATAAAGTTTCAGCCCCCTTTCCTATTCGTTCAACGCTCTGGCTGCCAAAATGGAAAGCACTGCATTAATGAAAATAGTTATTTCATTTGGGTTTGGGTGTGGTCTGTTCAGAATCCAAAAACTATTGATCCCGGAGGAAATTCAGCTCTTCCTTTCGTATCAACACAATAGTAGATGGACATTTTATCTAACTGGTCCATGTTGCCAACAGCTCTGTGCTCTGATCACCCTACTTTTAGATTAATTACCACTGGAGCACAGGAAAACAGTTTGTCATGAGGGTGTAATCACAATATATCCTTGTACATCGTACAAGCCTATTGACTACTTTTTTTTTTCTAAATCCCCCCGCCCCTCCCTCCCTCTCCCCCTCTTTGACTGCAGGTGTACCAGAGAAACCAGAGATTAATGGTTTCACTAAGCCAGCCATGGAAGGCGACCAGATCACCCTGACGTGTGTAACCTCAGGCAGCAAGCCTGCGGCAGAGATCCGGTGGTTCAGGAATGAGAAGGAGGTTAAAGGTAGAGAGCTGTGAATAAATCCGCATTATATTTTCTTAACTCATGATTAATCGCTGAAATCTCACTTTTCGGTGGAGGAATGGCTGTCCATAGTCTATTCACACATCTGCTGCTTAATTCATTTGGTAATCCTGGTTGTAGGGAAGACATGCATGCTACAAATTTTATATCTGGAGAATTAGCTTGAAAGCAGGACGAGATAATAAGTGCTGTAGATAAAAAGATATAAAGGATTCTTTGGAGCAATACCATAGAAGAACCACATTTATAAATCTCCTTTCAGTGCATGGTTCTGCAAACAGTCAGTTCTTGGGTTTGAATGTAAAGAACCTTTTTAAAGTTTCGAGAACCCCCTTGTCCTGAAAAGGTCCTACCCCAGTTTTTCCTAGAAATGTTACAGTCAAGAATTGAATGTGAACTATTTGTTTTAGTTCGAGTATTGTTATAATTTTATTATTTAAATGGTCCAGGTAAGAAACTAAAAAACAAAAAATGAAAAATACAAAAAAGCGAAATAAATATAAAAATGGGAAAAAAAACAAAATAATAAAATGTTGGCCACCTGAAAATCTAAAGATTTTACAGTTTTTGTAAGGGACACTAGAAGGAATCACTGATCATAGCAAGGATCAAGAGGGGTAAACTACTTAATAAACAGAATACAGCAAAGTAGATGCAGAGAGAGTAGTGACTTTTAGCACGCACCATTTTTTAAATAACCAAAAATAACAATTACAGTAATAATGCAAAATTCACAAACACCAGAGTCAAAAATAACTGAAAACAATTAAACGTATTGGATTTTCAACCATTCTCTGTTGCCGAGGATGCTGGGTATCATGGCGTATACAGCAGCCTAAAGGCGGTAATCAGTTTCCTAATTTTATGTAAATAGTTTTGATTTACTGTCAGCTTGTTCAGTTTGTGTTTTTTGGTCAAGTGTATCCTGACACTTGGGTTTGGTTTTCATTTTGGTGCATCTCTAATCATGAATGCACCCTGTTGGTGTAATGGTCATGCTTCCCAATACTTCTGTCCATATATTGTATGTGTGAGAGAGAGAGAGAGAGAGTTAGGTATTTTCCATAGGACAGTTTTGACTGTTTTTGTTTTGTTTTTTTTGTCATGTTCATAATAACTACCTGGTAGAAACAAATTTCTATTTATAATAGAAGGTGAGAGGCAGAGCACTAACTGGAACATGGCAGCATGTCGAGAGGTCTGTGACAATTCAGGTCCAGCTCTGTCTGCTGTGCATTCCAAGCAGGAGGCATTGATTGCCTTTGTTTGAGCGCTGTGCAGCACTTCTAAAAATACAGCTGTTCTAATTAGCGATGAGACTGTGTTCTCCGTGCTGGGTGATTATGGTGTCTCTCGTAGACAGAAGCAGCAGGGAGGAGGACCGTGTGTTGAAGTGGACTACGAGATGAAGGCAAACCAAGCTGATTGTTCATTTCTTCGTTAGGATTTCAGCCTTTCATATCCGCTGCCATTTCATGCTTAATGTTGGTGTGGTTAAAGACTTGGTTCTCCAAATGAGTGGTTGTGGTTCTGAAATCTGATTGGTTGAGCCATTGTGAAAGTCATATTCATGCATACCACCTCACACATCATCTATGATCCACCCACAAATGTGTTCTTTTGTAGTGCAATGTTTAGTAAACTTTATGCAAGACTACATAACACTGAATTTCTAGTAATACTAAACTACCAAGCAAGACTGTGTTTAACGAGACAGGATTTTCCGCCAAGTTACTGTTACAGTAACAGGAGGACCATTAACATCAATACAGCTGGAAAGTGTCATTTAACATTAATAAGGTACGTTAAATTTCCACATGTAGGCAAAACTTTTGTTAGTACTACAACTTCTCATTAGAGTAAATGGGATATTTTCCATGTTTTCTATAAAACTTGTCCATTTCCAACAGTTGCTACAGAAGAATGGGATGGTCAGTTCGTTATTAAGGCAGCAAGATAATAACTCGTTGTGCCATTCACTGCTACTGCTATTGCCAAGCGCAGTAACACCTTACAGAAGGCCAACACTGGTACATGATCTGTATATAAACCTTAAATGACAACTGACATAAAGCTACATAAGCATTTTGAAAGGCTTATTCCCAGAAGTGTCCGTTATCACACTTTATAAAAGTTTATCTAGGCTTGTGTCAGTTGTCATGAAAGGTTTATGTGCACATCATATAGTCCTATGAATACTGGCCTTCAGGTAAGTGTTACCACAAACTACATTACTTGGAGAAAGAGTGTTTTTTTGAGATTGTGAATATTAGTAGATTCAATTAAAGCATTAAATGTCAAACAACAATGTTTTATCAGCCTTTAACCGTTCCTTGTTGCTTATTGCATTGTCACACAACCCTTTGAATGATGACCATATCCACGCATGAACAAAGAACACTCCCAACCCAGAACAGCCTTTATTATCACCTGTCATTCACCAGCAAGACCACAAAAGAGCTCAGAGATTGGAACATGGAAGTCCTAGTGGATTTAAAGAGAGATTAATACGAACTTAAAAGTACATTTGAGTACCCTGGGTAGATCCTCTTAGCTGACATCTGAGTAGACTTAAAAGACAAACATCTACTCATTTAACTGTAATTAACAATTGATCAAACAACATTTGCTGTCAGGCATCAGCTAGGCTACAAAGCGGAGTGACATTATAAATATAAGGCTTTATAAAGCTACATTTCATCAAAGGATTGCTGATGCTGTAGATGAGAGCAGCATGGAAATCAGCTTATTTACTTCAAATCCTGCTACAAACTGATGGTCTGATTTTCTCCCTGTATTGACTTAGATTGCTGATAAAAAAAATTGCCCAATAACAATTGGATTGTTTAGTCGTAGAGAAGCAGAATTAGAAATCGTCTAATTAACTGGGATTATTCTGAGATGGTAAACAAGTTTTTGTTGAGGTTAGAATGTGGTGTGTGTGCTGCAAAGCAGATGTCACTCAACAGAGCAACCTGCTAAATGTTTTCACCTTCCCTTTGCCTTGCTGTGTAATACCTATTCATGGGATCTTATTCTTACTAGGTTTCAAGCAAAACTGCCTATGCTTATATTCACATAATTCTCTGGTGTTGCTGTGTTCCTTGCTTTGGTGACTTAAAAATCCTTATACAGTATAAAAAAAATGATTGGAGGTCTTTCAAGAGCTCTTTATTAAAGGGAACAATTATATAGAGAGCCATACCAATTCAAAGAACCAGGAATTATTTCCAGTCTGAAGAAAAATCCCCTCTCCATTACTGTATGGCCATGTCCCCTCATTAAAAATAATACAAATTTAAATCAGGAACCTCTGCATCATGGACCAGACTTTGAAAACCAGCACCAAAAGCATTCCACGATTACAATTCAACCTGTTTTTATGACATAGAACCTTATTTACTATATATAGCATTTGTAGGAACCTGTTCAGTTCCAGTCGAAAGTGAAGGTTCTTTTGTAACCTCTTCTCTGAAGGTTCTCCTATAAAAAGCTCTTTCTGCTGCATTTTTTTGTGGAGGTCAATGGCTCTCGTAAATTAGTTTTTTGTTCGTTTTTTTTTTTTTTTTCGGTGGTAGGCATGCTCTTTATTCGACGACGTAAATGTTAGATGTATTTTGCTGCGTGAGTCAAAGGAGCATTTCATCCATCATGCACTTGAGGCTGGTTTTATTTCAGGATTTATGAGCAGATGCCTGAATTCAGATTCAGAGCAGGATACGGCGTGTAAATATGTGTGTTACACGGCACCACGCCGTCAGTCTAGACTTGCATACAGTGAACGGTTATGGTCGCCAATGCCGAACACGCAATGCCGGCGTCAGTCATGGAAGTATTCATCATGAACACATTCAGCCGAAACAGTGATGGATGGATGCAATAACGGGAGCACATCTTAGATATGCACAGCCAGTTTGCATCGAGAGAGAGAGAGAGAGACAGAGAGAGAGAGAGAGAGAGAGAGAGAGAGAAAATCAGGCCTAGAGAGGCCAATAAAAACTACGAGATGACTGTCATTAAGGCGGATCAAAAATTAAATACTACAATAAGCAAAGGGACGTGGCGAAGAGTGTCGGCCGTGGTTGAAATGTTTGGTTTGTCTGCTCACAGCTGAAGTAAACAAAAGGATATTGCTCTTTGCGCCAGGCTCACTTTGATCAGCTGTGACTGTCATTTCCTGCAACAGCTCTGTCTCTGTCTGTGTGACTGCATGTTTATATTGTGTGTGTATGTGTGTGTGTCCTTGTGTGTGTGCTCGGGCTGCACAATATATCATTTGTTCAGCATTACAGCAGTGATTCTCTTTGCAGAGCTGATATCACAAAAGGCTTCAATATACAAATGAGTCCCTATCCAATCAAAATGTCAATCTATACTGTGCGCTGCGAGCATCTTAGCCAATCACAGCTCCAGATCAGTGGTTCTGTGGGTGTTATGATGAATCCCTGCATTCAAGTAACCCAACGACAGTAAATGTCAAATCTTGAAACATGATCCAATACAATACTCATGTTTTATAGCACTCGTGTTTTGTCCATATCTCGCGGCCCCTGTTTGTGTTTGTCGATGTGTGTGTGGGTGAGGCGACAGCTTCTGTCGTCACTGATTTCAGCACCTCTCCAGCACATCCGTGGTGTGAAGGCATTTATTTTGGAGCTCCATTCAGGGAATAGCATCACAGAGAATGCGAAACACTGGGAATTTAGCATCGTTCAGGCTTCTATTAAATCTCTGTCTTTAAGTCGCAGGCCATCTCTCACACCCCCTTCACAACAGTTCCCTTGTGTCTGTGCCCCCACACAGCAATAAGTAATCTTTTTTCTTCCACTCCAAGCAAAACTGGGGATCAAACATTGCAGAGTGGTCCTGCAAGACCCTTACATTATGTATATATATATATATTAGAGCTTAGATCGGGCCCAAAAAATTGAACCCGACCCTACCCGAGCCCATGCATCTTGTGTCCGAGCCCAGCCCGGCCCGACACATTAACTGTAATTATCGTCCTGAGCCCAATTTAAACCCGACAATTAAGGCTAATTAAGTAATGATTAAAAAAGCAAATGCTTGATCACGCCCCGGCCCGGATGATAAAAAACAACTGAAACATCTTATGTTATTTTACACAGATAGAAATTAGTAATTAATATTAGTCTTACCTAATAGAAAGTAAGTGAGATGGCTAAACTTTATAAAGGTTGCTGTTTAATGATTCCATATGAAACTGTTACAGCATGAGCCTGTTGCTTTAAGGAACCGTGCATGCTGGGATATGTAGTTGTTCAGGGGTGTGTGTGTAGTAGTGTAGGGAAGTTTTTCTGAGTTTGTTTTCATGGCTGCTTCGTTTGCGAGGGCTTTTCGCCACTCGAATGCTCTTTTTGAAGAGAGAAAATAAATGCTCCTGTTCTGAGGGAGGAAAGCACAGACCTAGCGCCCCGTATCGTCTAATATTTGGACCTGCTCAGTTGCCGAGCATACGAGCCAAAGAGGCCTGGTTAGCAGCCGCTAACACCAAGGCGAGAAGGCAGCAAAACTCACGCTTATAAATTTAGTTCCGCATTAAGTGAGTGTTCTTCGTCATACTTTAAGTGAGTGTTCTTCGTCATACCGTGTATTCTCCGCCTGACATCATGTACCCAACCGTGACCCATGTACCATGATGGTATATATATATATATATATATATATGTGTGTGTGTGTGTGTGTGTCCTTGTGTGTGTGTGTAGCAACATTGTGTGAAAGAAATGCTCCAAAATGAGTTAAAAATATTATTACAAAGATGTGCGGTTTGTTCCTACAGCAACAATATGTTTGACCTCATTTCATTAGATTATATAAAAACAAAAGTGTGTGTGTGTGTATGTATCCATTTTCTGGAGTGTATTTTACTGCACTCTTCATTTCTTCATAATTTACAGTTCCATCTCTGTTCTCTCTATATGATAAATTAATACGCTTGTATATTGCAAAATCAATAGATAAACATTTAAATGGAATTCTGGAAAGCTGCTTGTGGTTGAATACTGAATAAAACATGGGCTGTAATCCTATTCTCTGTCACACACCAGCCCTGCGCTACCTATCCAGCAACACTCCTAGGAGTCGTGGGACTCATCTGCATCATTCTCCTTGTAAAAAGAGTGAGTGTTGGGATTCTGTTTAACAGTGATGACGTGCATAGTCCTCCCCACTACTAACAAATTCTGAAGAAAGTGAAACACATGGAAAGCATGGAAGGCCAGTGGGGAAAATTACCGAGAGCTGATTCCCACAGTTATCTCTTCTTATATCATAAAATGACATGGCAGGGCACCATCCTCCCTTAAAAATTAAAATATATTGTTTCCTTGCTATGTGCAAATGTTTCAACATGGTCAAATTATGTGTTTTGTTGGTTTTATAAGTGAAAATAAGTACACATCCACAATATGGCATTTTTCTTATGCATACAATATCTAAGCACACAATATCTATTAATATGTTAAAAATTATTAAACAAAACATCAACTTTGCCATGTAATGCAAGATGTAAGGTGTTAAATTCAGCAAATGAACAGTAATTGTGCATGAAAATGTGCAGAAACGTGCTCTAGAAGACATGTGTTTATATTCACTGAATAAAAACATGTAATTTCACTTACAGTTATAGTTTAAAATATAAAAAAGATTCCCAAAGTAAGGCCCATATAGACCATAAAGATATTGGGTTTGGCCCACCAAACATTTGCCTACCAGGGCACAACAATTGTAGCCAGGGATGGAGGTGCTGAGAGTACTGCTGACACCGCAGTTTTCCAGACTGTTTAACTGCGTCTATCGTCAGAACGCTCAACAATATTGTCACTTCTGTGACGTCGCCTACCAGATGCCAGTGCTGGCTAGGATCACGCTGAGGGACTGGGGGAAAGAGAAGACCCCCTACTCGCACAGAGAGCTGTGGCATCACTAGGGACATTACTCAAAATCTTCCAATGATAGGTTTGAACAGTTTGAGCCCCCCGCAGACACACCCACAATTTACATTTACATTTTTGGCATTTGGCAGGTACACTTATCCAGAGTGACATACATGGGTGTACAATATAATAATGAGCAAACGTGTCCCATGTTCATGAACAAAACTGTTGACTTAAATATAAATTTTGACATTATTATAGTTCTCTATGATAGGGTTGTCTATGGGGCTTTTGATTGTTCAGTGCAGAGAATAGTGATTAGGACACCGATTCCAGTTGCTGCCCCCCATCCCCCAAAAAGGAATTTCACTAGTGCTGTCATAAACTTTTCCTGGGGGAGAAAGGTTTGGTGGAGAGAGTGAGAGAAAAGCAAATGGAGAGGGAGCTGAGCGCTGACTCTAAGCACACTAGCAGCTTCTCGCTGCTTAAAGCTCCCTCTTTCATCCTGTCAGCGGGGGGGAGGCTGAATCAGAGTCCAGCTTCCCAGTGCCGTGCGGACACACTAACGCTAACGCGAGCGCTAATCCCTTCAGTGTCAGCCAAAGAGAGGAGCAAGTCATTCTGTCTACAGCCAGGGATTTAGCAGAGCGCAGTATTTTACTGTATCAACAGGACAGGGTTTGCGGTATGTGCCCATATGCTCCTCTAAGCCGTATGTACATACAGCTTATTTGAATGAAAAACTGAACCAGCCAGGGGCCCTCATAAAAATGTCCACTAATGAGAGTCTTATTGTGTTGCGTAAGTGAGAGGACGCCAATAGCTGTTTGTTGTGTGGAGATACTAGAGAGGAACAGTGGTAGACAGGGTTAACAGTATGTGCCCATATGCTCTCCTAATCCAGGCGTCACTGATCTTATCCACAAAGGGTCAGTGCGACTGCAGGTTTTCTGTCCAGTCGAGCAGAAGCACACCTGATTCCACTTGTTCAGTTGATTAATCGACCCCTGTCAATTTAATTTAGGACCACATTGCATGTAGTGTCAGATTATCTCTTATTTGCTCATTAAACTGGTATAGGCTTTGGTCACGAAGTTGTGTATCAGACAGGCCCTAGGATGTACATAGACCTTTTCGTAACGAAAACTGTTTCAGCCAGGGGCTTTCAAGAAAGTCGACTAATCAGCATGCTATTGTATTATGTGAGTGACAGGGTGACAGTGGCTGTTTGTTGTGTTATTGTATTAGACTGGAAGGATAGTGAGGGTATACTAATCCATATAGATAATCCTGTGACCACTGCATAGCTGTGGAGGTAATACTGTTGTATGTGTGTGTGTGTGTTTGTGTGTGAGAGATACGGAGAAACAGACAGAGAGCGTGAGAAAGACAGAAAGGGATTATTAATGCCAGCCTGGCTCAGACAATCGCACTCACACATCTGATCTCAGGCTGATGTTGCAGGCTTTGGCAGCACAGAGAGGGTGGGTGTGTGCGTGTGTGTGTGTGTGTGTGTGTGTGTGGATTAGCCAGATAGCATTACGCAGCATCAAAAGGAGCTGGAGCCATGCGGTTGAACTCATCTCACCCAGTTACACCAGTGGAGATGAAGAGCTACGTTCAGAGAGAGAGGGAGAGAGATGAAGGAATCCAGGCCTCTAGCGCATTAGTTCCGGTCAGTCACATACTATTTCATTTCAGCTCATGTGCCACATGCTGCCCACTCTCTCTGAAGTGCGAGAGATTACCACTCATCAAAAACATGTGAGCCATTTTTAAACCAACTTAAGCCTAGTTACCTGCACTTACAGAAGTGCCCCTGTTCACTACCCGTGCGTGGATCACAAGGAATCAAACAGTAGTCCTTCCTTTTGCAGACATCAAAATTTTTCTAATGGTAAAAGTATATATACTCCAATCAGCCATTACATTAAAATCACCTGCCTAATACCGCTTAGGTTCCTCTCACTTTGAGATAAGGAGTCTACAAGACCTCTGATGGTGTTCTGCAGTGTCTGGCACTAGGAAGATTCTGTAAGTCCTATAAGTTGTGAGTGAAGGCCTCCCTGGATCAGATTAGTTTATCCTGCAAATGCTTAATCGGATTGAGATCTTGGGAATTTGGAGGCAAAATCAGCACCTTAAATCATTCCTGAACAGTTTTTGCAATGTGGCAGGTTGCTTTATCCTGCTTAGAGGTGCCATGTGTTTGGTGTGCAGCATTGTTTAGGTAGCTGCTATGTGTCAAAGTAACATTCACATGAACTCTAGGACCCAAGGTTTCCCAGCAGAACACTGTCCAGAGTATCACTTGCTTTTTCCTGTAGTGCATCCTTGTGCCATCTTATCCAAGGGCCGATGCACACCCTCCCAGCCATCCACATGATGAAAAGGACAATGTGATTTAACAGACCAGATCACCTACTTCCATTGCTCCATGATCCAGTTCTGATACTCATGTGCTCATTGTAACACGTTTTGCAGTGGACAGGGCTCAGCACTCTGACCAGTCTGCAGCTAAACAGCCAGTATAGCCAGCACCTTTTTCATCAGTTTGTGCTACAGTAGCTTTTATGTAGGATTGGACCAGCCTTCCCTCCCCATGTGCATCAGTGAGCCTTGGGCGCCCATGACCCTGCCACATGTTCAACAGTTTTCCTTCCTTGGACCACTAACCACTACATACTGAGAACACCTCTCAAGACCTGCTGTCGTGGAAATGCTCTGTCCCAGCTGTCTAGTCATCACACTTTGGCACTTGTCAAAACCGCTTAGATCATCACACTTGCCCATTTTTCCTCAATATATCCCACCCTTGACAGGCGCCATTGTAGTTATTGACTTTTTTTAGTCATCGGCAAAAAACTGTGCCTGATCAAATTGCACACATGGTTGAAAACAAGTACACAAATATATATATTCTGGGTTAATAAATTAATTTGAAGTGTAGGTGAATGTTAAGCACAGTGTATGGTGTTTTTGTAAGACATGCACTTTTCTCCTCTCACTCCTTCCTCTGTAATGAATAAAATGGAGGATGAATAGGCTGAATCAGCACGTAACCTTCCTACCTCCTGTTGAACCAAACGCCTGCCGGTTGGAAATGAGCATTTAAATTCAGATCTGCTCACAGCTAAAATGAAATGCTAATCTTTAGCCCCTTTTTCCACCTTTCCTGCTGCTCTCTGTCTTGGCGTATGCTTTAGCTATCTCTGAATGCCAGGAAAGCCTTCCAGTTTGTGGCTCTGCAAGGCCCGTTCCCTTAAAAGTGAAATTAGCACCATTAAAGCGAGCTCTGATTCACTCTAAATTGTGTCTCACTATGAATATAATTACACATGCAGTGTGAGTTTAATGAAGATTGGAACTCTCTGTGAGGGTGTATATTGTGTGTGTGTGTGTGTGTGTGTGTGGACTGTGTTGATTTGCCTTCATAAATATTAATGTAAAACATGCTGACCTTAATTTTGAATCTGTCTGCTGGCACATCTCTCTCTACCACTCAGAGAGAGACAAAAAGATAAAGTCAGAGCTGGGTGCATTCCATTATGCAGATGACTTTCACACATATGGATGGATGGATGGATGGATGGATGAATGGAAGATCTATTTTTATAGACTTGTTGCACATTATCCAAAAGAGTGGTTTTTTTTTTCAAATTCCATGTCTTACCTCATCATGGAGGCCTGCACACTCAGGCACACTCAACAGCGAAAAACATTTTTATTTTATACTCTGGTCTCATAATTAATTTTGTTGAACTGTAGTTAAACTTAAATGAACCTGTCCTGAAGAATCTGCTCTAAACCACTTGTTGCAATTGACTGAATGGATGGATGGATGGAAGCTGGTGTGGATTATCCAAACTATTGAAGTCGTTGCTGCATTTACCATGCTTTACCTCATTCTACATTAACTCTACACAACCATACATTTTTGTTTGTTTGTTTTACTCAGATGTCTTACCTCATTGTACAGGTCCACACAATACGTTTTAATTTCAAACTTAACTTTTTCTGAAACACCTGCTGCACCAGTTGATAATGGATAGATGATAGACAGAAGGATGGATGAATGAATAGATGGAGGATTAATCTATGGCTTCACGTTTAATAGCTTAGTATGATTAAACGTTTCTGAAAAAGCTGCTACAAGTCTGTGGGAATGGACAGAGATAAAGATGAATGGATAGATAGATACTCTGAAAATGAATTAATAAATGAATAGATTGATAGATTTATCACCTTATAGGCTTTCGCTTTCTCATATGGTGGGAAATCCTTTTCTGTTTTTTTTCATTCCAAATTTCACATTTAACTCATTCAACTCTATGCAGTCATACACAGCAGTAAAGATGTTTCCAGTTTCCTTTTTTTTCAGAGAAATGGTCACTTATTGAAGATGACAGTGACCAATAACCACATTTTTGTAACGACTGCAAAAATCACGTTTCCCATTACTGAAACCACTTCTTCAAAACTCTGGAAAACAACAGTTCTCCATGAGGGCTAAACAGTAAATTGCTTTTCATTGCGTTTACACAAAATGCATTCAGTGACTCCAAAATTCATGGATTATGCTCTCATTCAAACTCCACCAGGAGCAAAACTTTTTGCACATGATTACATATTATCTTCAGAACTGTTCAAGATAGGCCCACAACTGAATTGCTGAATTTTTATATATAGTGCAAGTTCCAGGCCAGAGAGGGGCAAATATCACAATGAGTGCGGCAAAAAAGCCCAGTGATGTTCTGTTGCATAAATCAGTCCTTGGCCTTGACAACACAGAGTGCCTCATCTTGTTTACACCTTGTGGTGAGGGATGATGTAGCTTTCCTTCACTTTCCTTCACTGCAATCACAGAGTGCTTTATGGAACACTCAAGGTCTTCATTGTTTCTGCCACCATACTACCACTTCCTAAACCTAGCTCAGTGGCTCAGTGGGTAGGATACTTGCCTCTGGACCAAGAAGTCATGGGTTCTAATCCTACCTTCAGCATACCACCACTGTCCCTGAGCAAGACCCTTAACCCCAAGTTGCTCCAGGGAGACTGCCCCCTGTAGTTAGGGAATGGAAGTCGCTTTG
>JBBPCY010000035.1:7244465-7256747 GCA_037974405.1 Brachyalestes nurse
CATACTACCACTTCCTAAACCTAGCTCCGTGGCTCAGTGGGTAGGATACTTGCCTCTGGACCCAGAAGTCATGGGTTCTAATCCTACCTTCCCTGTAGTTAGGGAATGGAAGTCGCTTTGGATGCTAAAAAAATGTAAATGTATAAATCATCTATAAATCATCATCCACATCACCAGATGCCCCTACTTGAGGATATAGGTGCCAGAATAACCCTACTGAGCACTGTCAAGGTGGGATAGTGAGTGGGGTGGGATAAGTCATTCTAGAAGATGCTTTCCCAGATGCATTGCTAGAGAGACATTAGATGTGATGTGGAAGAAAACTGGCGACCAAACCCCAAAAACAGGATGAACTAACAATAATCATTCAAATAAAAATATAAATTAATAAATAACATTGTATATGTTGCATCTTTGCTTTGTTTATTAATGAGTATTAATACGTATTAGCACTGAATTTGTGTGTGTGTATTCAAAAAATGTGAAATTGTGTTTTTTGTGTTTTTCTGTTACTTGAAATCCAATCATGATCAATATTGTAATATTTATAATGTTGTCTGTTAGTGTTTTTACTTGTTTGGTAAAGTGGTCATGTGCTGGATGAACTGTTTTGATATTGTTCTGGATTTTGGAGAATAGATATATGGTGTGCCCAAACCATGCAGTGGTTTGAAAAAGAGGTTTCAGTATTGGGAAATTTGACTTAGCAATTGTAAAAAAAACGGAAGTCTACAGAAACGTTTCTGAAAGACCTGCTGCACGTCTGTGTGTGTTTGAAGCATGGCGTAGAACATCCTCCACAATGTCAAATCTAATTGTATGTTTATCTCTCAAAGTCTCAGAGGAATTGTTCTTTGTTTGGTTGCAGCCTCTGGAAGACCTTTTGTGTAAATACTCTTGGGTGCATACTAACAGAGTTGTGTTTGTTTGTTTGCCTGTTTGTTGGTTTTTACAACAGAACAAAAATCTTGTTCCTTTCAGCCATATGGTGTGGGCTGGTCACGCAGTAGATTTCTATTAGAATTGTGATTCTGTCCATTTAAATGTGAGTGTGTGTGTGTGTGTGTGTGTGCATGTTTTTGTGCACCTGTGTATCATTAATAATACATTTTAGGTTAATATTAAGTAAATTAAAATTCTTCTAAAGATGGATGAATTACAGTTTTCCAGTAATAGCCAGACTAGTGAAAAGAAAGAAAGACTAAAAAAGAAGAAAGTACGACTAAGAAAGCAAGACTTGTGAAAACTAAAAAAAGAAATAAAAAAGGAGAATGAGAAGAAACAAAAGGGAAAGATCTGTTCTTGTTAAGCAAAGATTTGTTCATGCTAAGCTTTGAAAGTATTTGGGGTTCATTCAAGTTAAGACCACACTGGTGTGAATTTGGTTCAGTATAAGTAAGGTGAAACAGTCGTGCTTCACTGGATTAAACAGAACTTGAAACCAGATGAGGAAACAGTTACACTATTTTTGCAAACAGATTCTGAAGTTTTGAAAATCTTTAGTCCTTCAGATGGATGACATCCATCGGCATTTGTTCAACGGAAGACTTCCTTTAGTCAGCAGTGGAAAATCACAGACTCCGGGTGTTCAGAAAATCCTGCTGTCTTTGAAACTCTTGACAAAAGTAAATCTGAACTTCGGCCATCTTTGTACACAAAGACGTAGAGAAGCTCCTTGAGGAGCGCTGGGTTCTGAGCTTGGAAGCTGGTGAAGTGTTCTGGGAGTGCCGATGTGCGTCGCTGGCTAGAAATAATGAATACGCCTCCCCGCTTTAGCCAATGTATTCTATTCAAACTGCTACTTTACAGCGGATGTCCATTTTTTTCAAATGACAAAGAACTTCAAAAACATACAGAGATTATTTGGCATGTAAATCATCTTTTTGTTTTTCGTTGTTGACGAAGCTTGTTGTTAATTTTCACATTAAAGTAAAGCAGCTTCTAATAGTCACTCGTGAACAACGTGAAATTCTTTCTCTGCGTTTGACCCATTCCCCAAGTGAAGCAGTGGGCTGCCACCAACAAGGGGTACCCGAGGAGCAGTGTGTGGGGACGGTACCTTGCTCAAGGGTACCCCAGTGGTGACGCTAGCAGTTTAGGGATTCAAACCCACAGCCTTCTGATTGCAGGGGCAACTCCCTAACCACTGGGCCAGGGGTCACCAACCTTTTTGAAACTGAGAGCTACTTCACGTGTACTGAGCCATACGAAGGGCTACCAGTTTGATAGACTAGAACAGAGTTTACCTAAACTTATCTAAACTTCACGTATAATAAATGTTTTAAATGCATTTTTTTTAGATATTGTTATTTTCAAATCTATATAAATGCAAATGTGATTAAAGAAGAATAGAAACAGGATAAAATTAAATGTGAGTTGTGCTATTTTTAGAACTGGTCCGCGGGCTACTCATGTGGTCCTTGGGGGCATCCTGGTGCCCGTGGGCACCATGTCGGTGACCCCTGCACTAGGCCACCAGCTGCCTGCATAGCATTGTAGTTGACATACTGGGCATGCACAGGGTAATGTTTTCCTGTGTTTTACTTTATACCTGCTTGTTTCTATATTTATTGCAACTTCTATAACAGTATGTGTACATATGTCTATATGTTGTTGTACAGGGGCGAAGGAAGTGAATGCCAGTGGAAAGACATTTACAGTCAAGAGCTCTCTGCAGCTGCAGGTGGACAGGAATGATGATGGCGTGGCCTACACCTGCAGAGTGGATCATGTTGCCCTGCCCACCACCCCACAGCAAGCCACTGAAGTGCTGGAGGTGCACTGTGAGTATTAACCCAACAATTATGTAAAATATCACCCATTAATTCTACAGGGTCTCACACTCAAATTATCTGGAGATGACTGCAAGCTGACATTTATCTACAGTATATATACATTTATTTAATGTTAATTGCAGTTTTTTTCTATGAAGCCAAAGCTCAACCACTAGTAGTTATATTAGCCATAAAAATAATAAGTAGTGTTAATTTTATTATTAGTAATAGTATTAATATATGATGTTTAATAATTAAATCAACACTGTTTCTGGTGGGCGAATTAAAACAGTTACTTCTGCATTCTTAATGAATGTCTTAATTCATACATGCTGTATCTACTGATATTTCATAAAAGAATCCAGAAAGGCAGGTTTACAATAACTGTCAGTCTAAATTAAACCTAAGCCTAAATTATAACCATTCCTTTTTGATTATTATTATATCATTATTACAAACATACAAACACAGCCGAACTCAGTCTAGCAGTCTAGCAGTCAGTCTCAAATTTTCTCTAAAGTTTGTTGTGAGCGTGGCTAGGTCACATTATTATCAATTTTTTTAACTTTTGCTTAATTAAATTTTAGGACAAAATGTTTTAATACCCTTACTTCTTATGTTTTTAGCATCTTTGTGGTCTT
The DNA here is from genome assembly GCA_037974405.1 of Brachyalestes nurse. Lineage (NCBI taxonomy): Eukaryota > Metazoa > Chordata > Actinopteri > Characiformes > Alestidae > Brachyalestes > Brachyalestes nurse. The sequence goes on from JBBPCY010000035.1 coordinate 7,247,881, forward strand.
ATGATATGTCTGTTTGATGGTCTGTGTATGTCTCTCAACCCATGCAGATGCCCCTCGTGTTGAGATCAGGCATTCTCAAACACTCCCACAGGAAGGACAGTTTCTCAAACTGGAGTGTGTGTCTAAAGGAAACCCCTCGTAAGTCTTTCACCAACTGATCATGTTTTGAGAGAGCCATGTGTGGATGTGCAGCTTTTATTCTTCTTTAGATGTGACCCTCATACCCTCTTTGATAAGATCTGCTAACTATTGAGAACTGGTTAGATCCCGAGTTCGTTTTCCACTAGCTCAAATGTGAAAACGTGTTCAAAGAATTACATTCGAAATGTATCCATACTTTTTAAAACCTTCAGTATTCGTTTACTATAAATTTAGCAACCAGTTTTTGAACAAATCTACCATCTAATACAGTATCATCATTGTTAACCACAGTACACTCTAAAGGCTCTAGGCTTCTACAGTTCAAGTAATTGAGATAAAACATTTTGTATAGGTTCTTTAAACCTTAAAAATGATGTCAGTGTTTTCTGACATCTCTGTTTAGGGGAAATGTTGAAAGTTGTTCAGTTCTTCTAGAAGTTGTACTCAATTAGAAATAATACATCATAATGTATGTATTATTCAAATTACAATATACATCAAATTACAATGGAAATTGTTCATATGCTTACTACCACTCAGTCTGTTTTCAGTTTTTTTCAGGGGAATTCTATCAGTTTTTAATTTTTTTTTTTTACAGCAGTCTGTCAGTGTATTAATCATTTCATTAAATAGCATTCTGTGTGGAAGCTTTCAGAAATAACAGGCTAGATGTCTGGTTCCTATCACCACCACTGCAAATAATTCTGAATACTCTCTAGAACAGCATTTTTCACATAAAACCACTCGGAATGACTCTTTTTATGCGTAAAGGCTTATGCACTTTTAAGCAATTTAGCATTTAGCTTCAAGCTGTAGACTTATATAAGAAGCAGCCTGACCCAGCCTGTAAAGCTGAACATTTATGTGACACTGTTTACCTTTCATACCAGCCAAAAATAAATAGCAGTCATGAGTGTATTTAATCTCTAAAAAAAGCTTACTAATTAACCTAATGTAATGTTTTACTTCACTAAGCTAATATACCATTAGAGCTATTATATGCAATGAATCAGCCATCTAACCTATTGAAATGCACTGAAGGCTTCTTGAGTTATTGCAGCACAAAAAAATCTCTCTCTTTACCATTTTTGGAAGCGTTTCAAGCACTGGGGGCTGTATGCATTCAGGTATACAGCATACACCCGTCTCTGGGGAGAACGACGTACTGCATACAGGCTTGATTTTAATTTGACTGTGAAAACAAAGACTTTACGCACGTTATATACCCGGCGCACTCTTTTGTGTATTCTGCTTCAGTTATTTTTTCCTGCTGTCAAGCTGTTACTCATAAAACCTTGATATTATAATGAAGCAATCTCATCAAAGCATGCTATTTGAATTTATACCAAAATATAGCAACATAAAATATTCAAATTTCCATTCAGTTGCTGTTTGTAACATTTCCAATAAATTCTGACTCCAATCAATGTTGTTCATTTAAAGTTTGTTATTGTTGTCAGTGGACTGCTGAAAGGGGACAAAATGTCCATCATTGTATACTGCATCCATTTCATGTAACTTTTGCGATATAATAGTGAACATTCTGTGTCACTGCATAGCATAACAATCACTTTATCAGTAGTTTTTGCTCAGCAAACGACCACGACAGCAACAGCACTGACACCAAGCTGTACGTCCCTGTTCCCACAGTGGGCCTGAGTCTCACAGCTCCCTGCTCTCTTCATGGGGTACTGAAATTAAAATGCTGGCTCCAGCGCTCAGTAAGGGTATAATTTGTCTCCGAAAGAGCCATTTGGGTTTCAGCCACTTGTGCACAATTCCTTACTGGATTGCTTGTGGCGCATTATATAGGGGATATAAAGACATTTGTAATTTACCTTAGATTTACTGATATCAAGGCAGATCGGATTAATATAGACATTTAAAACTTGTAGTACAATCAAGTAATATACTCCTCACTTTTTTTTAAATTGCAGTTCCAGTTAATCATGTAGCAAGTACTTTAAAGCCTGTGATTAATAGATATTATTAATGGACTCGACATGCCTGTAACTAATTATCTTTTAGCCTGGAAGCTTGCGGATCAGCCTAGTTCAAGGAAATACATTATCAGCCCCTCAGTTTAAATGAAACCTGGTTCTTACTTTATGTATAACTATATATATATTAAATATAGAATATTATATATAGAAAGTATGAACCAGGTATACAGTGATGGACATATTATATATACGTACACACATATATATATATATATATTAGAGGTGTTGAATTAACGCGTTAATTTCGAACAATTAATCACAGTTCTTACTACAGGCGCTCTTTAAAATGAAGACAAGAACGCGCTTATAAGAAGTATATATAGTGTATGTGTGTATATATATATATATATATATATATATATAAAACAATGGCTTTTAGAACACTTTCTTATAAACACTTTCTCAAATGCTTTCCAGTTGCATAGTATTCTCTATAGAATCCTATATGTGTTTGCATAGTATTCTCACCTGTCCAGGCATGTGGCACATCAGTGATTCAAGGAATCATTGATTACTGGTAATATTTAGAATATTCAGATTTAAAAAAATGTCAGATCCTGGAAATAAGCAGCTTTTCTTAGTGCTTAGTTTCTACCTAAGTATATATATATATATATATATATTCAAAATGTGTTTCAGGCCAGACCCGGTGCTATGGACGAAAGATGGAGGTGAACTGCCAGACCTGGACCGCATGATCGTGGAGGGCAGAGATCTCACCTTCACTTCCTTAAACAAGACAGACAATGGCACCTACCGCTGCGAGGCCAGCAATCACCTGGGCACCAACCACGCTGAATACGTGCTGTTTGTATATGGTAAGTCTTGCAGAGAGAACCTTAATATGGCCAACAGAGTGTGAGCACCTTTAAAATCACCTGTCTGATGTCCTGGTAATAGGTGTTTTCACCCTGATGGCACCTGCTGCTATATTGTCCCACCCTTTTAAAAGCTCCCCTCACAGTCTGTAAAGCAAATATATCAGTAACGCTCCCGTCAGTATCTCTTTGAGATTTAATCATTTTCCCTTTCGGAATCGATAGTTAAGTGACCTTCACTTGGCCCATGGAACCTGAATTTAAGCCAATTCCAAAAAAAGTTTAGAGAGAGACCACCGCTTTGAAAAACCCATTAAAACTTTTCCAAATATTGATGACCATTCCAGATCCATGCAGTGAGAGAGATTGCAGATCAGTGGCCGAGGAGAGGCCATATTTTGGGTGTGCTTTAAAAAGCTACTCATAGGAATATGCTTGCCACTTGGACACAATCCTATAATGATTTTTCTAAATAAGATGCAATACCAGATAATCGGCTGCATCAGTTAATCGGCTGCATCAGTTGGTGTCACTTTGAACCAGAACCACAGTTTGAGTGTAAACATTGCTGTAAAACAGTAAAGTCACAGTTTTCTATTGATGCCAGTATTGTTTTTGTGCTCCAAATATCACAAGTGATCTGTTTACTTGAATTGTAACTGTCATTAAGCCTTGTTTTTGAAAAAAGGCTCTTAGCTTGACAATGTTCATGTAAATTGAATGTTTTTTTCATACATAAGGCAACATTAACACCTTTTTTCTCTGCCAGGAGTGATAATGTATCTACACAAACACATACACACCCACATGCAAACACCAGTGCCGTGTAACAGCAGTAAAATGCCGGTACTGATTGGCCGATACTGAGAGAGATATTTTTGCCTCTTTCTATTTTTAGCATTTCCGCTGTTGTTTGTTTGAAAAAGAGGAGGTGAAAAAAGTGAGAAAGAGATAGAAAGAGTTGTTATGTCTACTTCATTTGCTTCTGTGCCTTTTTCTCTAGAAAAAAACATCACATTTGTGAGAGATTATCATCGTCATCATCATTATTATTATTATTATTATTATTATTATTATTATTGTTCAAAAAATCTAAAATCTGGTTTCTTCAGAAATTGACATTTGCAGCTTCCAACGCAAATACAAGAAATTCAGCACAATGTAGTTATTAACTATGTAATGGAAGTCATACAGGGCTCAGAACAGTCAGAACAAATGGTCACAAAGTCTGCAACACAAACAGAAATGTTATTTGCTATACAAAATGACCATCTCCTGGATTTTTAGATACAATGTTAATGGTAACACTACCTGGATACAAGTTTGCTATACGCCATTCAGATGCCTTACAACACCTTGTATGCACAAATGCATTTAAAATGTACATTTTAGGCCAAAATCCAAACTAGCTTTTAGGTTTCCTGACATCCTATCCCCACATACTTGACTTTACTGTATGGTAATTTAATTATGCAGAATTTCTGTAAATAATATTAGATGAGAACCTTTGACATGTAATGAGTCAGACATCCAAGCCTATTTCAGGAACCCTTATTTTTAAGACTTTTCACAAATTTGTGACCTGTCTGCTTGGAACACGGCTGTGCCACCGTTGGTTCTTTAAAAGGACAAGAAGCTCCAGGATTTCCTCTTGCATTTGTGCAAATGCAGCAGAACGGCTTCCCCAGCACTGACACTGTGGCGTGAATGCTCTAGCAGTCTGCCAGCCGTGTGCAGCCACATCTGCCGTCTCTATCAGCACAAGCAGCTGCATAGCAGTGGCCGGCAGCAGAAAGTGGAAACGGCAGAAAACGCTCCTCCATCCCTGCTGCTGCTGCCTCCACCGCTCCACACACCCTCAAGCCTGCTGGCTGGAGAGCAGCCTGGCTTTCTGGAACTGTTTCAACTCCCACACTTGCTTTCCTGCTCTTTTCCTTCCAGTCTCTGAGAGGTTCAGAGGGAGATTTAATGAGCATGCGGAGTACAGTGTAGAGGTCTGTGCTCAAGCCCCATCGAAATGTCAGGCCACTGCAAGGACATGGATAACCGAAGCCTTTAATGATGTTGACGCTACAAACCTGACAACTTCCTGCAGGAATAATAAGCTAATTGGGTGTCACAAATATGGAGCACCTTGTCTGGATCCATTACTGTCCTTTCAACTGGCACAACACGTTCCCCACTGTCATCAAAGACAGACCAGTACTGTACAGAAGCTCCCAGCCTTCATAATGACACATAATGTTATCATTTTTTTATTATTAGATTGTTGAGGCTCTTTTTCCTCAGTTTTTAATGCTGAACATATAGTTACTTATTTGTGTTTTTAATTTTATGTTCGTTCTACAGGTGACAGCGTATGTACTGCTTAGAGAGCGCTCACACCACTGACTTTTAAGCTTATTGCTCTATTTTAGACCAGAAGTACAGAGAAAAAAGAATAACAAGAAAAGAATAACCAGCCTGGTCTAATGGTGAGAAAAGCTGAATGTCCAAAATACATAGTGATCAGAAGTGGGTAGTAACTATTATATTTTCATTATATTTTATTCAGTTGCATATATGTAGAGTTAAGTCAAATTTTGATGTATATTGCTGATAGTTTTGGATTATTTTAACTGCTTTGCAATTTGTTATATCTGACTTTTGAGGTCTATTGTTTAGCTTAGAGTGCATTAAAAAAGGCACAAATTGAACCTAAAAAACCTCTTCTGTTGGATGTTGAATGGTCTAAATGTTAAATTTTAGTCACACAGTTGATACATTTTGGTAAAAATATACGTTTGTTGCAGTATCTATACTGCCTTACAGTTGGTGACACCTCAGTGTTACCATTTAATTTTGGACCAATTTATTTTACTTTTTACTTTTACTTTCAGTATGGGTTTATGCTATTCTATACAACTCTGATAGTGATAGTATGCACTTAGTCACCCAACGTTTCAAGCAATAACAGCACATGTCAAGGACAGTCAGTAATATGTTTGCATTGCATACATGATTAAAGCTTGGCCATAAAATGCTCCAATACGTTTCAGTGCTCCGTCTACTTTGCAAAGAAAAAAGTACTTATCTGCTGTTGTACCACTGAAACATTTGCTATGAAAAATGTAGCTAGGCTGTGAATGAGCTATTTTGTTATCCAAAGCAAAATTCCAATAATGCCTTTTACTTCAAGGAATACTCTTCTTTCCCCCAGGGTCAGTGACTATTAAAGCCAATAATGAAAGTGGTTATACTCCTGTCTTCAGTAATAATCATTCTTTATTCCTAATTACTAGTGCATCATAATAAAAGCACTGTAAACCTATTCTGTTAATCTTAAATGTCCCATTTGGGGATAAAAGCAAATACATTGCGCTTATTACCTTCCTGTGTTCGCTGCAGCAGTGGTGGTGCGATGTGAGAAGTGTCAGGGGTGTTTTGCTTCAACAAGCTGAGCGTGGGGCGCGTGCCTTTGAGCTCATTAGAGAGAGAGCAGCCCACTGATTCACCTTATCAGTCTCAACCCAACTTTACTCCTCAGCCTTTATCGTGGGGCTAAACGCGCTTTATGCATTTCTAATGATCACGGGCCCGGCTGAGACGGGCTGCTGAGGTGGATTCGGGATTAAAGAAAAGCTTGAATGTGACCTGCCATTTTAAAAAGCCTGAATAGCTCAGTTCGAGTTACAGCGTGTGGCAATGTTCAGTTAAGGCTGATTGGCATGAACTTTGCTTTGACTAGGCTCATGAATTTTCAAATGGCAGGTAACAGATGGGGCACAGGCTCACTTTGGCCTGCCTTCGCTGCTGTCAAGAGGTGGGTAACTGGTTGCACAAACTTAGCTCAGAGTATATAAAGATCATTTTGATTCATTTGTAGTTTCTTATCATAATACTTTTGCTTCTGTATGGTCAGTTCCTTAATTATATCTGCCACTAATTGACATTTTGATGTAAGCACCACATAAACCTGTCTGTAACTCACTCAGGTTATGCAGGCTGACCTTTCTCCACAAGGAGGTGCTATTTAACTTTTGGTGCTGTGAATCAATGACAATGTGTGTCCTTGTTGTTATTTTAGAAAAGAATTGCTAAATTTATTTCAATTAAAGCTGCATGTTTTCTGGGGTTTTTTTTATATATTTGTAGGGTTGATTTTATTAACCACAAATACACATTATCAGTTTCACCCATCTTTACTAAAGGTGCCAATAGTGATGAAGCTGACTGTTTATTTATGAGGAAACGACTATTTGGATATTTATTTAATTTAGTTTTTTATGCTCATATGTTCTGCTTTGCGTTTGATGACAGCTCTGACATTTGAGGTTATTGTTTCATTCTAAACCAAAAGTATCAAAAAGAGAAAAATAACACAAGTTCTTGTGTCAATAAATGCTGAATGTATTTAGAAATTTAGAAGTGCCACTTTTGTACTTGTACTCAGGTACAAAGGTACCTGCGCATCTATTTGAGTCATTATTTAATGTAAATAATGATCATTTTACTGTAGTACATAGTGCAATCGAAAACATTTGATTGGGATCATATTGCCAAATGTCTGAGTCGGATTTCTTTGCCTACTTCTTGCTGACCAGTTACTCACCTACCCCTGTTATTGACCAGACAATCCATAATAACAAAATTGTGCTTGCCTGAAGGCCTTTTCCAGCTCATACTATATCAGGATTCTGGAAATATTTACTGTAACATTTCCACAAGGTGTTTACTTTACATATTCCACAGTCCTGGAGTGTGTTGCATTAACATAATGGGACACTTAATAATAAACATGGTAATCGTGATTTATTTATGTTTAGTATTTTACATTAATCCCATTCCATTTTAATGTGTGTTGTGTATTCAAGAGGAACTGTATCATCACCATCATGACAAAACCACATATCTCTGAAACAGTAACTTAACAGGAGAATTAAAAGCTTTACCTTAATGTATGTTATTTATTATAAGCCATTTTGGACCATTTCTATTGATTTATTCATCATCAAATGTTCACTCCTCTTAAAGGGCACCTAGTAATTTCAGACGGTGCAAATTATATAAAAATATCAAAAGTTTTGATGTGACAGTGATGATATATGTTGTGTATGTTTCATTGTTATCTTGATGGTTTATTTTTTTTTTTGCCTTTGTTGTTGTTTTGTCTGTATGCGTCCGTGTTTGTTTGTTTGTCTGATGTGTGCCATTGACCAGACGCCCCTACCACGCCCTCTCCATCCACAACTTCTCCCCCTGTAGCCACCCTCCCAGACACCACTGACCCCCTAGACTCCAAGCACTCCGATCCTGCAGTGACCGGTCAGAGAGGTACAGTAACCCCACTCCCCTTCTTCCTCGTCCTCTTCCTTACACACAGCTGATTCTCTCACTCTCACTCCTACTGTCCTTGCCGTGACTCCTCCTCCTTCTCCCTGAATGACCTCTCTTTCTCTCTCATTGAACCCCATCCGTCACATTTCCAGTCCCCTTAAAGGAAACCTGCACTGCTTATTTTAGAATTTCAGCATAATTAACGTTTTGAGATCCAAAGGTCTTTCAGAGGGATTTAATATGAAACTGTATATTGTAGAAAAAGTCAGAAACTCAGATTTCCTTACAATAGTGATGATAAGAACAGAGGGTCATGATGAACAGAGGGTCATATCTTGTTTCCCCGCACGCACCAATGCTGACTCAGCAAGTTTCTGAATGGAACATTTCATATCTTTCTTCACATCATTTAATTAAGTCAGAGATCTTCAAACCATTTCTCAAGTCAACATTACTCCATCTTTATTCATTGTAAGCTGCATTTGAGGAACAGAATTAGTACTAGTATCTGTATATAATATATATATATATCTATATATATATATGTTTTTTCATATATATATATATATATATATATATATGGGCTGTT